>JAQJVL010000106.1:1200000-1800000 GCA_035578905.1 Stictocephala bisonia
GTACCATCCGGATACCCGGATATCCGCGTATTATCCGGCCCACAATACACAGGACCAATATTCCAATATACAGTTTTAATTGAAATTTATCGATCGTTCGGACTCAGCTGTAAGCTCGCTCATTATTGCTCAGCATCCTATTGATCTATTTGTTAATTTTAATAATTCATCCGACCCAGACTCCGGCCAAATCCGGCCCTTACTAATACATGCTAATCTCTGTGGTCTGTTTGATTAAGTTTTATGGCGTGCATTACTCGGGATAATTTCACTGTTTCGACCGTTTGTAGGACAATTTCACGGCTTAACGGACCCTTGTTGTACCGAGTCGGGTGATTTACAGTGCGTAGTGACAAGGTGGTTTCATCATCAACGGAGATGTTCTTACAACTACGACTATTCTTTTTATCGTAACTATCAAACTAAAATAAAAAAAAAAAACACAAACCGTTTAGGGAGAAAGTAATAAATTTGTTAATTTTTACTTTATTGTGCATAAATAAGTTCAGTCATCGTTTTACATTAAAAGCACAAGGGGAGCTAACGTAGTTTAAATTGGAATGTTGCATAAATCCTATATTCTAAAATACTGAATATATTACAGATATCCCTTATCATTGTAATTATGCATATGAAATATAAGAACATTAACTTAATTTTTTGGACTTTCAGGACCCGTGACGTCATGATTTTCGACTTATTTTTGTCCGAATGTGTATTATAGTTACGCTGGATTTAATGTATTTCCCACCGTTGGTATTGTTTGATTCACTTTTAGAAAACAAGTTTAGACTATTTATTTATTACATTTTAATAAATGTTTCTGTATGTTAAAATACATTTCTTTAGATGTCACTATTGCGAGGCAGTAATATAGTGATATTATGTTCCGGTAAGAAATATCACTGATTTTCCCTTAAGTAGGGTGAGAAAAAGTTCCTTTTTTCTCTTCCGTAGGATAGAGGGGAGTTAATAGAAAGTGCCTGTTCCTTCGTGACTAGGATTTATTTATCGTTTATTACAATTTTTATTGATTTATCTTTTCAATGTTTGTTGTTAAAAGTGGCATACAATAAATAAACCTCATGTATACATAATTTGACGTGTGACAGTTTTATAAGGTTTAAGGGACCGAATTACATAGTTTTAAATGTTTTTTGTTACAAGTGCCATACAACAGATAAACCTCATGTATACATAATTTGACAGTGTGACAGTTTTATAAGGTTTAAGACACCGAATTACATAGTTTTAAATGTTTTTGTTACACGTCACTTACAGTAGATAAACCTCGTGTATACGTAATTTGACAGTGTGACAGTTTTATAAGGTTTAAGACACCGAATTACATAGTTTTAAATGTTTTTTGTTACAAGTATCATACAACAGATAAACCTCATGTATACATAATTTGACAGTGTGATAGTTTTATAAGGTTTAAGACACCGAATTACATAGTTTTAAATGTTTTTTGTTACAAGTATCATACAACAGATAAACCTCATGTATACATAATTTGACAGTGTGACAGTTTATAAGGTTTAAGACACCGAATTACATAGTTTTAAATGTTTTTGTTACACGTATCATACAAAAGATAAACCTCATGTATACATAATTTGACAGTGTGATAGTTTTATAAGGTTTAAGACACCGAATTACATAGTTTTAAATGTTTTTGTTACAAGTATCATACAAAAGATAAACCTCATGTATACATAATTTGACAGTGTGATAGTTTTATAAGGTTTAAGACACCGAATTACATAGTTTTAAATGTTTTTGTTACAAGTATCATACAACAGATAAACCTCATGTATACATAATTTGACAGTGTGATAGTTTTATAAGGTTTAAGGACACCGAATTACATAGTTTTAAATGTTTTTGTTACAAGTATCATACAAAAGATAAACCTCGTGTATACGTAATTTGACAGTGTGACAGTTTTATAAGGTTTAAGACACCGAATTACATAGTTTTAAATGTTTTTGTTACAAGTATCATACAAAAGATAAACCTCATGTATACATAATTTGACGTGTGACAGTTTTATAAGGTTTAAGGGATCGAATTACATAGTTTTAAAGGTTTTGTTACAAGTATCATACAAAAGATAAACCTCATGTATACATAATTTGAAGTGTGACAGTTTTATAAGGTTTAAGGGACCGAATTACATAGTTTTAAATGTTTTTGTTACAAGTATCATACAAAAGATAAACCTCATGTATACATAATTTGACAGTGTGACAGTTTTATAAGGTTTAAGACACCGAATTACATAGTTTTAAGTGTTTTTTGTTACAAGTGTCATAAAACAGATAAACCTCATTTATTCGTAATTTGACAGTGTGACAGTTTGGTGTAGTTGAAGGGATCGTTTAACATAGAATAGAATAGTTTGAAATGTTTTTTGTTACACGTGTCATACAACAGATAAACCTCATGTATACGTAATTTGATAGTGTGACAGTTTGATATGGTTGAAGGGAACAGTTTACATAGTTTTAAATGTTTTTTGTTACACGTCTTACAGTAGATAAACCTCGTGTATACGTAATTTGACAGTGTGACAGTTTTATAAGGTTTAAGACACCGAATTACATAGTTTTAAATGTTTTTTGTTACAAGTGTCATACAACAGAAAAACCTCATGTATACATAATTTGACAGTGTGACAGTTTTATAAGGTTTAAGACACCGAATTACATAGTTTTAAATGTTTTTTGTTACAAGTGTCATACAACAGATAAACCTCATTTATACGTAATTTGACAGTGTGACAGTTTGGTGTAGTTGAAGGGATCGATTAACATAGAATAGAATAGTTTGAAATGTTTTTTGTTACACGTGTCATACAACAGATAAACCTCATGTATACGTAATTTGACAGTGTGACAGTTTGATATGGTTGAAGGGATCAGTTTACATAGTTTTAAATGTTTTTTGTTACACGTCACTTACAGTAGATAAACCTCGTGTATACGTAATTTGACAGGGTGACAGTTTTATAAGGTTTAAGACACCGAATTACACAGTTTTAAATGTTTTTTGTTACAAGTGTCATACAACAGAAAAACCTCATGTATACATAATTTGACAGTGTGACAGTTTTATAAGGTTTAATACACCGAATTACATAGTTTTAAATGTTTTTTGTTACAAGTGTCATACAACAGATAAACCTCATTTATACGTAATTTGACAGTGTGACAGTTTGGTGTAGTTGAAGGGATCGATTAACATAGAATAGAATAGTTTGAAATGTTTTTTGTTACACGTGTCATACAACAGATAAACCTCATGTATACGTAATTTGACAGTGTGACAGTTTGATATGGTTGAAGGGAACAGTTTACATAGTTTTAAATATTTTTTGTTACACGTCACTTACAGTAGATAAACCTCGTGTATACGTAATTTGACAGTGTGATAAGGTTTAAGGGGTCGGTTTACATAGTTTTAAATGTTGTTTTGTTACAAGTTTCATAGAACAGGTAAACCTCATATATACGTAATTCGACAGTGTGACAGTTTGATATAGTTGAAGGGACCGATTTACATAGTTTTAAAATGAAATCTATTAAATTGCATTATTGATGCTATGCTAATATCATATTGTTGATTTGTTCAGATTCTATTAGATAGGTATAATTTTGTTAATTCCTCTAAAAATATAGGTTATTAACGATGTTAATTTTTCTTGCAGATGGTAACGAGGACTAAAAAGATCTTCGTCGGAGGTTTATCGGCGCCGACGACACTAGAGGACGTCAAAAACTACTTTGAACAATTTGGACCGGTGAGTAAAAGGATTTAGTCATTGGTTAGTTAGAACATTTTGTATGCACTGTACATCTCTAATGGGCAAAATAGATTATTAAAAATGCCTTAGAGATTAACCATTAGTGGAAATGTCACAAATTCCGTTATTTAATGAATCGGAATTAATTTTTCGGACCTCGTGAAATACACTAAGTGTTCATGAGTTAGCCTTTCTTAGTGGCCTCACTTTTTAACTCTTATCTCCCTCTTTTCTTAGACGATGTATTTATTGTTAATTTTTCGGTCATCCTCTAATTTACTTTTCATTCAAAGATCTATTCGTTGAATGTGTTCCCATTTAAAATGTCAGTGTTTTTGTTGCTAGACATGCCGCTTTTATTGTGTTTTTTTTTTAATGCTGGAATCCATTCCTCTCTGGTTTTTACGAATGTAGATTTTCATAAAATTATACGATTTGCATGATTTTAAATAACGAAAAAGTACTACAACTATCATTACAAGCTACCAATTCATCCTTAGCATAACCCCCTTCCCCCACGTACCCTTCTGTCTCCATCGATCTTTAAGAATTTGTCCACAATCCAAAGTTCAAAATAATAACAGTCATATAATGTATTTTGTTTTGACGATTCTACGAATAAAACATTTTTATTATTAATATAAAACACCAACAAGGGTGAGATTATTGCTAATCTGTCAATAGTGGGTCAGATAAGGGAAGAACACTCAGGGCGGCGGCCATCTCAGGACTCGGGAAGTGAGGACCGCACGGTTAACCACACACTGCGCCCCTCAAAGTTCGCTCTTCTTCGACTTGTCTGCGATTGTCAAAGTGGATTAATTCAACATAACTTCATTAAAGCATTACCTAATGCAAATAATGATACTATAAACCGTGGGAATTACAGTTAATCTCAGTACTGAGGATGAAATATTATTTTTTAGACATTAAATGTCTGTCACTTCTGTGAAACTTGTTGAGTATGTCATACACGCTTGAATAACATCTCACTTGTACTATTCAGTATTAATTTAATGTCAGCAAAATTCTATTTTTTACAATATCCCTATCATCCCCAAACTAACCTTAATGGTTAGTAAACGTTTTTTTTATACATGAGCAAATTTGGCATTTAAAAACATACTTGAATTCGTCAGTGTTTTTCTTGGTAGACTTTGTGACATTTTCATTTAATAATATTATTATTTCACTTAGATTTTTTTTAAATATCTATTCAGAGAGTCTGATATTATTATTGCTAAATTAGTGGTGACTGTTGAAATGAGATGAGAGAACCTTTTAAATGTAACAACGACGTCACTCGAGCCGTCACAAACTGTGGACAAATGCGTCGATGTACGTGGAGACGTCAGTTAGTATACCCATTAGTGTGAACTGGACACGGTTCTGCACTAGCCCACCACCCAGACGTCCACATTAGCAATGCAAACTTGTGGCTGACCGGCCTGATCAAACCGCTCTCCCTTGCATCACACTCGTTCTTGTTTAGCATCACAACATTTTGTTTTTATTTCGCATTATTTATGTTCCCAGATGCACATTTTGAGATAGAAAAATCCTTTTAGTTTTCATTGTAAAAGCTGCTTTATGTGACCATTGAAGGATATGACAAAAGAAACAATAATTTATTTGGTAAATTAGAGTGAAAGTTGGATAAAAAGTAACACGAGTAAAAGGATTTAAACATAATTATTCTACTATTTATATTTAATCAATAAAATAAGTATTTTATTTTGTTGTGTTTTAAATATAAATTGAAAATCAAGTGCTTGAAAAAATCTAATAGAATTTTCAATGCCTTTAAATTTCCAGGAACACTAAGTAGCTACTGTAATCAGACAACAAATCGAAACAGTTCCATGGTGTTTAACGCAGATTCCATATTATTTCATTATATTTTCCAACCCTATTTAATTTAGTTCTTAATTCATCATTCGAACACTGTTTTCTCTAACTCTATGAGGCCTTATTTTTCGAATCTCAATGTTGTTTTGAACATTTTTCCTACGTAGATAAATTTGTTCATTCCAAAACACGTTTAGTGTTTCAGGTTAGCATTTGTCAGGGATATTTTACTTTAGTTTGTGTTTGAAATTTGACAATAATGTAGTATAAGACCCAGAATCCAAAACTACTTGCCGAGTCGCCGAAAGTAACTATCCATTTCTATAAGCAATCCAATTTGGATTCATTTCATTCGATTTCGTCCAGAAATCTCTGACCTTGCGTGTTATTCTAACAAATTCCTATGGCCTTTTATGGACCATAGAAAGAAACGACAGAAAATTGAGTGAATTGAAGTACTAAATGTATCTTGTGTACTTTAAAGTGTAGCAACCCTCTTCATGTGGAATAAGATATCCCTATGTACGACATGGTATAGGAAATTACCTCGCCCGACACCAACGCACATACACTTGTTCCATTAATATTTAGTGCGGATAACAGCCCTAAGCGTCAGATTTACGGCGTCCCAGGGTTACCAACTGAGGGGAATAAATTCCTGTCCCGCTTTAGCGTGGGTTTTATGGAAATTCCCTGATTATAAGAAACTGATATAGGTTTTGACGAACGTGTTTGTAGCCTCGTTATCTCCCCGGATTGCCGTTCCAGCTACACGCTACTTCCATCTTGAATATGCATCTGTTATCGGTACGATGGTATATTACATTGTTAATAGTACCTAATTCAAAAACTATTGAATTATGGAATTCAATCAAGAAACACATTAAATCACAACAATTTAAATGAATAAAAAACGACCACACATATTACGGTTTCGATTTTCTCTTGAATTCATTTTAAGTTTTCACAGACTTCTTTAGTTTTCTTTCGTTTCTTCAATAGTTCGTAAAATATTTAATTAACTCAATTCAGTTTAGAAACTCTTCTTTAATATTTTCAGTGTCCGCGCAAGCGGTCTGCACGCAAATATCGAACGCTCAGCGATCACCCATCCAAGAATCAACCATGCTCGGTGTTACTTGACACCGTTTTTTGCGATGACGTTGAAACCCTCCCGTAAACTGTCGAACTATTAAAACTGCTCCATATCCCGAAATCTCTACATCAATCCTCTGAGTTGCCGAATCTGGAAAATATCGATTTTGGAAAACTAGATAAGTAAAAAGTATACACATTTATTTTGATTCTTTTTAGAATATTGTAAATATATAAAACTCGGTTGAGAAAATACAACCTATACAAATTATTCACAAAACGAGTTTTCACGCCTTTGTATGTTAAAGTGCAGTATTTGAAAACCATAAAGATAAACTGAATGTTTGTTAGAATGTTATAAATAAACATTTGTATTGTAGAGGTTTCTTTAGCTCCTATTTAACTGCATTGAACAGGCCCAGTAGGTGACTTTTGATACCGACTTATAAATAAATATATTATTTATATATAAAAAAGAAACACTTAGAAATATCACTAACTTAGAACTTACAAAATCTCGCAACACCGTTATAAGTTAGCATATACTGAAATAAAGCCAGGAGTAAGGCTATATAAACGCTTAAATCTTAAAAAAGTATAAATACTTCAAAAATAAATATAGTTATAAATGTACTACACACATAGAGTGAAGTGTCAAGTCACAATGCTTTTAAACATTTCATAGATCCGCGATCTGGACAACACTTTTGAAGTTATCCAGCCTTCTAAGGTTGATGGGTAATTAATTTTGGCCTCTAGCTTTCCAGTTCCTGTGTTTTCGAAACTAGAGAACAATGTGGCCCGCCCGCCAATCTACGAACTGTTTGCTTACTGGTGGCCACACCTCTAGGTACTTACACATGACAAACACAAACATACAGCATTATTACAATAAGGACTTGACCTCAAAAAGTTATACATCATAAAAGTGAGGCCCAGTAGTAACTAGTAATATAAAAGTACGTGCATTACTAATTGTTAGATACCAAGTAGTCATTCTATATCATGAAACTATATTTAGTAAAATATTGATCATTGGACCAACAAAAAATAAAATAACAAATTATGTTACGGAAGTCTAACCTCGTGTGTGAATCCTTCTCTTTTGTAATATTAGAAACAAATACGTAACTTCAAATAAGCAAACAGTGCCTTCTGTCCAAGCAGCCAGCCGAGGCAAGTGTGCATCATAAGTTGTTGCACTGCCTACATTTTACCCGGTTACGGCAACTTAAGGGGGGTAAGGGGGTCCTACTCGTCTCCTCAGTATAGCGGGAGGGGGGGTCGCTTTTCCTCCACTAATATCACAAAGGGCACATTTTACCCGAGTACTTTGTCGTAGGACACAGACATTTCCTCCTTACAATTTATCGGCACTCAGTATTGTTATCATATTTAAATGGTTGTCTTGACGTCTCAATTCCCGAGCCGTGCTACGTCTACCGCCTGTTGACGCCTTCAACACGTATAAGGTGCCACACTGACTTCCATTTTCTAATCCTAAAATAGTAAACATAAAACAAAAAAAGGAACGTTTTATTAGTAACCATTTAATTAATTTTGAAACAAACACATATAATCATGAAGAAAAGAATAATATAAATATTGATTTATTTGTTTCAATTTACAATGACACAGTTTATTACAATAAACATGTATAGTAACAGTTACTCTAGTACCATACAATACAAATACATATTACATAAACTACAAAGCTAACTATATAATACGCACTATAACTAAAACAAAAATACACATAAATTTATATAACACCTGAACACCTGTTAAGCTGATTCCAGATAATTTTAATTCAATTTAAAAAATTTTAAACAAATATATTTACATTTATTTTAATTATTAGTTAATGTCTAATGCTTTATCTGTTGAATTTAATACGACTATACATTGTAATTTCGTTGTATATTACGACTTTAAATAGACTTTTGAAGTGCAGTATCACAATATTCTGGCAGAATAACCTGCGACTTACTCGTAGTAAAGCTGTTTGTACTCTACTGAAATCATGGCAAAATGCTCTTCGACATTCTCTACTTACCTAAGCAGGGATTGAATTATCAAACTTAACTTTTAAATGAATTTGCCTAATCCTCTTGATATATAGAATCCAAAAACGAAGTACTCTCCGAATGAATTTAATGAAATGTTGAGGGATGTTAGCCTTAGTTTCATTGGGACCCACTAAGAGAGTATTCCTCAAAATTCCATTCCTAAGGGGTAGACACAGCCCTTCAAAGTTTCCTTTTTTTCCTTAAGAGTAAGTAGTTTTTGTATCATAGAGACCCACAAAGAAAGTTTTTTTAAAACTCCATTCATAAGGGGTAGAAACAGCCCTTCAAAATTTCCTTCTTTTCATAAAAGTAACATTTGCACATATTTAATTATAATTCATTTCAAACATCTGATTCAATAAACATAAACAAGACTATCTTTTAGCCAAATGTTACCTACAACTAAATACTTGGCTAATTTCATTTTCATTGTGAAATGTGTAAGGTCATTTCTACCGTCTGACATTTTTTATATTTGATTTATTTTCGGTAAACACCATTTTCACAAAAGGTATAATCAAAGTTATTTAGATACTACACTTAAAAATATACAAGATAATTCACAAGGTAAATATAAAAAACAATCTAGTTGGAAAGATAGATCGTTTTGAAAATTATATGCATAACTCATGCAATGCAAATTATAACACATATTAAAAATATGCAATTATATAAACAAATAGTTTGTGATTATAACAATATAATTTCAAATTTACTTAAATGGAAGAAACATAAGTATAATATAGTTAATAAACAATAAACATGCTAAATACGAAGGTATACACAAATAAATATTGGTATTGAGAGTCCAGTCACACTAAGTCTCATTCTCATAAATCATAAACTTCAACTTAGCTGCACTGTCGCAGAATCAAAGTTTTTAGATAGTGAATTACCCAAACGGTGCAGCCTTGGGATAGGAGCTTGCATCAAGTACCTTGTAGGGTGGGAATGTACCGAGAACATGAAGTGGGATCTTGTAGACTTTGAAGCTCGAAGGTTGCTTCTATTTTTGGAATCTTGTAGACCTTGAAGCTTGAAGGTTGCTTCTATTTTTGGAATCTTGTAGACTTTGAAGCTCGAAGGTTGCTTCTATTTTTGGAATCTTGTAGACCTTGAAGCTTGAAGGTTGCTTCTATTTTTGGAATCTTGTAGACCTTGAAGCTCGAAGGTTGCTTCAATTTTTGGAATCTTGTAGACCTTGAAGCTCGAAGGTTACTTCTATTTTTGGGATCTTTTAGACCTTGAAGCTTGAAGGTTGCTTCTGTTTTTGGGATCATTTAGACTTTGAAACTCGAAGGTTGCTTCTATTTTTTTATTGCTTTACATGATTGCTCTACTTTGCATTCCCCTAAAGTAGACTTTTAGAAATTTCGCTCGATACTCACTTCTCTTGCCTATTACAGATCAAATTATCTTTGTTTTTATCAGTCAAATTGGTTTTTTGTGTTGACAGTTTTTTTTGTTAGTCAATTCTGTATTTGTACTTAAGTCGAAAATCTTATTTAATTAATTTACTATTTATAGTTTAACATATGTGAGGTTTTAGGAATTATAAAGTTGCATTATTTTTATTAGTCTTTATGTACGTTGCTCTAATCAACCCAAATGTATCGTGACAAATATGACCAGCCGGGTAAAATTTATGTAAAACGCCATATAAATACCATGCATGTACATGTATTTACAAGTGAAAAGCAAAAGTTAACGTCAATGTTTTGTTTTAAGGAAATACTGTTTACAAACATAACTTCTAATAAACTTGTAACTTGCATGTTATTTCTGACTAGGACGCGTACTACAATAATTGGCCACTTGCTGCAACACCATTACCTGAGTAAAACGTGTTACATTACCACAATATGACAGTCCCTAACTTTGTTATAACTGTACTTGTTCTTTTACTAAGCAAATAAATGTTGAACTTAAAATTATTACCTTTAAAATATGTTAAACAATGTGATAAATACGTTAGCGTGAGGTTTGTGAGCGTGGTCTTTTACTTTCTGAGGAAGTTTGATGCCAGTACCATCAAATCCTAGCCAGGACAGTAGTATTAATAGGAATTCAAACCACGTATGATGGCCATGTAGTAGTATTTAACAAACAAATGAAAGATAACTAACTCGGGCTAAACTCGGTTCCATGAGCCTACCTGTCACCCAAGACAATACATATTAAAGACTGCTATTTGTTCAGTTAATATTTGAACTGATCAAATTTTGCAGTAAAAAAATTGTTGTGTTTATTAGCAAAAAATTACATTCATAAAACGATATTTATAATTAGGAATGAAAATACTTAACGATACACATATATTTGACTCCATTGTAATCAACTTGTATATGAACAATATTTAGAAGTAACATGCCTTAAGCCAGTCTTTGAAAACGTAACCTATTACAGTATAGTATTAGACAATAAAAACCATACAACACAAAGAGCATCGCAAGCAACAAAACACAGGAGAACAATAAATCCGGCGAATGGAACGGAAGACAATAAGCACAGCAAGATGGATGAGACCAATTTGAAAAAGGCAACACAATTAAAATGAAATATAGAAGCGAAAATGTAGAAAGGTGAGGCGTGATAAGGCACAACATGAATATTTGTCAAATGTGTAGTAAGACTATAGTCGAGGACAATCTCTCCTGAGACACCTGACTGCAATGACTACGTCATGTTTTATAAAAGGTTCAGCGAAACTGTGCACATTACAGTTGTACATTTTATCTATGTTCATTTATTCCAAGCTGTTCTTTGTTAAATATATTTAATTTCAGTGAGAACTATTTTATAACTATTATTTAATTTCTAACTTAATGCTTAAAATATAAATTAGTTTGGTAATAAATCATCAAAATCTTTTAAATACATTTTTATATTAAATTAATTTAAATCTTAACTATAGTAATGTAATTTATTTTAGGGTTTACTCAAGCTGAACATTTGTTATTTGTGTTATAATTAACTACTATGTTTAGTATTTTCATTATTTTACCAGGCCTATAAGTAGATAATTCTTCTATAAAGAAATAGCTTCTCATTATTTATTAGATTTTAAATAGATATTTTTTAAGGTAATAGGTCTCTACTACCTTAATTTTAAATGCATTCTGAAAAGTACGCAAATTAAAAAAAAAAAAAAATAGTTAAACTAACTAAAAATTGATTAGTTCACGTTTCAATATGTTTCTACTGATTCTAAGATCACTATGTGGAATGATCTGGTAGAAGCGTCTCAATTCAACCGCATTGAAAACCTCTTAAAAAGTAAACGTTGGAGTTATGATTGCAATCTATGGAACTAAGTCACTGACGGTCTTCGATCCGACGTTTACGCTAGTTTCATACTACAGAAAGTAAGGGGAGTGTTTGTGATTGATTTGCAACATGTTGCCAAAGTAAGCAATCTTCAACAGATTCTTTGTACCGTGGCAGGCTGTACCTTCTAACTGTGAATGTTTGTGTAACATTCTGACTGGTCTTCGTCCATTTCTGAAGCCTCCCATTAGCCCGTAGCGCGCACAAACATTTTGAACGTACATCGGACTCCAACTTGGGGATTGACTTCAATAACGTTCTTCTCCGTGTGTGTGTTACCTTAAATGAATTTTTTTTGAGCTCACAGGCAGTAATTCGCCTAACTAGTTCTTGGTATCTCAAAATGTGGTGTGTTTAAAACATTCCTGGTTTTAAATGTTCCTCATTAAATTATGAATTCCGATGATCATTTGAAATAATTCACCATCGGTTCTTCTCTCTCGCCAATTAATCGATGTAGTGTCTCCATTGGCAATGCTTAAGGATAGATATTTCCCATGAAATTACAGCTGTGTAATCATCCTTCATGAAACTACGGTCCCAATTCTTACTTTAAGCCTTACTTAGTTCAATAATTACTTTATTACTAACTAAAAATTTTAAAGTTAAAATGCCCCAAACAGCTGACAGTATCCTGCATTGTTGAGAGTAAAACACACTCAGAATATCTTTAGTCGATTACCTTTTGTATTTAAAGTGTTCACTTAGTACAGTATTTCAGGACCAATTTATTACAATCGTTCCTTTCTGTACAAAATATCTAGTTTAAAACATTGAAGTTAAGGTTAATTGTAGTACCATCAACAATTCTACACAAGCCGTGTCGGAGATGGATGTACCAGACATGTTACGTCGTAGATACGTTGTGCCGTACAACAGATTGTTGTGACTTGAACGTAATCTCTCTCGCTCATTTGAAACGAGTTTATTTTAGCGTCGTCATTAAAAGAATTACATTTCATCTTTGTTTATCGCCGACACTTTTATGAATCAGAGCATGTTGACTTTTATTTCGCATCGTGTTTAAACGAACGGTTGTTTCTTTTTATCGTGCCCTTTTCTTCTGACTTAAAACAGTTATGAAGGTAGTGGCAGATAAGGTTCATGAGGAGATGCTCTCTGTTTGATTGGTTTACACGTCTTTGCATTTGAGTGTTTCCAGTAATGTCCGGAAATAGCATCTGATATTATCTAAACAATTTAAAAAAAACTGTTTGATAGTTTATTGGTTTAAATTTTTTTAAGATGCAGCATATAAAATTATTATTTTGAATTAAGGTCAATCATTGTATCATTGAAAATTGACATTTACAACAATATACATAGTTTGAGGCATTTCAATATAAATTTAACGATTATAGAGGTTTAAACCATACTATAAAACAATGTGGCGACTAACTCACTCACTTACATACTCACTGATACTGAGTGTCATGGAACTACTCGATCAAACTATGAATCTAACTTGAAATTCAGCCCCTAAACCTGAAAAAAATTATGTGGACTTTTTTACAAAATTAGTCCTATGTACTTCCAATGGGAAGTATGTCGGAAGGGGTTTTTTTGACTACATTTGAAAATCTCACAACTCGGCCCGTGGTTAGGTGAAATAAGTGTGCACTGAAACAAGAAAATCTCATTAGTGAACAATGTTTACCACTAACGGAGCACTATAAAATTGTGTGCAGTCTACTATACAATTTTAAAAGTAAATTTGTAATTATTTTTACTGGCGTTAATTTTGAAGATAAAAAAGGATTTTTTTCAAATAATTTACAAATCTTTTAATCTTTGAACGTTTTAATACTTATGAATTGTATTTTTTATTTATTAGTTGATTGAAACTAATGGTTAAAGATTTAATTTAGGCTGATGTGATGTTTTTTCATTTATTTAATATGTAGCTTTTTTCTTCCCTTCCTGATATACCATATTTGTGGTCTGCTAAATCTTTTTTACGTGAGGCCCGCCATTACACCATAATATTAGAAGTAAGCTGAATAAAATCCTCTAAAAATGTACCAACAGGTTTCGTATGTATTTCAGTTTCCCAAAACTTGTTGCAGCAAAAAGAATTTTATTAATGTTTTAACATAGCACAAATTAAAATTCCAAAGATGCCATGATGATATCATTCCATATATTTGCGGTTGTCTCTATTTATAGTCAAAATAAAGGAAATTGGTGATATCCTGGCTATATAAGAACCGAGTAAACGTCATTGTTAATTATTATTATTTATATTGGACATGCATTCAGATAGTATTGTTTAATTGATACTCAAGAAACATACGAAAATAACAGACAAGATACTCACACCAAATGAGAAGGCGTCAGTTGTACATAAAAACCTAGCTAACTCAGGTATTTCACTTTTTGTGTTTTCACAAATTGGTAGTCATTCATCATCAGCTTGTCGGCCTCGCAGTTTTATTTGCTGATAAAAACTATTGCTGGGAAAATTACAAAGCAAAGCTATAAATTACAACTTTGCAATTTTACAGCAGAAATATATCTTGTTTTCCATGTGTAATTTCTGAAATGTATGTAAAGATAGTTTAGATATGTGTCACTCAGTTACATAACATAGTTGATAGTTTAGATATGTGTCACTCAGTTACATAACATAGTTGATAGTTTAGATATGTGTCACTCAGTTACATAACATAGTTGATAGTTTAGATATGTGTCACTCAGTTACATAACATAGTTGATAGTTTAGATATGTGTCACTCAGTTACATAACATAGTTGATAGTTTAGATATGTGTCACTCAGTTACATAACATAGTTGATAGTTTAGATATGTGTCCCTCAGTTACATAACATAGTTGATAGTTTAGATATGTGTCACTCAGTTACATAACATAGTTGATAGTTTAGATATGTGTCACTCAGTTACATAACATAGTTGATAGTTTAGATATGTGTCACTCAGTTACATAACATAGTTTATACCTTCAATCCAAGCGAATCATTTCATTAATATTGTAGGCAACTATTCAGTATTTTGGGATATTCCCCTTGAAAAAATTTTCATCACCAACCTCTTTCCGTTATGACAACTGGGTTTGCTATATTCAATTATTGCCAATTCAAAGAATGAACCTGACGGTATTCCTTTAGGTGGATAAGTTTGTATTTAGCTTACCCGTTACATTTATTATAGGAACATAATAAATGTAATGACATATAAATGTAATGGAAATAGTAAATGTAACATGTTTGCCTGTGAATTTTTTTTAAACTTCATCAAATAAGCAGCCCACCCGTACATGTACAGTGGTAATGACACACCCGCCCGCCTACATGCCCATGCATGTACAGTGTTGATGACACACCCGCCCACCTGCCCATACATGTACAGTGGTGATGACACACCCGCCCACCTGCCCATGCATGTACAGTGTTGATGACACACCCGCCCACCTGCCCATACATGTACAGTGGTAATGACACACCCGCCTACATGCCCATGCATGTACAGTGTTGATGACACACCCGCCCACCTGCCCATACATGTACAGTGGTGATGACACACACCCACCCGCCTAACACGTACGGTCATATAAAAAAATTTTAAACCTAGTAGAAGTATAAATCGAAGCATGCTTAATTTAAACTGTTCTGCAATACTTAGTATTATGATACTGAAAAGTACAAAAGTTATTCTGTTTGTACTGAAAATATAAATCTAAACGGGCACTAACCAACTAAATATTACAACGTTATGCTTTTTCTCCGTTTTTTTATAATTTGGTCTTGCCCTATATCCACAATTTGTAGCGGCAGTTTTATAATAACATTTTACCTATAAAAAAGTATCCACCCGAAAACCCACATGCCCATACATACGGTAGAATTGACCCACCCACCCGACCATACTCGTATGGTGATATTGGACCTCCCGCCCGCCTAAACACATACGGTGGTTTTGACCCACCTGCCCACCTATACACGTATGGTCATGTTCAAAACATTTCAAAAAGAACCCCCAAATGTAGAAATCGAAGGAAGTAGTATAATGAAATGAAATGAAAATCGTCTTTACTAGGGGTGAAGTTAGGACTATAAAGTTCTCTCTTCCACTTAATCACCTACCCACTCCCACACGTACAGTGGTAATGACCCACTCCTACACATACAGTGGTATGACCCAAACGCCCACTCACACACGTACAGTGGTAATAACCCACTCTCTCACACTCGTACAGTGGTGTGAAGATCCTCCCCTCCCATACCCGTACAATGGTGAAGAGTACATGCATGCATTTTATCATGCGTAAAGTTTACATGCTTTATCTAAACTATTGTGCAATACTGTGTTAAGATAATGAAAAGTGCAAAAGCTATTCTGATTGTTATATAAAGAAAAATCTAATTAGACAATAACCGTGTTCAAATTTGAACTTTATATTTTGTCCTTTTTTTAATAACTTGGTCTTGTATTCCATTCACAATTTGTAGTAGAAGTTTTGTAATAACATTCTACCTACAAAGAATTATTCAATCAATTTAAGAAAACATGTTTATGAACTTCAAAGTGCTTGAATGTTTGATACTTTGTTCTTCAAAGTATCAAGAACAAAGTTGAAGTAAAAAGGATTTCGTTATCGCAGTTCACCTAGCTTGCAGAGGCATTGTTCAGTAATACCAACATTGCAAAGAGAAACTGAGTGGGCCTGGCATGTGAAACTCGTCAGGATACCTGGACTGCTGATATTGAAAACACAACATGTAGCAAGTAAAATACGGGACGCGGGAAATCCCTTGCGTGCGATTTCCGGTTGGCACTGCCCTTTTATCTCTCTTTACATGCTAGTCATATTAATTTAATTAGTTGAACATTTTATCAAATAATTTTTACCAACGGAATGACAGTTTCGTGTGCATGTTCAATTCCTGTAAATACATCTTTATATCTGAATTGTTGAATGATGTTGGTTGTAGATAATCATTTATTATACCTTTTTCAAATTAAGAGATTTTAAATTCAGGTTTGATGGTTGAGATTGCATTTATAAAAGATGGTGAATATTAACCTTTTTTTAATCCTGTAATTTTTAATACATACCTTTTTATCGCCTTTATCGATCCATTCCAACACCAAATTCTGGAAGATTGTGCTTGTTCAATTTTTTTTTTTAATTACGGTCACATTTTTATTATCAACGAACATCCTTTTGGCATGTCTTTATTTGTAAAGGATCTTCCCCGAGTTCTTTATCTCTTAATAGAGTATATATTATGTTTGAAAAAGAAGATTCCTTCATTTTCATTTAATCTTGCTATCTAGCATTGTTTTATTCCTCTTCCCCCTCGATCATCATTTAAAGTCAGGATATTATTTGCTCTTTTGGACATGAATTTAATGTCAATTGACAGTGAATTCTATTCAGACATGTAACTCGAATAGACGTACCATGTATTAAAACACAGGTCTAGGATAAGTAAACATGCACTCCTCGACCAGTGTCCCAGCCTCATCCCTTTTATTAAAGAAGGCAAGATTATGCTCCTACGGGTTTCAATATTTCCTGTATTACATTCTTTATTTTATCTGAGGGTTTGTCCATTTCCACATTCATAAAGCTACTGATCTTATTTCATTGTTCATCCTCTACCTTAATGGCTCGTGGCTTCATGCATAACTTATTGTAAGCTTCTCTCTAATTATTTATTTTTCAACCTAATTATCTACAAACAAGCCCCTAACGCATTTAAAGGCCTTCTTAAATACCAAAAATGTCATTAGTGCTGTTAAATAAACTTAAAACATTTTGTTAGTCTCTATTCCTCTTTAGTTAATGGTAAAGGACAAACAAGTTAATGTAGCTTATCATTCCAATTAAATCAGCAATTGTAAATAAATAATTGTTTTGGGAGAAGGCTCAAAGTTCATAACTTCAGTTTATCCCAGTTAAGCATAATTTTCTTATAGATTTAATGCATTAAAAATTAATTTAATAAAATTAGAGTATAGATTTTGCTAAAAATAGCTTAATGATGTGTGCGAAGATATCTTTCATGGTTTCAATGTAACTTAGATTTAAAATCGCCTTAACTTTTTATCAGTTTTAGATGATAAATTCGATATTTAATGAGTTACACTTACTTCCTTCTAAATTTATTTTAAATAAATTTCTATTGGTCGAAGTAACGTTTAACAATAGCAATTAAACATTACTTTGATCCTGTTTACAATAAAATTGTTTCGATAGGGTAAATACTCTGATATAAACGTGTGCGGGAAGATTATATCTGCCGAAAGGTTTGTTTGCGTCATGCAGATGGTTTATAAAATAAGAGAATAAACGCCAAAGATGACTCGACGTATATTGTTTGCCTGCACAACTGTCGGAGCAATATGGGGGAAGCGGAAAGAGCAACGTATGTGAATGAGTGTTCTGTGTGTTTTATTGAAAACATCAGGAATCTGTTTACATTTGCAAAAACCGTAGCTAACATCGCTTATTTACTTTTTACAATATTGTTACATTTTTTAGGTAACATATAAGAGTTGTTGATAGTGAACTTAATTTTAACTTTATAACAAAAAGAAGAATATTTTGTTTTAGACTATTTTGAACTGAACAAGTCAAATACGGTGGAGTTTGTATGTAGGTCTTTGTAATCAGTTTTTTAAGATAAAAAATATTATTTCATGCTGATTCCACTAAATGACGGAGCTGAAAAGCTGTAGGAGATACCAAATATAGTTGACACTGTTCAAATGTGGTATATGCATGCCAAAAATACATAACAGCTACAGTACTTAAGTATTTTTGGCAGTCCCAATAACATATTTATTTTGATTCGTCAGCTGTCATTTGTAAAAACAGTTATAATTTATGTTTTACGTAATAAGACAATCTTGTATGATCTTCGTTAAGTTAAGTTAAAGTTTTAACACAAAAAATATTTTTTTTATCAATGGATCATCAATGGATGAAACAGGTTCGTTGTACATACGGCCGGATGACAATCTACAACACTGTTCTCGTTCTGACATATTTTATATACGGCCGGATGACAATCTACAACACTGTTCTCGTTCTGACATATTTTATATACGGCCGGATGACAATCTACAACACTGTTCTCGTTCTGACATATTTTATATACGGCCGGATGACAATCTACAACACTGTTCTCGTTCTGACATATTTTATATACGGCCGGATGACAATCTACAACACTGTTCTCGTTCTGACATATTTTATATACGGCCGGATGACAATCTACAACACTGTTCTCGTTCTGACATATTTTATATACGGCCGGATGACAATCTACAACACTGTTCTCGTTCTGACATATTTTATATACGGCCGGATGACAATCTACAACACTGTTCTCGTTCTGACATATTTTATATACGGCCGGATGACAATCTACAACACTGTTCTCGTTCTGACATATTTTATATACGGCCGGATGACAATCTACAACTGTTCTCGTTCTGACCTATTTTAAGTTGCTTACTTTTATAAAATATCAAAACGATCAAAATAATACTGACGCTTCCAGTGCATTCTTTTGACAAGAGTACGGGAAAAGGTTTATCTATCGATGTACTATAGCAAAATCAGAACTTAGATTCTTATACATTTATACGTCATTTTTATTTGTGTTTTTGAGTAAAAAACAAATACTAACAACATAGTCAATAATTTTATTAGACATCAACATGGAATCAATAAAAACTTACCCAACCATATATTAATAAAGGATTTTCGTTTTATTATATCAATTTATAAACAAAGTTACATTAAAACTGTGCACTCGAGTTTGAGTATTGTTATCTATTTTTTGAGACCTATAAAAAATATAATCACACCATTATTTCCCCCGTTTAATTGTACGTTATAACAGGTACATTCTTCATTTTTATTACAAGTATTAATAATGTTTATCCTAGCTGGATCAATAAAAGTACGAAAATTTTAAATAGTTTTTACTGTACATTAAATTATTACTAAAAACTCCGATAATATATTGTAACTCATTTATAATGTAATATCTAGTTGATATGAATGTTATCTATAAGTTTTATTAATTTTAGAATTTTAATTTCCTAGAGTAAAAATTGTTATCAATTGTTATCAATTCTGATACATTGTTTTCTTGGCTTCTAGAGGTCGTAAAATTAATTACTTGGTCTTGTTGTAATATTTTTGACATGTGTAGTTACGATACATGATTTTAAAATGTGTAAGTAAATGCGTTAGCTTTAAATCTATTTAAATAATTTTAAAATAACTTTAAATGTATACACTTAATTTCATTTAAATTGATATAAAATCACTGCATTTTCAACATAAGAAAGTAATGTACCGTAACTATACATGTCATAAGTATTAAATAAGATCAATTAATACATTTTACATCCTCTAGAAGCCAAGAAAACAATGTTTCGGGGAATTAATATGAATTTTTTCCCGAAAAGTTGAAATCATAAAATTTACAAAACTTTAGAAAACATTCCTATCAAATAGGTATTATACTTTAAATGCTATATATTAACGGTTTTTTGTAGTAATAACGGTGTAAATTTGAAGCATAGTAAAAACTAGTTTAAATGCTGTACTTTTTTTGTTCCAAATAGAATAAAAGTAAACCCTGTAATAAAATTTTAAAATGTATATGTCATAACGTGTCATTAGACCAGGAAAACAATGGTGTGGTTACATTTGTCGTAGGCCATTCGTTCCTGAGAAACCGATTTAAGAACTCAGGTGCACATAACTTCTGCGCCAACAGTAGTACATTATTTAAGAACCGTTTTCTTAGGGAATGATATTTTCGTTACTAATTCGCTAGTTTAGTTATAATTTATAAACATAACCTATGAAATACAGCTGAAGCTTATATGACATTTGTGTGGTCAAGTTTCATTATTGGTCTCCAGAGAGTGCCGTGGCACTTATTGGTGACAGAAAACACGTGAAGGTAGGACAGCAGTAACTGAGATATTGCGGGATTCCACCGGGGTATTGGAATGTCTCGGACATCCAGCAATACTCTCGCCGGTCACTTACCACAACAATACCAAGTTTTTATTCCACTCTGGAATTGTTCTGTTTGTTTACTGGTGTACTTTCGATGTAAACAAAGCATCAAATCATATTGTATAACAGATTACATAATACTGTACAATGTTCTGAAACATTTTGTTATTTAGACTGCAACCAGTGTTCTTACACATGCAGCCATATAGCGTTTTATAGACATCATAGTATGTGATTAATCATCTACATTTAAAAAAAAATTAATTATTAAAAAAAACAGTAAAACTGGACACAATTAATGATAGGACAGTTCTTACATGTTTTCCTCTTTTGACTTGCTATATATTAAAATTCACTCTACATATAACAAAGAGAGAGAGAGAGAAAAAATTGACTATTAACTATCAAATACGTAACGTCTTCAGGCCTTCATCGCTCAGTGCAAAGAAATGGTAAATTATTTTACTCAAAACTTTAAAATATGTAATTTTTGGCTAATGCATTACAACATAATACTACAAATCAGATCCATCATCAGTTTATTGAAAATTTATTCAAATGCATTGAAAAGAATATTAAATTAAAATTTTTATTCATACTAATTTTCCTATTTAATTTAACATTTTTTAAGACATCGATTTCCTGGATTACCAACGGCTGTCTATTTGTCTTTGGCCTATCAATGAATGATAATTTCAGTGTAATAGTAGGTCTTACACACTCATTCGAAATCCATATTTGCTCATCTTAGTGTTCGGCGTTTTAAGAATAAATAAATTGGCCAATATGAATGCCACATGACTTGCGTTGTAAGATTTATTTGTATTTTACCTCTATTATTTGTACTGTAGCTCCAAAACTTTCATTTAAAGTTAGTATTGTAGTGATTTACGAAAACCTGGTAAATGTGTTGCATTTACATTATAATACGTGGTTGAAAGGAATGTTTTCTTTAAGCGTCATAAATTTCAAACAACAAAAAATAGTTCTAATCAATTTCCTGAAACAACTTTTTTTGCTTCTTGAGGTCGTACAATTAACTACTTGGTCACGTTGTAAGCCTTATGAAATGTATATTTAAGATACATAAACTACTTGGTCACGTTGTAAGCCTTATGAAATGTATATTTATGATACATTAACTACTTAGTCACGTTGTAAGCCTTATGAAATGTATATTTAAGATACATAAACTACTTGGTCACGTTGAAAGCCTTATGAAATGTATATTTATGATACATTAACTACTTGGTCACGTTGTAAGCCTTATGAAATGTATATTTAGGATACATAAACTACTTGGTCACGTTGTAAGCCATATGAAATGTATATTTATGATACATTAACTACTTGGTCACGTTGTAAGCCTTATGAAATGTATATTTAAGATACATAAACTACTTGGTCACGTTGTAAGCCTTATGAAATGTATATTTAAGATACATTAACTACTTGGTCACGTTGTAAGCCTTATGAAATGTATATTTAAGATACATAAACTACTTGGTCACGTTGTAAGCCTTATGAAATGTATATTTAAGATACATAAACTACTTTGTCACGTTGTAAGCCTTATGAAATGTATATTTAAGATACATAAACTACTTGGTCACGTTGTAAGCCTTATGAAATGTATATTTATGATACATTAACTACTTGGTCACGTTGTAAGCCTTATGAAATGTATATTTATGATACATTAACTACTTGGTCACGGCGTAAGCCTTATGAAATGTATATTTAAGATACATAAACTACTTGGTCACGTTGTAAGCCTTATGAAATGTATAGTTATGATACATTAACTATTTGGTCACTTTGTAACCCTTATGAAATGTATAGTTATGATACATTAACTACTTGGTCACTTTATAAGCCTTATGAAATGTATAGTTATGATACATTAACTACTTGGTCACGTTGTAAGCCTTATGAAATGTATAGTTATGATACATTAACTACTTGGTCACTTTATAAGCCTTATGAAATGTATAGTTATGATACATTAATTACTTGGTCACTTTATAAGCCTTATGAAATGTATAGTTATGATACATTAACTACTTGGTCACTGTGTAAGCCTTATGAAATGTATAGTTATGATACATTAACTACTTGGTCACGTTGTAAGCCTTATGAAATGTATAGTTATGATGCATTAAGTACTTGGTCACTGTAAGCCTTATGAAATGTATAGTTATGATACATTAACTACTTGGTCACTTTGTAAGCCTTATGAAATGTATAGTTATGATACATTAACTACTTGGTCACTTTGTAAGCCTTATGAAATATATAGTTATGATACATTAACTACTTGGTCACGTTGTAAGCCTTATGAAATGTATAGTTATGATACATTAACTAATTGGTCACTTTGTAACCCTTATGAAATGTATAGTTATGATACATTAACTACTTGGTCACTTTATAAGCCTTATGAAATGTATAGTTATGATACATTAACTACTTGGTCACGTTGTAAGCCTTATGAAATGTATAGTTATGATACATTAACTACTTGGTCACTTTATAAGCCTTATGAAATGTATAGTTATGATACATTAACTACTTGGTCACTTTATAAGCCTTATGAAATGTATAGTTATGATACATTAATTACTTGGTCACTTTATAAGCCTTATGAAATGTATAGTTATGATACATTAACTACTTGGTCACTGTGTAAGCCTTATGAAATGTATAGTTATGATACATTAACTACTTGGTCACGTTGTAAGCCTTATGAAATGTATAGTTATGATACATTAACTACTTGGTCACTTTGTAAGCCTTATGAAATGTATAGTTATGATACATTAACTACTTGGTCACTTTGTAAGCCTTATGAAATGTATAGTTATGATACATTAACTACTTGGTCACTTTGTAAGCCTTATGAAATATATAGTTATGATACATTAACTACTTGGTCACGTTGTAAGCCTTATGAAATATATAGTTATGATACATTAACTATTTGGTCACGTTGTAAGCCTTATGAAATGTATAGTTATGATACATTAACTACTTGGTCACGTTGTAAGCCTTATGAAATGTATAGTTATGATACATTAACTATTTGGTCACGTTGTAAGCATTATGAAATGTATAGTTATGATACATTAACTATTTGGTCACGTTGTAATCCTTATGAAATGTATAGTTATGATACATTAACTATTTGGTCACGTTGTAAGCCTTATGAAATGTATAGTTATGATACATTAACTATTTGGTCACGTTGTAAGCCTTATGAAATGTATAGTTATGATACATTAACTATTTGGTCACGTTGTAAGCCTTATGAAATGTATAGTTATGATACATTAACTATTTGGTCACGTTGTAAGCCTTATGAAATGTATAGTTATGATACATTAACTACTTGGTCACGTTGTAAGCCTTATGAAATGTATAGTTATGATACATTAACTATTTGGTCACGTTGTAAGCCTTATGAAATGTATAGTTATGATACATTAACTATTTGGTCACGTTGTAAGCCTTATGAAATGTATAGTTATGATACATTAACTATTTGGTCACGTTGTAAGCCTTATGAAATGTATAGTTATGATACATTAACTACTTGGTCACGTTGTAAGCCTTATGAAATGTATAGTTATGATACATTAACTATTTGGTCACGTTGTAAGCCTTATGAAATGTATAGTTATGATACATTAACTATTTGGTCACGTTGTAAGCCTTATGAAATGTATAGTTATGATACATTAACTACTTGGTCACGTTGTAAGCCTTATGAAATGTATAGTTATGATACATTAACTAGTTGGTCACGTTGTAAGCCTTATGAAATATATAGTTATGATACATTAACTATTTGGTCACGTTGTAAGCCTTATGAAATGTATAGTTATGATACATTAACTACTTGGTCACGTTGTAAGCCTTATGAAATGTATAGTTATGATACATTAACTACTTGGTCACTTTGTAAGCCTTATGAAATGTATAGTTATGATACATTAACTACTTGGTCACTTTGTAAGCCTTATGAAATGTATAGTTATGATACATTAACTACTTGGTCACGTTGTAAGCCTTATGAAATATATAGTTATGATACATTAACTATTTGGTCACTTTGTAAGCCTTATGAAATGTATAGTTATGATACATTAACTACTTGGTCACGTTGTAAGCCTTATGAAATGTATAGTTATGATACATTAACTACTTGGTCACTTTATAAGCCTTATGAAATGTATAGTTATGATACATTAACTACTTGGTCACGTTGTAAGCCTTATGAAATGTATAGTTATGATACATTAACTATTTGGTCACGTTGTAAGCCTTATGAAATGTATAGTTATGATACATTAACTATTTGGTCACGTTGTAAGCCTTATGAAATGTATAGTTATGATACATTAACTACTTGGTCACGTTGTAAGCCTTATGAAATGTATAGTTATGATACATTAACTATTTGGTCACGTTGTAAGCCTTATGAAATGTATAGTTATGATACATTAACTATTTGGTCACGTTGTAAGCCTTATGAAATGTATAGTTATGATACATTAACTACTTGGTCACGTTGTAAGCCTTATGAAATGTATAGTTATGATACATTAACTACTTGGTCACTGTGTAAGCCTTATGAAATGTATAGTTATGATACATTAACTATTTGGTCACGTTGTAAGCCTTATGAAATGTATAGTTATGATACATTAACTACTTGGTCACGTTGTAAGCCTTATGAAATATATAGTTATGATACATTAACTATTTGGTCACGTTGTAAGCCTTATGAAATGTATAGTTATGATACATTAACTACTTGGTCACTGTGTAAGCCTTATGAAATGTATAGTTATGATACATTAACTATTTGGTCACGTTGTAAGCCTTATGAAATGTATAGTTATGATACATTAACTATTTGGTCACTGTGTAAGCCTTATGAAATGTATAGTTATGATAACTTAACTATTTGGTCACGTTGTAAGCCTTATGAAATGTATAGTTATGATACATTAACTATTTGGTCACGTTGTAAGCCTTATGAAATGTATAGTTATGATACATTAACTACTTGGTCACTGTGTAAGCCTTATGAAATGTATAGTTATGATACATTAACTATTTGGTCACGTTGTAAGCCTTATGAAATGTATAGTTATGATACATTAACTATTTGGTCACGTTGTAAGCCTTATGAAATGTATAGTTATGATACATTAACTATTTGGTCACGTTGTAAGCCTTATGAAATGTATAGTTATGATACATTAACTATTTGGTCACGTTGTAAGCCTTATGAAATGTATAGTTATGATACATTAACTACTTGGTCACTGTGTAAGCCTTATGAAATGTATAGTTATGATACATTAACTATTTGGTCACGTTGTAAGCCTTATGAAATGTATAGTTATGATACATTAACTATTTGGTCACGTTGTAAGCCTTATGAAATGTATAGTTATGATACATTAACTATTTGGTCACGTTGTAAGCCTTATGAAATGTATAGTTATGATACATTACCTATTTGGTCACGTTGTAAGCCTTATGAAATGTATAGTTATGATACATTAACTACTTGGTCACTGTGTAAGCCTTATGAAATGTATAGTTATGATACATTAACTATTTGGTCACGTTGTAAGCCTTATGAAATGTATAGTTATGATACATTAACTATTTGGTCACGTTGTAAGCCTTATGAAATGTATAGTTATGATACATTAACTATTTGGTCACGTTGTAAGCCTTATGAAATGTATAGTTATGATACATTAACTACTTGGTCACTGTGTAAGCCTTATGAAATGTATAGTTATGATACATTAACTATTTGGTCACGTTGTAAGCCTTATGAAATGTATAGTTATGATACATTAACTACTTGGTCACTGTGTAAGCCTTATGAAATGTATAGTTATGATACATTAACTACTTGGTCACGTTGTAAGCCTTATGAAATGTATAGTTATGATACATTAACTACTTGGTCACGTTGTAAGCCTTATGAAATGTATAGTTATGATACATTAACTACTTAGTCACGTTGTAAGCCTTATGAAATGTATAGTTATGTCATTAATTTTATTTGTGTAAGTAAATGCAGTGATAAATTTTAAATCAATTTGAATTGATCATTTTAAAATGGTTTTAAATGTACACAAACAAATTTTAAATCATTTGATTTACTAACAAATATAAAGTAATGTATCGTAACTATACATTTTATATAAGGATTACAATGTGACCAAGTAGTTAATTCTACAACTTCTACAATGTTTTAGGAAACTGATCAGACTTTTTTTATAATTTGAAATTCTGAAATGTATAAAAATTACAGAAAACATTATTTTCAACCACTCGTTAAAATATAAATACGATAAATAAACGGGTTTCGTAGTAATAAAAGTGTACTTAAGTTGATGCACGGTTAAAACTAATAAAAATTTCCGGTCTTTTTTTCTTCTTCCAACTGGTATGAAAATTACTAAACGTATAATGAAATGTTAAAAGGTATATTTCATAACGTAAAATTAAGAGATAAAAACAATGGTTTGATTGGATGTTTCATAGGCCTCTTAGTTTAATTGTGAACAACCTTCAAACTCGGGTACACATAATTTGTGTGCCAAAAGTAGATATATTTTTAAAAGACATATTTTTGACAGAATCCTGAATTTTCCCCAGACCTGCTTATTAGGTTGTATGTCTGACTCGGGTGTTTGGGAACTGCCATAATCTAAATAAACAATAATTTCTGTTTGAGCGTCCAAATGCACTACGTTTTTCAACTTAAGTCGTGTGGGGGTGGGGGGGGTCACATCCCCAACATTACGTTCACTATTCACTTGACATTCCTGCGCTGAATTTCTACCATGGCCGACAGGATCAATTTTACGGCTCTGCCAATCTTGTGTTAAAGCAGTTTTATGAAACTTCAATAATGGAATGGGACGTTAAATTCTGTGCCAATTTCTAGAAATGCTTGGGGGACGATCACATATTGAAATGCCTCAGGCTCGATGACTCCGCCATAGTGCCGGCGTTCAATAAGGTAGATATATCAAACAAAAGACGACATGTCCGAACTGTAGTAGGTTTGTTTTGTAATGCAATTTGAGTGGGATGGGAGGAGCCTTGTTCTTTCCCCCCCCCCTTTCTTGCTGCCAAGCTTCTTGAAAAACAACTCTAAATTAGGACTCGGTGTTATGTATTTATTTATGTATATGAATTATTCACTTTCGCAAGATGCGTATTGCGTATTGTCTAGATGAATTGTATTCCCTTGGGAGTTTGTACTTTACTGGAGTCGTAAATTTATTACGACTTCGAATTGCGTAACATCAATGAGTAACGCTGACACACATTTCCTTTGGTTACAAACAAAAGAAATAGAATAAGTTTTTGCTTATTATTGGATTAATATTTGTACTTTAAAGTCCTTACTTCTTGTTTAAAGTACTTACCTCTTACTGTATACAACCTACTTAGTAATAATATAACTACATGAGACAATGGTAAAATAACAATGCATCTTACAACATTCTACATCTAACTAAAAGTTAAAATGGCATAGAATATATATCATTAAGTTAATACATCAGTTATCTAAACTTCTTATCAGTTAAGTTAACGAATAAAAGTAAGTTTAGCTTTAGGAAGTCCAAAGGCCAAGTTATTTTCAAGCCGCCGATAGCACTTAGAAACCTCACACGTACAACACTGCAGACCCTCCCAACCACCTACGAACGGCACTGACGGCAAACTTACAAACCTCACACGTACAACACTACAGACCCTCCCACCCACCTACATATGACACTGACACAAACCTCACTGCAAGCCCTCCCTACCACCTACGTACGGCACTGGCGGCATTCTTACAAACCTCACACGTACAACACTGCAGACCCTCCCAACCACCTACGTACGGCACTGACGGCATTCTTACAAACCTCACACGTACAACACTGCAGACCCTCCCAACCACCTACGTACGGCACTGATGGCATTCTTACAAACCTCACACGTATAACACACTACAGACCCTCCCAACCACCTACGTACGGCACTGACGGCATTCTTACAAACCTCACACGTACAACACTGCAGACCCTCCCACCCACCTACGTATGGCACTAATGGCACTCTTACAAACCTCACTCATACAACTTTGGAGGCCCTTCCACCCACCTACGAATGACACTGACGACTGTCACAAACCTCACTGCAAGTCCTCCTACCTATCTACATATGACACTGACGGCATTGTCACAAACCTCACTGCAAGCCCTCACACCCACCTACGTATGACACTGACGGCATTGTCACAAACCTTACTGCAAGCCCTCCTACCCACCTACGTATGGCACTGATGGCACTCTTACAAAACTCACACGTACAACAATGCAGGCCCTCCTACCCACCTACGTATTATACTGATGCACTCTTACAAACCTCACGCGTACAATACTGCAGGCCCTCCCACCCACCTACGTATGGCACTGATAGCACTCTTACCAGTATTGATCTTTTTGCAACTATCAGCCAGTCAAAATATTTACGTAAACAGTCATGGAAAACATACTTGGTACTGAATATAAGATACTATAAGGAAGAATGTAATAACTGATATGTTTAAAAATACATGTAAAAACAACTACCGTAACTAGAAACTAGCACATATGTTGGTAACGCATACAGTACTTCATACTCGCGAGTCTTGCCTAAATGTATTTGAAATGTTGCGTATATATAATGTTGCGAAGGTCATAAGTGTTCTGAAGTGAGTGAAGGGAAGTGATACAACGTCTCGTGCGAGACGGGAATGTACAGCACATATCCTTTGCGAGCTCTGAAATATTAACACCAGGGGTAAAATTAGACTGTAGTCGAGTGAAAATCTACCGCTTAAAGAAAACAATGGGATGGCAAGAAATTGAATAAGGGCGTTAGGCGCCGAGGCGCTCCTTCCCCTATAAAGGCAGAAATTCATTTGAAAATCTTGGCTGAGAGGTGTTGCACGGCCCGGAGTGGTTGTTTAACTTTACAGCAGGCCGGATTGGCTGTTGGTAGCGGCGTCTCACAACTGGTTCCCCTCTATTGTAACCTCTTTCCCCATATTGTTATATTCCCGCTTTATTTACCGATAGTAACGGAACATTCATGTCTTGAACAAAGCAGTAGATCATTTTCCTCGGAGAAATTATTATTTATATATATATATATATATATATATATATATATATATATATATATATATATATATATATATATATATATATATATATATATATATATATATATATACCAATAATGACTTTTAAAATCACGAGAAATTAGTAATTACATTTTTTTGCAAGCCTTAGAATATATTTTCGATTGTGATAGAATATACGTATTTTTATGAAACGTTAACAAAAAAATGGCAAACAAATGTCAACACCAAATTATAACCTACCCGTTCGTTTATTTATTTTTATGATTAAAAAAAAACCTTCTTCTTGGGCTAAATAGAATTTCGAAACTATGACTTTTCAATATTCACCAAATTAAAAATTTTAATAGTTTGCTTAGATTTTGTATATGTAACGATAGTAAAATATCGTAAACTGATTAAAAATTATAACTTACAGATTTAATCAAAACATTACATTTTTAAATTAGACAGTCTATTAAATTAATAATATTAATTTAAATCTAAATAAAAATGTCATATAAAAATACAATAGCCTTTAATCGTCTTAAAATATAAAAATTGTATTCAATTAATTATATTTTATAATTATATTACATTGCATATACCATATTCGATGTGTTTGCAAGTTATATTTTTTATTTGCTTGCTTTTCATTTATTTATTTTTGTGACTTAACCACATTTATAAAATAGAGTTTACCAAGTGCACATTTTAGAAATTTAGACTTATACTTATTAAATTAAATTCAGGATGAGGTTTCTATTTACAATTTGCCTCTCAGTTAGTGTGAACATATCAGATTGTAAAACCTGCAAATATTAAAAAACAGTCTATTCATAAATTTAATAAATGTATAGTTTCAAAATTAAATTTCACTTGGAAGAAAATAATTAGTTTAGTTGGTTAAACAATAAGTTCATGTATTCCTAATCGTTTATTCTTTTTAAACGTATTTAAAGGAAAATGCTAAAATAAGCTTAACATGTGTGTTGGGTTTTCTAAAGGTCAGCTCTGCATGAATGTTCGACTGTGTCCACACCACTCCAAGCCCTCGCCGCACCCCACACCCCCTTCACTTCTGACACCAATGATCAATCTTGCTCAATATTTTAATGTCATCTCGAATATTATTTATTGGTGACACCTCGGAAAAACACCCGCTGTCTTTTCGCAACAAAAGGGTGTCATTGTGACAAATTATTGTGAAAATTGCGGAGCTGCGATTTTTGGCCTTCGTGTCGTGTTTTGTCGCACCTACAATGAGCAAATGACAGTGCACGTTGAAGCCTGCCACGAACACTCAACCTTTCTTGTACATGTGAAATTAGGGCACGGTGATGTCATTGTGATCAACCCTGTGCTGGTTTTTTTTGCAATGAACAATATGATGTGACTAGTACCCTCAATACCACAGTACGTACATGGGTGGGCGGGTAGGTCAGTACCACTATACGTACATGGATGGGCGGGTAGGTCAGTACCACTATACGTTCATAGATGGGCGGGTACGTCAGTACCACATTACGTACACGGGTGGGCGGGTAGGTCAATACCACTACGTGTATGGGAGGATGGTTGGGTCAATACCACTGTACGTGTGTTGGAGGGTGGGTGGGTTAATACCACTAAGCGTGTATGTGTTGTGGGTCGGTCAGTACCACTGTACGTATATGGAAGGGTGGCTGGATCAATACCACTGGGTGAGCAGGTTGGCCAATATCACTGTAAGAATATGGGTAGATGGGCAAATACCACTGTTCATGTATGGGTGGCTGGGTAATGGTTCCTTTATGGGGTGGGTCAATACTACCATATGTGTATGGGAGAGTGGGTTGACCAATACTAATGTAAGTGTAAAGGTAGATGAGCGGGCCAATACCACTGTTCGTGTACAGGTGTTGGGTGGGTCAATATCACTGTACGTGCATGTGTGGGTGGGTAAGAATCATCCTCCCACTTAACAACTTACCATAGAAAACTGTAGCCTTCCCTCCCCTTCAACAATATATTACTAAAGGTGGATATTCCTCCCTCTCAATAACAATATTTCCAAACGATATCCTACCCTCATATGCATTAAAAACGCAGAACATACCATGACCTACATTCATATTCAACAACATACGATTAAAGGGAATTACTCGCCCCCTTAACATATGACTAACGGTACTTCATCATTATGGGTAAGAAACGCTCAAGACTAACAGTGACGCACCCTTACGCCTAACAACACCAGCTTGTTAACCGATACTCACCCTCACGCCTAACAACACCAGCTTGCTAACTGAGACTCACCCTCACACCTAACAACACCAGCTTGCTAACTGAGACTCACCCTCACGCCTAACAACACCAGCTTGCTAACTGAGACTCACCCTCACGCCCAACAACACCAGCTTGCTAACCGAGACCCACCCTCACGCATAACAACACCAGCTTGCTAACCGAGACGCACCCTCACGCCTAACAACACCAGCTTGCTAACCGAGACCCACCCTCACGCCTAACAACACCAGCTTGCTAACCGAGACCCACCCTCACGCCTAACAACACCAGCTTGCTAACCGAGACTCACCCTCACGCCTAACAACACCAGCTTGCTAACCGAGAACCACCCTCACGCCTAAAAACACCAGCTTGCTAACCTAGACTCTCCCTCACGCCTAACAACACCAGCTTGCTAACCGAGACCCACCCTCACGCCTAACAACACCAGCTTGCTAACCGAGACTCACCCTCACGCCTAACAACACCAGCTTGCTAACCGAGAACCACCCTCACGCCTAAAAACACCAGCTTGCTAACCTAGACTCACCCTCACGCCCAACAACACCAGCTTGCTAACCGAAACCCACCCTCACGCCTAACAACACCAGCTTGCTAACCGAGACTCACCCTCACGCCTAACAACACCAGCATGCTAACCGAGACTCACCATCACGCCTAACAACACCAGCTTGCTAACCGAGACTCAACCTCACGCCTAACAACACCAGCTTGCTAACCGAGACTCACCCTAATACTTAACAGCAGCATTAGACTTAGGTTTACTATAATTTCCTAATGAATGTTCACTAGTAGTAACATGCTAACTAATTACAATTGTGCCTACATTGTAAATTATAGGACTAATGACCCTTAAAATTGTCAAACAAATTATTATTTTACGCTTTTTAACGAGCATTGAAGACATTTTAAGAGCTAGAATTTGTATTTATGTGAGAGAACCATGCCTCCGTTTGCGTAGTGTATATTTCAGTGTGCGCATACCAGCCATACGTGGCTGGAATACCACCCCACCTTTTTGCGGCTGCCAGTTTACTCAAACTGATTTGTAAGCCCCCCTCCCAAAACCACCCTCTCTTCCTTCCTCCACCCAGATCATTCTTAAACTAAATATATATCTGAATAATACGTGAGTGATTTGTTGAATTTTGATCGGCTTTTTTCTTCGCGAGCGTTTGCTAAATCTGCTTAGAAGCTATATACCCACTTAAGAAGCGCTAAGCCTTCCTTCTTCCCTCCAAGCCTATAGATGCTTAGCCGTCTTACACAGATTTTCTGCACAAAAACGGTGCTGGAATGTTTACAGTCGTGATGTTTCTTGATTTATTTTCCATGTGGGGTTTTTTTACTTCATATCTTTATTTATAACGCAATAACAAGTTTATATTCTCACTTTCTTTAAACCGTTGGTATAATATTTAATCTTTAACTAAATTATTAGAATTCTCTTTTTATAATTTTTTTACTATAAAATAAACGTTATTTCTTTGTTTTTATTGCTTATTCCAAGAGGATTGTTTAAATAAGTAATTGGAAGAGAAATTAAATAACCAGACATTTTTAATAATTGTTTTCATTGCATTATTAATCAGCATTAAAAATTAATTCATTTCGCAATAGTTTAATTGCGTTGTTCAAATGTGATCAACAAGTTATTCTTTATCCATATTTAAAGGCAGGTCGAAGCTGAAAGAGGTTAAAGAAATAACTCTATATGACTTGAACATGAGGATTCATTGGAATAATTTAATCTATATATTTGTTTTGTATAAACGACTATATAGGGAAAGATTGATGGAAATATAGCACACAAGTTGCTCGGGGAATGATTTTCTGAGCAATGAAGATAACTTTGCGTTTTCTTTGGAAATATATTTGCATATAAAGTTTTGAAAGATCTTCCTAGTTGCTCCTTCAGAAATATATGGGTATATTGTTAGTAATTCTATCCATATTTATTGGGTTGAATTAATGCCATTATTATGATAGTTTTGGAATCCCGATTTAGGTTTGTTTTGGGTGTGGGTAGAGTAGTTCTTGTCGTAGGTGTCCGGATGTGTTATTTAGGTTTGTTTTGGGTGTGGGTAGAGTAGTTCTTGTCGTAGGTGTCCGGATGTGTTATTTAGGTTTGTTTTGGGTGTGGGTAGAGTAGTTCTTGTCGTAGGTGTCCGGATGTGTTATTTAGGTTTGTTTTGGGTGTGGGTAGAGTAGTTCTTGTCGTAGGTGTCCGGATGTGTTATTTAGGTTTGTTTTGGGTGTGGGTAGAGTAGTTCTTGTCGTAGGTGTCCGGATATGTTATTTCTTCGGTTGAGTATGTTTGGTAATTCCTGATTCAATGGGAACTGTAAACATTTTAAGTTGCAATTACATTTCCATCACAGTATTCTAATGAAATTATATTACATGATTTTTAGTTTTCTCCTCAAATAGCTATTAGCTAGATGGGATCACAGAAATACTGAATTATAATAGAACAGTTTGTAAGGAATTTAAAAAATATACTTCCTACATACCACTTGATATCACACAGTTTAACGAGAATGTTTGCTCATTTTTCAGTTAGTTGAGTCGTTAGTTTTTTATTTCTACAATCTCCTGTGTTCTTTAAAAACAGCGAACTTATGTTTTCTGCCATTTTTGATCGATTATTCTAGATTGATATAGCTAATAGTTGTTGATATTTGTTAAATAACATGTATAGTAAATACTAATACATGTAATTGGTAGTTAGTAACACTATAGCGGTGAATCAGTAATTCGGATTAGATTGGTCGATACAATACCGTATTGTAGCTGTGCATACGGTTGACTGATACAGTAAGTAATGAGGAGCTAGGGCGCGGAGATTTGCGTGTCAAGTCAGTGATAACTCGGCGGCGTGACAAGACTTGACAGTAATATCCACGGCGCGGCGAGATAAGCCGTGCTCGCGCCAGCTTAGTGCTTGAATTGCGCGCCAAAATCTCCTCCCTCCCTCCCCGCCCTCACTCAATGTTGGTCCAACAAAGAGACGGAAAGAGACGGAAGTCCCCATCTCAGAGGCGGCAAGTGGAGATATAGTGACATGTGGAAAATAACATTGTACACTCGATCCAGAGAAAGTGTCTCTATTTTTCGGAAATGTTTTCATATTTTTGTGAAGAAATACATAAATGTATTTTAAAACACCCATGGAGTATAACCAAACAAGATTCCATTCTCCCGTATTTTTTATGAGATTTTGTTGCACTTAAACACTTGAGTTGAACATTTAATTTGATCAACAAATTGTATAGGTACGTATTAAATTTTTTTTTTACATGTTTTAATGTATTGAGATATTATTCGACATGTTTTTATTTTGTTTCTTAACTTGTAAAACATATCTCATTTCCCCTTAATTAAATCAATTTAAATCAAGATACAATTAGGTAAACTTAATAAAGACCAAAAACAACTTGGTCATACAAAACACCAACATGGCAGTTTCAATTCCTTAAAAATGTGTGATTTTGTACATTAATGAAGAAAATGTTAAAATGGAAAACCTGGTTTAGTTTAGAGTGAACATAACTCAGCCGGGGAAAACTGATGAAATCTAACACTATTTCAATACTTGTTGTTTACAAATGTAGTCCTCTCTTACACCTAGCGCATTAATGGATATTCTCCTAATTAATGTAGTCCTCTCTTACACCTAGCGCATTAATGGATATTCTCCTAATTAATGTAGTCCTCTCTTACACCTAGCGCATTAATGGATATTCTCCTAATTAATGTAGTCCTCTCTTACACCTAGCGCATTAATGGATATTCTCCTAATTAATTATTTTCATAATCTAGTATAGTAACGATTGTTTACACTGATTTAAATTTGATAAGTACACACTTAATAATTAATTATCATTTTAAAACTATAAACATTTCCGAAAAGACTATTCCTATCATTATTTCCTTTTTTCCACAATCCACTTACAAACACAATTCACTTTTCACTGAGAGGCTGCCTTGTTTTTACACATTGTAAAATATTACTCACAACCAATAAGCTGCTTAGAAAATCCATTTTTCTTTTCGAGAGCACTTTTATGATAACGGTGAGCAAGATGAATCATTCCGGAAGCCCGGTATTGTAAACACATGATGATCAACGACTGGGAAGCATGACGGCGCCCCTGGCGGCCGAATTGATAACTAACCTTCTCAGCGGAAAATGCGACAGTTTTATCATACTTTGGTAATTTATTTGTAGGTAGTTTTACCTATTTAATGAGACGTATTAACTTATAATTTACTTGCAAGCATATAATAATTTCAATCTAATTTTATAAATACAGAGATAGATTTCTCATCAAATGCTAAATTGTGTGTCTCTAATCATAAGCTGTTTTGAGGTCCAGTAGTGGAGCGCTAGTGTTGCCCATGTAAATTAAACTAACAATAAAGGTAGGCCTCACTAACTTATAAAAGACTGGCACAAATATTTCTATAATGAGAAAAATTGCAAAAAATAATCAAGGATTTTATCTAAATGAATGGGTGGCATCCAAAACCGATATTTTCTCCATCGTTTTTCATATGAATTCATATGAACTTATAAATTCTCGGAGCCTTATTAGTCTATCTAATAGAATATCACGTACGAAAATTTGACAGGTAAACTGTAAATATAGTACTGATATAATGAGTATGTAACAGTTTCTTTTCTTCTTTCTGATATTATATATCAAAACAGATTCACAACCTGTTAGAATCAGTTCTAGTGGATTATTATTATTACTAATTGTAAATTTATCATTTTTTAATTAGTTTAGTGTCTTATTTATATCGACGAGAACGATGTTTGCACTACCCCTGGTCGACTAGAATGTCATTAGTGGCAGTTATATCATTAAAATCTCAATCTTATATCGGTAAGCTTATAATATGTACTTGATTTACATATACACATCAATTTAATGTAAATTTAGCTTACTTATAGACTTGCTAATCAGGAATATGCTTTTAACTGCAAACGTATAGTTAAAGTGACTGGCCATGTTTGACATGGTCTCACAACATTACCTTGTTTCCATTAATTATTGAAAAACGTAATTCGACTATTGGTGCAGTTTTACCCTCGCCTAGGATTACATGAAGCTATATGTCGTTCAAATCATGTTGACATATTTCCCTTGTAATACTACAGATGCCTGGGGGTTTCCGGTCGCCCAGAAAGAATGCCGGGTTTCCCTGTCGGCTCGACATTTAAAGGGCATTTTTGAAGGGTAGGGGACCTTTTGTGGACTTATTGATCTACAGACCACCGAACTTTCAATTGTGTACACCGCATGGGGCATGGCAGAGGTTCCAAATACAAGCTAATCATTGACCTCGGCAAGTACACAACTTCCCTTGTTCGCGACTTCTTCAGAGTACTCGTATCTCTCACATGGCTCGTGTGCCCTCCATAGCTGTCCTGATCTTCCCACAGAAGCCTTACTTATATCCAACCTTACCGCACTTCACCGTTCTCATCTGAATCTCTTCTGACGCCTTGTCAATTACAATCAGTGTTTATTTTTGCGTGAATTAGTCGTATAACACCTAAATGTCCATACTAGTATTTTATATCACTATTATTTGCCTACCAGCAGTGCTTAAATCCATCATACAAATTTGACACTAAATGCAACCAATTGTCATTAGGATATTTGTACTTATATACTGTTATTTATTAATTTATTGTTTATATTTAAGTTAATATTACACTCATTATTTTAATCCATTTCCGTTTTCATGAACCATTTTAGTTTTAATTATTAATATTATTTACACTTAAGTAGTTATTTTGTTGTCAACCTCATGCATGTTATTTACATTTTCAGTTTGTCACTTTTGCTGTCATTCTTCTTACTTTGTTTTATTCTGTTACCACTGTTCTGTATAGTTCATGTGATTATGTTAACATCCTTTTAATATTTAATCTGCTTGTCTCACTCAAACTTGTCTTTTTGCTTCAATTTTCGTATGTTTTTCTACTTGCATGATGAACTGTTAACATTGTTTTATAATATATTTACATATTGTCATTATACAGGGTGAGTCTCTACTGACACCATTAAATTTACCTGTTTGTTGTACTCACAAAAAGGAACAAAAAAGTCCCCATTAACCTGTGTCCGATTCTCAACCGTTTGGCTGTAAGGGCTCATATTGTGTGTTTTTAAAATTACTTGACATTAACTCACTGATTGAGCTACAAAAACCAAAGCAAAACACATACCAAATTTTTATTAATACCATTGAAAAGATCAGTAAATTTTCTATAAATGTCAATCATTTTGCAAGCAAACGTAAATAAAAACTACATTTCCTAGAGGAAGTTTATTAAAAAAATATGCAACATGTATTTTTCTCCAATTGTTTAAGACCCCATATCAGCACATAAATTTAGTCTAATTTAATGTAAAGTTAAGTGGAAAACTTCTCTCACTAATAATCTTGGAATAGATGTATAATTTAATTGGGTTGAATATCATGAAACCAAAAATAACACCTAAAATATTTCATAAAACATGGTTTATTCGGTTGTATTTAACAAACAAACTTTCAGTTTTTACGTAATAATAAACATAATAACTGTAATACTTAGATAATCATGCTTTATTATAACAAAAACTACTTTAATAAGTGATCAATATGTCCACCATTTTCCCTTATGCAGGTACGGACTCGGTTCCTCAACTCCCTTACACTTGCCTTTAGATTGATTTCATTTCTAAGGCGTCTAACAGCCCTCACGATTCGATGGCTCAATTCTTTGGCTGTTTGTACACTGCACTTCTGTACACTTCTTAATTCAAAGAACCCCAGACGTAGTAATCAATAGGGTTGATGTCAGGCCACCGTGGTGGCCAAGCAACAGCACACGTTGAAATGTGGTGGTGCTCCATCTGTCTGGAAAATAATGCGCCGACGAGGTCTGGTAGGATATTATTTAGAAATTGAAGGTATTGAACTACAGTTAATGATGTAGGGAGATCAAGGTAAGGACCTATCAGCTTGTCCCCTATCAGTCCAACCCACACATTTAACTTAAACCTAGTTTGGCTCCGTGATTCACGACAAAGGTGTGGGTTTTCAGTGTCATAGAAGTGTTCATTGTAGTATTTAAAAACACCGTCTCGTGTAAATGTAGATTCGTCTGTCCACAAGATTGTTCTAAGAAAATCTGCATTATCGTGCTGTAAAACCCATTGACAAAATTGACGTCTCAGAGGAGGGTCTCTGGGTTTAATTGTCTGGACACGAGTAAAGTGGTTTGGGTGTATTTGATTTTTACGCAAGAGTCTCGACACAAACGACTGACTTACTACACATTCAGTAGCAATTCTTCTTGTACTTGTTCTTGGATCTCTTTTGACTTGGGCAAGTACAGCTTCCTCTAACCCAACATCTTGTATGATGTTACCAACGGAGCGGTCATTGACAGGAAATCTACCAGTTTCACACAGAAAATTATGAACCCTTACAAATGTTCTTACATCAGGAATTCTTCTCTCTGGAAATCAACGAATGTATTCTCTGTGACACAATAGAACAAATGCTAATACCCTCACTAATTTTAAGCTAATTATGCTTAAGTATAAAAGTAAAAATAAATATTTCCAAATTGTCCAAAGAAGATGATTTGTGTTTTCACAGACTAATATGAGTAACTATTGTTCAAAATGGGGTAATTATTACAACAGCTGATTTCAGGTACAGAATAATAATAAAAGTGTAACAGCGGATTTCAAATAATAGTCCAATCAGCTCATTATAGAAGTTACATGCAAAACAAAAAACAGGCACAGGTTGAGTTTGGTAGTTAAATGCAAACGAATAAACCATGTTTTATGAAATATTTTAGGTGTTATTTTTGGTTTCATGATATTCAACCCAATTAAATTATACATCTATTCCAAGCTTATTAGTGAGAGAAGATTTCTACTTAACTTTACATTAAATTAGACTACATTTATGTGCTGATATGGGGTCTTAAACAATTGGAGAAAAATACATGTTGCATATTTTTTTAATAAACTTCCTCTAGGAAATGTAGTTTTTATTTACGTTTGCTTGCAAAATGATTGACATTTATAGAAAATTTACTGATCTTTTCAATGGTATTAATAAAAATTTGGTATGTGTTTTGCTTTGGTTTTTGTAGCTCAATCAGTGAGTTAATGTCAAGTAATTTTAAAAACACACAATATGAGCCCTTACAGCCAAACGGTTGAGAATCGGACACAGGTTAATGGGGACTTTTTTGTTCCTTTTTGTGAGTACAACAAACAGGTAAATTTAATGGTGTCAGTAGAGACTCACCCTGTATAGTACTGTTTATAAACATACGAATCTTGATTATGTGCATGAAAATGGTAATCCGTTGAAATAAATAAATAAAAATCATAAGCTAAATATTTTCAAATCTAACTCTGATATTGTGACATTATTTCTAGATTGCTATCTATATGTACAAAACGGAAAAATTGCCAAGTGGTAATGTAGAATATTGTTTTAATAGACTAAATTGTTTTTAAAACAGACCTAAACACAACTTACTGTTCTCTGACCCACTCTACAAACTGGGGATAGAATCGCCGTTCCCCATCTTAAAAATGTGAGGCCTTAATCGTTTAATTGATTTTATAGTCTAACCTTTTCATACATTCTAGTAATTTATAAAATCACAATAATAACATTTTATTTAGATTCCTCGGTAATAATTAGTGTTAATAATGCAAAAGTGTACTTTAAAGTGACTCCTTGACTCTGTTAAATAAAACTGAATGATATAGAATACAAATTTTATATGAGTACAAAAAAGTAACGTTTTCCATTCTCAGACCAGAGGAACACACAAAGCAATGAATGTAGCTATGAAACTAGTCTCCCCTGGAAACTAGCATAATTATTTTATCAGTTTTGCTAAATATTTATGAGAAACGCAACCGATAACATTCCGTTGTGCCTCGTTATGTAAACTCATAATAATGAAATATTTCTACTAATTTAAAACTTGTTTTAAGGGCAACGAAGTGAACAAAAAGGATACAAAATATCAGAAAGTTCCGCTTGATTACCTTGAGTAAAGCTCGACTTACGAACAATCAAATCAGACATGCACACTGACATCTCTTGAGCTAGCAGGTGGAGCCAAGCGGCGTTCTCTTTGTTATTGTTACTTGTTATATTGTTATTCTGGATGTTATTGTTACTGTCAGTAAACTGACTTTCCTTTCAACTTCAGCACTTTACTCTATTTTACGTTTGTTTATCCCAAATATGGTTTTATTTAATCGATTACCAACTAATACTAATGTTAATTTTATCTCTTTGTTTTATTTGTTATTCAATAATGTAACCATTTGGATACTTAATAATATTGTTATTATTTTTAACAATAGGAACAAAAATATGCTTCACTTTAAATTTATAGTCAAATATTAGTCGTAAAATGAAGAAAGGAAAGGTTTAATAGTTTTAATTTTTTATGTTAAGTGGGTCTACATATTACAAGCATTTTTGTCTAATAATAGTGATATTATTCAAATTTTAAAGCTTGTTAGAACAATTACGCTCGTGAGTCCTCGATTTTAGGCTACGATGAAAATTAAATTGAATTTCTCGATTATAGATAACTCGTTATATGGTTAATTTCAGTTGGAAAACTACTACCAGAAATAATTACTAATTACTACTACAGAAACCCGTATATTAAATATAGAGCTTGGGCTATTCAACTTAAATTGATTTAATAAATTAGTATGCTTATGTTACCTTAATTTATATATATTTATATTCATGTTTTAATAGCAAACAATTAACTGAAAAAAAAAAACTAAACCAAATAAGAAATCACGATAAAGGTAGTAAGTATCATTGGTTCGCATAGAACAATGTATCCAAGAGCGAAATACCCAATCTATATGTATCCAGTACAAGTACGACGTGAATCTTGTAACAGGTGTGACTCATTGGGAATTATTTAGAACACCGTGGTTTTAAAAGCTTCAGTTGAAATAGAAGATTTTATCAGTACTTCTATGTATATTTACATAAAAGGCATGTTTAAGCGTGTAGCAGGGATGTCTGTAAACAAAACACATGTTAAGTAAAATTGGTGTATACATTTATTGAATTTGTTAAAACAAGAAAAACATTCGTTAGTATAATGATGGTAAATTGTTTAGGCTTACATATATTTGGCACAAATTAATATAGGCTACAATTTGTTTTGAATTCATAACAACAACAAAATGGTTTAAGCAATTATAATATGCTATTTATAGGACCAACCATCAGGGAGTTTGGACGTCATGGTTTCCAACAAGTAGGTACATTGTTGCTCACACGATTGTTGGGTGTTTACTGTTGCTCAACAGCTGGTATTGGAGTTACAATGGTCTAATTGTTACTCGGGTGGTGCACTTGCCCCCCCCCTCCCGGTCATTACACACTACCACTGTTAGATGCCTCTTAAGGCGTGCATTACTTTGGTTTAATTCTCTTGTCGAGAGTGCTCCAACCGCTTTGTTGCTTATGTAGGCCATGACCGATGTCGCGGGGTTCTACTTAAAATGTAGCCTATATTTAAAAAACAACTATGAACATGGAGTTTGTCAAATTCGTAATGTAGATACATTTATGGATAATTTAATTGCACTGTACTAATGCTGTAATCATCGCATCGATACATTTTTAAAATGTACCTTATAAGAATTACATTACAAACGTTTTATAATAGTAAGTTTTTTGAGAAAAGAGTGGCCGCCACTCTTTTCTTTGCAACATATATTCATTTTGGGAAAAAGCTATCTTGCTAAGCACGTGGTTTATGTTAGCCCAGGTTAGTTTGTGTAGGGTGTAATGTGAGATCGACCGATAGCCGCTAATACTAGCTTACTAATATTTGACTATCGTCTGATATGTTACAAGTGTATATAAGAATACGGAAAACTATTAAAAGTGCCTGGTTTCAACATTAATTTATTAAAAAGCGTTTGTCCTGTTCTAAAACCCCGTTTTTATTTTATATAAAATAAATTACCTCTGTCAACAGTTCAAATTTGTTGTGATGTGTATGACGATCGTTTAAATATAATTATGCCATCTTCAGATACAATGTCATAAGGTTTTAATTAACTTTATAAACAAAAAATGTTTTTTTTTATAAATAGATACTATTTTTGTTTAGATATTATACGATGCCATAAAAGTTCATTGAAACCTTTATGGCACTGTATCTGAAGATGGCATAATTATTTTGAAACGATCGTCATACACATCACAACAAATTTGAACTGTTGACAGAGGTAATTTATTTTATGTATAGCTTTGCTGTGGCTAAGTCTGATAAAGTAATCTTTTACAGTCGTTTTAAAAGTAAACAATCACAAGGTCGCAGTGATACAGTAAACTTACAAGAAACTATTTGAATATAATATACACATAAATCAGCTGGTCACAGAAGCATTTTCTCAGCACTGCCATTTATTTTAATTACTGAAAAGTAGGGAAGTCAGGAAATACTTATTCCCGCTTGCAATGTTAGGAGTATATAAAAACACTTGTATATAAACGCAACGTTGTGTAAATGTTTCAAGCAAGACTTCAAGCAAAATCGTGTGAAAGTCTAAACTAAAATGTTCATTTAATACTTTAGGGAATATAATCGTGTAAAAATCTCACGCTCCTTGAAACTCCGGTTATATGAATGTTTTAAAAACGTTATGTTTATATTAATAAATATAGCCAGAATCAGGTTTATTAAGTTAATTATTTTTTAACATTTAACGTTAATTTTTTTTTATTTTTGATCGCGTTCAAAGAAAGGAAGAAGGAAATCTTAAGGTAAGTGTGTCAAAAGATTGTTAAAAGTTCCGTTATTGACGGCGTCATCTGGTAAGGGCATTTTTGGATCTCTCTCCCTAATTTGATCCATTAATCGTGAAAAGTTTGCCCTTCAAAATAGATCGATTGCAATAACCACGGAAACTTTAAAGTTTCTGTCAACAAGACTCTGATATTTTCCATTAAAGTTTAATTCAAACGTTTCTTTCTGTTTTCTGTCTCTGTTTGTCTCGACTGAAGCCGCTTGTTTTTGTAAATGTCACGGACACCAAATACACATAACATTTACTGTAATTGTATGTAATGTTGTACATTGTTCAGGCAAATTACTTTGTTAATTATTCAGTAAATGTATACATTAGATGTCAAGTCCATATACATAGTGATTATAGTTTTTTTTTTTTTTATTTGTCTACGTATTTTATTTGACAGTTTTTTAGTTATGTACTAAGCAGAATACATTTTAATTACGGTAGTACAAAAAGTAATTAAATATATATTTAATTACTTTTTGTTATAGTATGAAAAATTGGTTGTTGGGAAAAGTTAGGTTTCTTTTAAAATTATTAGTCCATATTATCCAGTTAGAGTTAAACGTAATGTACAAGGCTATGAGGTTCCCCATACTCGTGTTTGTGTGTTGATACAAAACATAAGTCTTTATTAAGATACAGTTTTATATCTGACATGTCACGTTCTTTGAAAATGATTTTCTACAACCATCGTATAAGTATAAGTAAGTGATACGTAATAAAACAATATATTAAATGAGGTAACTTTTAAAGTATTCTCACTGGTTAATTAAATTTTATAAGGAGTTGTGTGCACCACGATTCAAGTTTTAATATATGAGTAAATACATCAATAATAATTTGTGATGTTTTTATAAAATGATTATGTGAGAATTTTGAGTTATTTACAATTTTCAACATTTTTCATTGATATACTCGAAAATGTATAGTTTTATTTTATTTTAAGTCAGTTTCATGGTTGATAATTTTTTTTATTTATAATTGGTTGGTAATTTTAAAATCAAATATTTTAATTGGTGAATTTGTTTATAGTATCATAGCATCCATTAAAAAAGTTATAGGAGGTTTTATTTTACCAGATGACGTTAGGGCTAACTCTTAACTTGGGAACCAGGGGTCACCCATCCAAGGAACAACCACGCTCGATGTTGCTTGACACCTTTATCTTGTGATAACGTTGAACCCCAACCCCCTTTCAACGCCACTGGTGAACAAATTAAATATCTTAATGAATTACTTAAGATGTTATAAAACGACTTCCGGCTTCAAGTATTCAATATCAGCAACAGTGTTAGTTTAGTTGATACTTATTATTTACATTATCATTCAAAGTGTTATTGCCATTATTAATTGTTATTGGAATACTAAATAATGATTTATTTTAATCGTTCCAAGCTTGATTGGTTAATAAAACCAACCAATGGTCACTGATGCTAGTAACGTAAAACGGGCGGTGCTTGCTATTGCGCCGTCTGCACGTGGCCTAACGTTCTGGTTGCCATGACAATTTTTTAATGAAATTACTCAGTGGGAGATAAGTAGTTATCTGTCTCACTCCCACTACTTAGTGCATCTTACTCGCACTAGTGTTTTCAGTAGGTTCTTTTCCAAGTGACATATCTATAATATTCATTTAAACAATTTTCTTCTAAAATAAAAATACTGTTTATATATTTTGTGATTTTAGATAAGTACAAACCACCAGAACCACATTTACCTTGGCTCAATCAATTAGTTTAGGTCTATATTATTATTATTTTTTTTTTTTTTTAAACACGTAGTGTACCTTCATACATAAAGTAACTCACAAAAAAAACATTCTTAAATATGCCCAGTATATTGGATGCTCTGTGGAGTGGAAGTTTGAGTGTTAAAATCTGTTCAAAATGTTTCCTGTTAAAACTTTTTTATCGTTCATATAACCTTTACAAGAACTTGTCCAAAGTTTTATAAACACAGGATCCCGGCCAGACAAGTTCGAGCTTAGAAGTAATTTATTAAGCAATGTTTGGAAGAGTTGAAAAGCTCTGCTACAGAATTTGTGCCCGTGCTTTGAGACATCGGGATAATATATAAGTTATGTATTCAGTCATTACACTTTACCAAACAATCAATCATTTTTGTACAGTCGCAGTACAGGCTTGGTTCATACTTTGATTTACTCATAAAAATAAATGAATTATAAAATAGGCTACTGTCGGATTATACAGATATCTTTTTCAAAATTAACATTCTTATTTTTCTTTATGTTATGCCTCTTAACAATCCATCCTTGACTAAGGAAAGACCTGAGCAATGGCACAAGGATCTTCATGTATATGTTTTATCTTCAAATCTGTTTTATTTGAAAAATTCTAGTATTGTTATCATATTTAGCAGATTTAGCTATTATAATATGCATTGTAAAATTGTTAATATACAATGGTATTCTAATTTGTAAACAGATTCACAGTGAATTTTTTCTCATTTTGTTAAGCAATAAACATGTTTTTCAAAATTCACATATACATAATTTTTGCCAAATATAACTGAATTGGAGAACATGGACCATATTTATGTTCGATAAGTAGTCGCCCCTTTATTTATACTAATGGATTTGTAGATCTAGAAATGTATTCACTAACATTGTGGATCAAGTTATTTTGTCTAATTGCCCTCTGTCGATACTACAGTTTGAAAGACTGTCGTTCACGATCGATGAGTCGTCACTATCGATTGAACCCCCAGGAGGTGCATGAACGTCTACCATTGATCGGCAAGGTGTACGTACGCCAGCATGTGCGTAGGTAGGGTGCGAACATAATGAGGTAGGGGTTGAAGGGTGGAGCGACGTCAATAACTCACTAGGGTCGAACCGAGATGGATAGAGTTGAAAAGTCTGCTATACAGTGCTTAGGCACTCGTGATCCGCTGCACTCTTTGTCAACTTCCGTTTTCTCGCGTTACTTCCGGTCGGGCGGCGCCACGCGTTACCAGACAATGTGCTAGCACTTTAAGGCGATTGGGATCACGGTATGTGGAGGGACATCGAGTTTTACAACGAACCAAAACAGGCAGTTTCAGGCAATATAAATATCAATGTTTATAATATTGATAGTTCATTTAATTTAACGCATTGGTAACTTTAGCAGAAGCCTAAAACATTAAAATCGTCAACAAAGCTGCTTTCTACATTACTATTCAAATGAGATTTACCTTAGGTTGCTTCAGAATACTGTCATCTGCTTATCTTAAGAGTCAGCAGAGGCTGCCGGCCATGATGGTTTTAATGCCATAAGAAGAATGTTATTTTTGAACCGGACATAAGATTACGCGTATTCGAACTAAACAATCATTTTTAAACGGAATTTTTCCAAACGACTTGCATTTTATCAAGAATTAAATTGCGTGTTGGAATTGCTTTGCAAATTCCTAATTACCTGTCTAGAAAAAATAACAAATATTTAGTTTGAAGTTTTTATTTTTAGCTATTTTTCAAAATTAGGCGTATATATTCAAAATATCAAAAGCAAACACAATGCGTAATATTATAGCATTTAAAATTACACTTCAAACACAACGTTTGGTCAATAAATAACGAAAAGTATGGATTCAAAAATAACATTGTTCATATGGTATTAAAACTAACATGGCCTCTGCAGACTCTTAAAGTTACTTTCCATAAACTTTACGTTAATAATTGATAATACTGATTCATTTATAGTGAATAACACCAGCCATTAGAGTCACAATAGATTGAACAATGAGCAATGTTCTAGTTCACAAGTACAGAACATATGTCCTGAATACATCTGTATTGAACACTTTACATCCACTGTGGAACTGAAACTTTATTCAATTAGACGCGTGCTATGCAAAGTGAAATCCTACCGATGGCTGTGGGAGGGGGGAGGTGGAAGGGTGCCATTTAAATCACATACCCTTAATTACTCAAAATCAATTACCTCCGTAAATCCGCCCTGACACACCTCAAATACCTGTAGCGAATAATATTTGCCCCTAACGACAGGGTTCCCATCAAAGAGGGCCGTCGTTGGAGGAAAGTGTCCTTCGGTAGACAGACAGACAGACAGGCTCGTCAGTGGATCGTTTATGATTTAGACCATTTACTAATTATAACTCGATTGATTTATAGACTTATGAACCAATATACTGATTGTCCTGTATTTAAATATGTTTAAATCAACGAATTAATAGAATAATGATTGAGGTTATGCAAAATAATATAACTGGCTTTTATAGTGAAACAACAGCAAATATTTTTGAAAATTAAATGCTGTCTTAATAGTAGGTTGTACTGACAAATAATTTGAAGTACCGAACGTCTTTTTTATAATTTATGATTTATATAATCCTATTTACGAACAAAATATTTTTGTTTTGATTCGCCACCTACTCACCTACCTCATTCTCTCCTTATACAGAAGTCTCGATAGTATTGGTCAATCACTTGACCTAGCCGCCTTCCATAAAGACCCACACTATATTAGCGCAGGCGCAATGGTTAACACACACTGGAGTCTAACAGCCTAGGTTCCCTACAAATTGATTATTTAAAATTGTTACATACTCTAATTTAAAAGTTTGAAATGAATTTTGATTTTAACATAAAATTAGACAATACAGTATCTAAAAGAGCTTTACCTTTACGACATATAATGTCTTTTATTTTTGTTAGTAATTATCCTTTAAAAAAAGGCGATAATAAAATGTAATCATTCTTCTTCTTGTTCTTTCCGTCCACCCAGTACTCTCACATTAATATCATTCAAGCTTACTTTGCTTGCTCTGGCATTATTTTCCGATTGGCCACTTTGTTCTTGAAGGTATCTGTTTCCTTAGTCTTTGTCGTTGTTTAACGCAAGATATCGTGTCGTGAAAACGTTGGGTAGACCATCAGGTAAATCGCAAACAAAACATCATGCAGCACAACAGTAGAAACATCGTCTATTATTGTCCCACACGGAGGACTGTGAATGTGCAGTGTGGTAAGCCCTTGTTACGGCCAGGCAGCTCGCGATCCACAGCAATAACCAAGACAAACTATATTGTAGACAAACTCGCCCTCAGTACAGCCCGTAGTTGAGTGACAGTCGAAATATCGTGCAGTCTTGTCCCACACGTAGGATTGTGAATGTGCAGTATCGTAAGCCCTTGTTATGGCCAGCCACGACACTAGCCAAGACAAACTCGCCCTCAGTACAGTCCGTAGTTCAGTGACAGTCGAAATATCGTGCAGTCTTGTCCCTCACGTAAGACTGTGAATGTGCAGTGGTAATCCCTTGTTATGGCCAGCCACGACACTAGCCAAGACAAACTCGCCCTCAGTACAGCCCGTAGTTCAGTGACAGTCGAAATATCGTGCAGTCTTGTCCCTCATGGAGGACTGTGAATGTGCAGTGGCAATCCCTTGTTATGGCCAGCCACGACACTAGCCAAGACAAACTCGCCCTCAGTACAGCCCGTAGTTCAGTGACAGTCGAAACATCGTGCAGTCTTGTCCCACACGTAAGACTGTGAATGTGCAGTGGTAATCCCTTGTTATGGCCAGCCACGGCACTAGCCAAGACAAACTCGCCCTCAGTACAGCCCGTAGTTCAGTGACAGTCGAAATATCGTGCAGTCTTGTCCCACACGTAGGACTGTGAATGTGCAGTATGGTAAGCCCTTGTTATGGCCAGCCAAGACAAACTCGCCCTCAGTACAGTCCGTAGTTCAGTGACAGTCGAAATATCGTGCAGTCTTGTCCCACACGTAAGACTGTGAATGTGCAGTGGTAATCCCTTGTTATGGCCAGCCACGACACTAGCCAAGACAAACTCGCCCTCAGTACAGCCCGTAGTTCAGTGACAGTCGAAATATCGTGCAGTCTTGTCCCACACGTAGGACTGTGAATGTGCAGTGGTAATCCCTTGTTATGGCCAGCCACGACACTAGCCAAGACAAACTCGCCCTCAGTACAGCCCGTAGTTCAGTGACAGTCGAAATATCGTGCAGTCTTGTCCCACACGTAGGACTGTGAATGTGCAGTGGTAATCCCTTGTTATGGCCAGCCACGACACTAGCCAAGACAAACTCGCCCTCAGTACAGCCCGTAGTTTAGTGACAGTCGAAATATCGTGCAGTCTTGTCCCACACGTAGGACTGTGAATGTGCAGTGGTAATCCCTTGTTATGGCCAGCCACGACACTAGCCAAGACAAACTCGCCCTCAGTACAGCCCGTAGTTCAGTGACAGTCGAAATATCGTGCAGTCTTGTCCCACACGTAGGACTGTGAATGTGCAGTATGGTAAGCCCTTGTTATGGCCAGCCACGACACTAGCCAAGACAAACTCGCCCTCAGTACAGCCCGTAGTTCAGTGACAGTCGAAATATCGTGCAGTCTTGTCCCACACGTAGGACTGTGAATGTGCAGTGGTAAGCCCTTGTTACGGCCAGCCACGACACTAACCAAGACAAACTCGCCCTCAGTACAGCCCGTAGTTGAGTGACAGTCGAAATATCGTGCAGTCTTGTCCCACACGTAGGACTGTGAATGTGCAGTGGTAAGCCCTTGTTACGGCCAGCCACGACACTAACCAAGACAAACTCGCCCTCAGACTTGCCTGTAATCAAGCCGAGCCCGTTTTTCACCTAAATGTAATGGCCTTTGCGTTTCCGTTAAGGCTAAGAGCGATGTCGCTTCATTTGCACGTCGGTATCTGTTGTGTTTGCCGATTGGTTTTCGCCCAAGACTATTAGCGAGGGGGGCAATGAAAAGTGATGTGGTCGCAGTTAACTTGGAAGGATTATTAATGCTTCTACTCGGAAACAGATTCTATTTTAGAACCTCTCTTGAACGTATTAAACTACTGTATTACTCTTTGTATTAATAGATTGTTAATGATTATGCATAACTGATCATTACTTATTAATAAATTATACCTAAAAAAAATTTAATAAAGCATAAAAAGGGAATTTCGTTTGTGTCCACTTCCCAACTATTGAAAATAAAACAGGGATTGGTTTTTTGTACCTTACTAAGGATAGTTTAAACAGTTTTTTTTTTTTTTTTTGTTACTGAATTTGAAACGTGGATGCTTTTAAAATGTGAGCTTGGACCTATCGCAAGACAAATCATCAAATAATGTATCGATTTAAAATGTTGGTTTCTAAATTTTTATTAGTTCTTATGGACCCGATAGTTCATGTCAAAACATTAGATTGTTATTATTGATGTACAAACGTATATGAACATTTTAAAACATATGTTTGTATCAACTTGCCCTGTTATAACTTCGTACCAATATAAGTCCACAACTAGACTGTACATAAATTTCAAATAACATTTTCAAGGAAAGAGCTATTTTGCTCTTTTATATATTTTCCATATATCTCTTGTTTACTTCAAATGAAAATAACTATCCTAATAATTATTTACGAGTATATACATAATAAAATAGAATACTTAAATAAAAAATAAATAACATATTTTTTTCTAATATTTTCTGGGAAATTTAAGTAGCCTTACCTGAAATCTAAAATTCAACCATCCTATTGGTTGATTATAAAGCAGCCTTATAAACCTACGTGCTCTATATTCTTTTGATGTTATTCGAAAGCATACCACATCAATATTAAAAGACCAAATGGTAATTTCTGTCATTTTTAACACCAGTTTCATCTGTCTACTCTTTATTTGAATTTTTAATTAAAGACCATCCTACGGTCCTACAAATCATTTACCGGATAATCCTACCCTTTCTACGGTAAGAGGCTCAACTAAGATGTAGGTAGGCCTACTATACCAACTACATGCCGTACTTAGATTATCGCTTGGACTGGTGTTGCTGCGTTTAAGTCGTATTACAACAGTCACAGAGGCTCAGCAGTGATATAGGTACTGTACTAACTACATGCTGTACCTAGATTATCGCTTGGACTGGTGTTGCTGCGGTTAAGTCGTATTGCAACAGATACAGAGGCTCAGCAGTGATATAGGTACTGTACTAACTACATGCCGTACTTAGATTATCGCTTGGACTGGTTTTGCTGCGGTTAAGTCGTATTACAACAGTCACAGAGGCTCAGCAGTGATATAGGTACTGTACTAACTACATGCGGTACTTAGATTATCGCTTGGACTGGTGTTGCTGTGGTTAAGTCGTATTACAACAGTCACAGAGGCTCAGCAGTGATATAGGTACTGTACTAACTACATGCCGTACTTAGATTATCGCTTGGACTGGTGTTGCTGCGGTTAAGTCGTATTACAACAGTCACAGAGGCTCAGCAGTGATATAGGTACTGTACTAACTACATGCCGTACTTAGATTATCGCTTGGACTGGTGTTGCTGCGGTTAAGTCGTATTACAACAGTCACAGAGGCTCAGCAGTGATATAGGTACTGTACTAACTACATGCCGTACTTAGATTATCGCTTGTACTGGTGGTGCTGCGGTCAAGTCGTATTACAACAGTCACATAGGCTCAGCAGTGATATAGGTACTGTACTAACTACATGCCGTACTTAGATTATCGCTTGGACTGGTTTTGCTGCGGTTAAGTCGTATTACAACAGTCACAGAGGCTCAGCAGTGATATAGGTACTGTACTAACTACATGCCGTACTTAGATTATCGCTTGGACTGGTGTTGCTGCGGTTAAGTCGTATTAAAACAGTCACAGAGGCTCAGCAGTGATATAGGTACTGTACTAACTACATGCCGTACTTAGATTATCGCTTGTACTGGTGGTGCTGCGGTCAAGTCGTATTACAACAGTCACATAGGCTCAGCAGTGATATAGGTACTGTACTAACTACATGCCGTACTTAGATTATCGCTTGGACTGGTTTTGCTGCGGTTAAGTCGTATTACAACAGTCACAGAGGCTCAGCAGTGATATAGGTACTGTACTAACTACATGCCGTACTTAGATTATCGCTTGGACTGGTGTTGCTGCGGTTAAGTCGTATTAAAACAGTCACAGAGGCTCAGCAGTGATATAGGTACTGTACTAACTACATGCCGTACTTAGATTATCGCTTGTACTGGTGGTGCTGTGGTCAAGTCGTATTACAACAGTCACATAGGCTCAGCAGTGATATAGGTACTGTACTAACTACATGCCGTACTTAGACTATCGCTTGGACTGGTGTTGCTGTTGTTAAGTCATATTACAACAGTCACAGAGGCTCAGTAGTGATATAGGTACTGTACTAACTACATGCCGTACTTGGATTATCGCTTGGACTGGTGTTGCTGTGGTTATCGTATTCATGTTTCCACCACATCTAATGGTACACGTGCAGTTATTGTGCACTGGAATCCAAACCCGTATAAAAGCTCGTCTCATTATGCTGGCAGTTAGGTATCTATCTCATTATATTTAGAATATCAAGTAATTTATTTAAATGTTATACATGTTTTGTCACTTATCAACCAATGGTATAGTAATAATTCATTCGTATATAAAATGCCATCCCCTTCTCGCATTTTGAACTAAAAACAAAATAAGAAAATAACTCCAATGTAAGGTATGAGTTTTCTTACAAAAATATAAATGGATTATCATGAAGATTGAACTAATTTAATAAGACGATTATAAAATTAGAAATGATATTGTTTGTTGTAAATGTCACAGTCTTTCAAATAATAAAATGAAGCGTTTGCTAATTTGTTAAATTTCAGGTTAAAAATGTTAAATACAAAATAATCATTCTTTCGCCAATTAGTACATTCTCTAAGGATATGCTTTGTTTAAGATTTATTTACTTTATTTTGAAAATCGTAAATTTTTTAGTAATACTATTTTATTTTCTAGTTTAATTCTATAACTATTCCTGCGATTTAGTAAATTTGCTAAGTATTATATTATTAATTAGATACTGGGAGTAATAAACGTAAGTTATTGATTTAATAATGTTAAAAATGTAGATTTTTATCTTTTTGTATTTATTTGACATTTTCCGGTTCTCTTTTAAAAGTACAGCGCATCTGATATAAATAGGCCTATAATGGTTTTTTCACTATATATATATATATATATATATATATATATATATATATATATATATATATATATATATATATATATATGTTTAATCACCATTTTGGGGATTTAATTTTCTACGTTTTTCATGTAGGAGTCCTCAGTTATGTATCCCGTGGACCACCTGTCCCACTCGGTCCCTCGGGACTCGTTCCCTTCCAATAACCAGGTACACAAGGGTCCCTGTGCGCCAGATCTCACACCCAAGTCGCATATGAATTCGGCCATTGTTAGGACGAGATCCTATGCTTTACAGTCACAGCTGATAAGGACATCTCAGTTAATATCGGATAGCTATTTAGATTTCCGATATAACTAAGTATATTTAGGTGGTGTGTAGCCGAGGTATTTCTGATATAACTAAGTATATTTAGGTGGTGTGTAGCCGAGGTATTTCCGATATAACTAAGTATATTTAGGTGGTGAGTAGCCGAGGTATTTATGATATAACTAATTATATTTTAGTGGTAAGTAGCCGAGGTATTTCTGGTTTAACTAAGTATATTTTAGTGGTGAGTAGCCGAGGTATTTATGATATAACTAATTATATTTTAGTGGTGAGTAGCCGAGGTATTTCTGGTATAACTAAGTATATTTTAGTGGTGAGTAGCCGAGGTATTTCTGATATAACGAAGTATATTAGGTGGTGAGTAGCCGAGGTATTTCCGATGTAACTAAATATATTTTGGTGTTGTGTAGCCAAGGTATTTTCGATATAGTTAAATATATTTTGGTGGTGTGTAGCCGAGGTATTTCCGATATAACTAACTAAATATATTTTGTGATGTGTAGCTGAGGTATTTCTGATATAATTAAATATATTTATGTGGTGAGTAGCCTATGTATTTCCAATATAACTAAATATATTTAGGTGGTGTGTAGCCGAGGTATTTTCGATATATCTAAGTATATTTTGATGATGTGTAACCGAGGTATTTCCGATATACCTAAGTACATTTAGGTGGTTTGAAGCCAAGGTATTTCCGATTTAACAACGTATATTTAGGTGGTGTGTAGTCGAGGTATTTCCGATATAACTAAGTATATTTAAGTGGTGTGTAACCGAGGTATTTTAATGTCAATAGTTATGAAGGGGCAACTCTGACAATAGCTGTTTTTTTCATAATTATGCTATCTGGCCTACTACACAGCATATATATTTTCATATTTTACCGACTTGCTGCAATGTTATTCTTCAGGTTGTCGAGTTTTTCAACACGATCCACTTCGTGTAATTAGTGACTTAATATAACTATTATTAATTTGATATCCATGGTTCCTTTAAGGTGCTGTTTCCTAAACTGCCAGGCTACCGACCGTACTATAGTAGCAAGGCAATTTTACCATCAGCGACCTAAAACATCCTCTTCTATTTCAACTGTACGGTTCGTGTTTATGTTATTATGAGTTTTCTTAATATAAAATAATCAAATATAACGTTTAAATTTTCACATATTGTAACCATGAATAATTTATTTAAGTACTCAATTGTTTACAAAAAACTATTTATGGTCCACTAGAATAGGTCTTCTTCTTTCGAATTACACTTCAAGTGGTACAATACGATTACTGTCACGAACCGAGTCGTTGAAGTAGCGAGCCATGGGGAGGGAAAAGACCACCTTAACCGTTGAAGTAGCGAGCCATGTAAACGCGGAGGGAAACGACCACCTTAACCGTTGAAGTAGAGAGCCATGTAAACGCGGAGGGAAACGACCACCTTAACCGTTGAAGTAGCGAGCCATATAAACGCGGAGGGAAACGACCACCTTAACCGTTGAAGTAGCGAGCCATGTAAACGCGGAGGGAAACGACCACCTTAACCGTTGAAGTAGCGAGCCATGTAAACGCGGAGGGAAACGACCCCCTTAACCGTTGAAGTAGCGAGCCATGTAAACGCGGAGGGAAACGACCACCTTACCCGTTGAAGTAGCGAGCCATGTAAACGCGGAGGGAAACGACCACCTTAACCGTTGAAGTAGCGAGCCATGTAAACGCGGAGGGAAACGACCACCTTAACCGTTGAAGTAGCGAGCCATGTAAACGCGGAGGGAAACGACCACCTTAACCGTTGAAGTAGCGAGCCATGTAAACGCGGAGGGAAACGACCACCTTGACCTGTATTTCAAGTGTTAAACAGTATTTTAAATGTTTGAATATAAATTTAATGAAACAATATTATTATACCATTCTGATTGGATCCGATCTCTGTGACATTAGAGGATTTGACTGGAAATCTTACAATTGAGAAAATTAATAAAATTTACTCTTATTGGTATGATCTATAGGCGTAAATATTTCAACCAGACTCATAAACATGGAACAGGAACACTTTTACGACAGAAACAATTTAATAAATATCTGTGTTAAACACAGTATATAAATGTAACTGTTTTTAGTAAAAATTACATTTTTAAATACGATTAAACTTATGTTTGGAATCAATAAACGAACCCATGTGGGATATTTAACTGAGTGTTTAAGCCGTTAAAGGCGGACGATCGAAGAGTCCGGGCGACCAGGGAGCGATCATAGCGCCGTTCTGATCCTGATATCTAGTAAATTGCTTCGGCTGATCCTGTGTCCTGGACATTGTCCGCTTATCTGAACCATTGTACCCCATTCCCTCATCCCTCCGCTCTCATTCCCCCTACACCGGGTGTGCTGTCCAGCACTCACTTGGCTGTGGATCCAGAACATATTTTCGAATGATGTCTTTAGTTTTGTAATAGTAATGCGCAAGAGAAGAATTACCATCAATATTAATGTACGAAGAAGGGGTTAACTATAGCCTGCTGTTACATCACTGTTACGTTCCTGTTTTTTTATTCCTGTACTTTATTTAATAAAACAATATATCGTTGTCATTTATATTCACTAAATAATAAATGGTCCACCCACAGAGTTCATATAACGTTAATCCACACTGTCGACAGAATGAGACAGGCAGTCGAGATATGTTATGTTGTTTTGGTGAAATGTAGTTTTTTACATCTGTACAGTTTACATCCTGCACTTATTTGTATCCTAATATAGGACTTGGGAATAGCCCAATTAACCATTCGTTTCAGTACCAGATTGATTCTGTAGCCTTATTAAAGCTACTATTTATTTTTGATATGTTGAGCAAACTTAAATGAGAGATTAAAATAAAACTTCTTCAATGATAAAAATTTTTCTTTATTTATCTTCTTATAAATAACTTCAACAAATAAAAATTGGTTTCTTCTACAAATAATGATAAAAACGAAAATAAAAATCTCTTCTTTTATTGACTCAATGGAACATAAATAAATTAAAATAACTCTTTCCAAATAATAAATTAAATATCTTCAGACCAGAACCTTTTTTATTTATTTGAACTTTTTAATACATTTCTTTAAACTTTTAAATAAAAATTCAAAATTGTAATAAATTTTCTAAATTCTTTAAAATTTATCTAAAATTCTTTAAATTGCATAAATTGCTTTAATTTTAAAATTGCCTTAAAATTGCCTCTGGGAGATCTGGAACCAAAAGAAATAACCAACTTTTAGTGACTTGAAACATTTTTCCTTTTACTTACAAAGTTTTAAACAGAAATCAAAACACTCTAAAAAATTTGTCACTAGAAGAGTGACTTCAAACCAGAAACAAGTTTAACCGCGCATGCTTGGTGGATCTTACCCTATCTACTAAAACCCTACTGAAAATCTCTAACTAAAGAAAACTTGTAAAAATTACTTACGTAGCTGTCCTGGAGGTTTCGAATCCAAAAGTGACCACAACAAAGCTCGACCGGCATTCAACCAATCACTCACACGCGAACAAAAGAAAAAAATTGCCGCTACGGTAAGAACACCGAAACGGTAAGTCGCCGTGTACTCCAAAGCGGATCGCACGTGGTCACACTCAGGAAGATATCGCAGAACTCCTCGAACACCCGCAACCCTTCCACCAACGGACTTACCCCTACTAGACTCTAGAAGCTAAATCAACCAATTAGAACCCTCAAAACCAGGACATCTGAACAGGTAAGGCTCACCAAACATGTTGCCTTCAGAAAACATGTCGCATGAAATTGACAGGAAATTAACAAACGTGAAAATACTGGTTATTTCACTATTTTATATGAGAAAAAACTACTTTTTTATTTGAAAGGGGAAGATTCTGAATTTTTCTCAAAACTTGGAGAATTCATATCGAAAACTTTTGGAAAACAAACCAAACTCCTAAACCTCTTAGTTCTTACAATATTTAACATTTTCTAAATACAATTTTCTAATTTAATTGTAATGCAACAATTAACAATTGTTACAATTCGTACTATATGTAAGAGTGATTGATTTTTGTTGTTGTTGTAAATTCAATGTATCGTATCTTCTGATGCTAACTTTATCATTCAATGTCAGCCTATTTTCTTAAAACCATCGTCAACTTGAATTGTAATGTATCACAACAAGTAATGTCGTAATGTATAACAACAATTAATGTTGTAATGTATCACAACAAGTAATGTTGTATTGTATTACAACAATTAATGTTGTAATGTATTACAACGGGTAATGTCGTAATGTATAACAACAATTAATGTTGTAATGTATCACAACAAGTAATGTTGTATTGTATTACAACAATTAATGTTGTAATGTATCACAACAAGTAATGTCGTAATGTATAACAACAATTAATGTTGTAATATATCACAACAAGTAATGTTGTATTGTATTACAACAATTAATGATGTAATGTATTACAACGGGTAATGTTGTATTGTATCACAACAAGTAATGTTGTAATGAATCACAACAAGTAATGTCGTAATGTATCACAACAAGTAATGTCGTTATGTATCACAAAAATTAATGTTGTATTGTATCACAACAAGTAATGTTGTATTGTATCACAACAAGTAATGTCGTAATGTGTCACAACAAGTAATGTCTTAATGTATCACAACAAGTAATGTCGTAATGTATCACAACAAGTAATGTTGTTATGTATCACAACAAGTAATGTCGTAATGTATTACAACAATTAATGTCGTAATGTATCACAACAAGTAATGTCGTAATGTATCACAACAAGTAATGTCGTAATGTATCACAACAAGTAATGCCGTAATGTATTACAACAGGTAATGTCGTAATGTATTACAACAGGTAATGTTGTATTGTATCACAACAAGTAATGTTGTAATGAATCACAACAAGTAATGTCGTAATGTATCACAACAAGTAATGTCGTAATGTATCACAACAAGTAATGTCGTAATGTATCACAACAAGTAATGTCGTAATGTATTACAACAGGTAATGTCGTAATGTATTACAATAGGTAATGTTGTATTGTATCACAACACGTAATGTTGTAATGAATCACAACAAGTAATGTCGTAATGTATCACAACAAGTAATGTCGTAATGTATCACAACAAGTAATGTCGTAATGTATTACAACAGGTAATGTTGTATTGTATCACAACACGTAATGTTGTAATGAATCACAACAAGTAATGTCGTAATGTATCACAACAAGTAATGTCGTAATGTATTACAACAGGTAATGTTGTATTGTATCACAACAGGTAATGTTGTAATGTATCACAACAGGTAATGTCGTAATGTATCACAACAAGTAATGTCGTAATGTATTACAACAGGTAATGTCGTAATGTATTACAACAGGTAATGTTGTATTGTATCACAACACGTAATGTTGTAATGAATCACAACAAGTAATGTCGTAATGTATCATAACAAGTAATGTCGTAATGTATCATAACAAGTAATGTCGTAATGTATCACAACAAGTAATGTCGTAATGTATTACAACAGGTAATGTCGTAATGTATTACAACAGGTAATGTTGTATTGTATCACAACACGTAATGTTGTAATGAATCACAACAAGTAATGTTGTAATGTATCACAACAGGTAATGTCGTAATGTATTACAACAGGTAATGTTGTAATGTATCACAACAAGTAATGTTGTATTGTATCACAACAAGTAATGTTGTAATGAATCACAACAAGTAATGTCGTAATGTATCACAACAAGTAATGTCGTAATGTATCACAACAAGTAATGTTGTAATGAATCACAACAAGTAATGTTGTAATGAATCACAACAAGTAATGTTGTAATGTTCAACAAATTCTTTTTCAACAAGTTATTTAAGTGTTGTATTTCTCGTAGTGACGATATATAAAATTGCTTTATAAAGAGCATACATACTTGTCTTGAAACCATTGCCTATGGGGAAAATCATTTCTACTAGCCACCGCAATCCGCAAAATAAATTTTATCCCCAAAAATGAAAAGTGCGAACCAAAACACCCTCGAAGGAGAGGCTCTAACCTCATAATTTTCTTATAATTCAAACATCCAAAGGGAAGTTTTCATTTAGCTGGTCTAAAGTTATGTCGAGGAGTGGAGTGGGGGGGGGGAGAGCCCAGCCCTTTGTTCAACTTATTATGCACCCTGAACTTGGAGCATTGATTCCGGCCTTTGTTCTTTGTCTGATTAGTTCAAAATTGCTCCATACTACATTGTAATATCCATGAGATAATGGTTGAAAGTTGATCCTGGCTGGGATTTGAGGAAGATATTAACTAAATCTTCAAAGGAGCAATATCGGCGGCCATGCAAACAAGATGAACGCCGAAGTTCCCGCGTTGGCGCCAACTGTTTTGCGCGGGAAACGTGTTGGGTGGGAAGCGTGACGCTGCATACGATCTGGTGGCCATTCCGCAAACTAGCTCTGTTATCTGGCACCCTCTGTTTGCCCACTTACCTCTCTCGGTTGCCGCCAAGTAATTATTACCCCCTTCCCTCCCTTCATGCCCTGTAGTCTGCAGCATTGGCAGTTTTAACTTATTGAAAAGTAAAATTAAATTCCAAATTTACAAGTAGGTATGATAACAAATAAAGTGTTAACGAGTGTAAAATTTAGTACATGAATTATACAACGAAATGTATTTTTTTAATGATGTAAATGAATGATAAATTAATTTCTTTTACAATAGTTAATCTGCATTGCAGGATATAACCTCGTAGTAAAAATTATTATGTTCGGTGATTTTGTGTTAGTAAGTTGAATCAAATAATCTTTCGTTGAATGTATTTCACTTAATTGTCCACTTTAACGATGCGTTTCGACAACTTTACTGTCAAAACTTTTAATTGGTTTTTAATCAGGGATAGTAAAGTTGTTGTTATTATTTTTTTTCAATTTTTTAATTAATACGAAACAATAAATCAGACACTGAAAGTTATATTTTATATTAAACTTCTTTTTTCAGGTGATTTCCCCCAATTATTGAATTTTAATTTGAAGTTTTGTAATGGCCATGTCTAATGATTATCCTAAAGATTATTTTTTCTTTTTACTTATGTTTAATTTGGCTTAACTAAGCCAATAGTAAAAATTCACATGAAGTAAAACAATTAAAAGTTCGCACTAAAATAATAAACTCTTTAACGTCAGAAGTAATAATATACAATAGGAACCATTGTTGATTGTAATTAGTATGTTTTGGGACGTTTTCATTGAAGTTTCCAATTTGCACGTATTTAACTACGTGTAAAAGATAACTGCCATCAGCTGTTGGCGCCAAAGACATTCAAATTGTACGCTCCAAGTGTTGGCTGATTGTTGTTAACTCTGTGGTGCATGAGTGGTCAGTGACGCAGTGATCCGGAAGGGATTATGGCTCTGGGGATGAAGGGGGCAGTTAACCGGATACAAGATGGCCGCTTTCGGTAGTAAACACTTCTCGTAATGAAGACTTCTTTAAACTGTCAAATAAAATTTAACCAAATAACAACTGTGTGTTCGCACGATTGAAAAAATTATTTGACCAAATATTACATGTAATTTCGTAAATTGAGGAATATATGAGTTAGTTTCATAACATTTAGTTTTAATTTGTATTTTCCTACTTACCACAATTCTATATATACTAATAACAAACAATATATCAGCTCATTCTTTTAGTTTTTTAAAAATTTATTTTATTAATGGCTAGACGGAAATAGTAAAACAAACAAATTCATCCATTTCATCTGCAGTAACTCAAATGTATTTTAATTCAACTAATATTTAGTGTTTTAAATTTGTTTTACGTTATAAACTAAAATTGTTTTAAGTAAATATTTTAGTGTTACAGTTTGTTTGTTATACAAAGATAAAATGAAGCAGCCACTCAGAAAAATTTATTCTGTTCGTCATTCAGCCTCTAAGGTAATAATAAAACAGTTAAAGTATTATAGAACTTACAACAGTAATAATTTTCTGTTGTATATTCTTGATGGAATTGGTTAGGTTTTAAATAGGAATGTAATTTTTCAGTAAAATTCCACAAATTTAATTTTCATTAAGAGCGCCTTCGCCGGTTAAGGCATCCTCTGTTGTTAATACAGTATAAATAGAAAAAGTATGGGAATAAAAATAACAAAAATATCTCATTTAAAACATTAAATACTAGTTAAATTTAAGTGGCTAAGTTTGATAAGAATTGTTATGAATAAAATATGGTTTAGAGTTTTCAATTTTCGATGAGATTTCATCTTTAATTAAAGGTAAAAATATATTATTAAAATTTAGAGACGGTTTGGAAATATATTCATCTTTCAAAATTACCAAGACAAAAAAATAAATAAAGGTTGTAGTTTTTAAATTCAGACTCAACAAATCATGAGTCAATTAGTAGATTATTTTTTATACTTCATTTAAATTTACTATAAGCCATTATTATTTATTTACAATGAGTAATTAGTATGGTGATTTTGTCATTTTAAAACAACTAATGTCTCTGTCACAGCTGGGTCCCTTAACTTGACAACTTTAGTAGCTAATTGTTGTATTTGACGTTCAATTGCCAAACTCTATCATTTATTCTGTTGTTTCAGGTGAGTTATTCAATGTAAACAGCCGTTACTGTATGTATTGACATCATTTGAAACCAAACAAGTTAATCACACATTAGATTACATGTTTAATTTTGTATGTAGCTCTAATATATATAAATACGATATGCGAACTATTTTTTTTTTCTTTTTTCCAAATTCTAACCTATAATTTTTAACCCTTACCAATATACATTGGTATGTGACTGTGTTGTACAACTGCCTTTATGAGACTGTTTTGTACGACTGACTGTATGTGACTGTGTTGTAGGACTGACGGTATGTGACTGTGTTATACGACTGACTGTATGTGACTGTGTTGTACGACTGACAGTGTTGTACGACTGACTGTGTTGTACGACTGACTGTGTTGTACGACTGACAGTGTTTTACGGCTGACTATTTTGTACTACTTACTGTATGTGACTGTGTTGTACGACTGACTGTGTTGTACGACTGACAGTGTTGTATGACTGCTCGTCTTGCACAGTGGTGATGGCCCTCCCACTCACCCATACACGCACAATGGTGATGGCCCACCCACCCCACCAATACACGAACAGTGGTGATGGCCCTCCCACTCACCCATACACGTGCAGTGATTGATGGGTTACTGTATGTATTGACATCATTTGAAACCAAACAAGTTAGTTACATATTAGATTACATGTTTCATTTTATATGTAGCTCTAATATATATATATAAATACGATATGTGAACTATTTTTTCTTTTTTTCAAATTCTAACCCATAATTTTTAACCCTTACCAATATACATTGGTGTGTGACTGTGTTGTACGACTGACTGTATGTGACTGTGTTGTACGACCGACTGTATGTGCCTGTGTTGTACGACCGACTGTATGTGACTGTGTTGTACGACTGGCTGTATGTGACTGTGTTGTACGACCGACTGTGTGTGACTGTGTTGTACGACCGACTGTGCGTGACTGTGTTGTACGACCGACTGTGTGTGACTGTGTTGTACGACCGAATGTATGTGCTTGTGTTGTACGACCGACTGTATGTGACTGTGTTTACGACCGACTGTATGTGACTGTGCTGTACGACCGACTGTATGTGACTGTGCTGTACGACTGACTGTATGTGACTGTGTTGTACGACCGACTGTATGTGCCTGTGTTGTACGACAGACTGTATGTGACTGTGTTGTACGACCGACTGTATGTGCCTGTCTTGGACGACCGACTGTATGTGACTGTGCTGTATAACTGACTGTATGTGACTGTGTTGTACGACCGACTGTATGTGCCTGTGTTGTACGACTGACTGTATGTGACTGTGTTGTACGACAGACTGTATGTGCCTGTGTTGTACGACCGACTGTATGTGACTGTGCTTGTACTAACTGACTGTATGTGACTGTGTTGTACGACCGACTGTATGTGCCTGTGTTGTACGACTGACTGTATGTGACTGTGTTGTACGACAGACTGTATGTGCCTGTGTTGTACGACTGACTGTATGTGCCTGTATTGTACGACTGACTGTATGTGACTGTGTTGTACGACCGACTGTATGTGCCTGTGTCGTACGACAGACTGTATGTGACTGTGTTGTATAACTGACTGTATGTGACTGTGTTGTACGACCGACTGTATGTGCCTGTGTTGTACGACTGACTGTATGTGACTGTGTTGTACGACAGACTGTATGTGACTGTGTTGTACGACTGACTGTATGTGCCTGTGTTGTACGACAGACTGTATGTGACTGTGTTGTACGACCGACTGTATGTGCCTGTGTTGTACGACTGACTGTATGTGACTGTGTTGTACGACCGACTGTATGTGCCTCTGTTGTACGACCGACTGTATGTGACTGTGCTGTACATGTGATGTGCAGCTTACTGCGACGAATATGCCTAACTGCTGTAATAATTAACTAATGTGTACTAATACGTTCCATCGACTACTCAAACTGTAATTTACTAGATTAAAATTTCATATTTAAATTATAGCAAATATTTTTTGGAAAACATTCCCTTCAACGATGAAAAAATAACGACATATTTGCCATTTAAGGAAATAAATACTGTCATAGTGAAAATTCCAAACCTACTACGACTATACATATTTACATATTCAAACAAACACAACACTATTAAACATAAAAAACAATAAATTATAAACCTTTTCATCAAATTTAGGAATTGTTTTATAAATGAGTTGAATATAATTTAAGATTGTTTAACTAATGATGAGTATTTAGTTTTGAATTGAGACTCTAAATTAATCTATTAAGAAATAGAATTCTTCTTTGCTTAAAAGCATATTTTTAGTATCTCAGCAGAAAGATTAAATAGATTTTATTTTGTTGAGAACTTGGTTAAACAAATGAGGTTCTAGATACGAAAAGGAACGTCGGTAAACATATTTTCGAACTTTATGCTTTATAATTGTAGCTCTTTGTACGATTCTAGTGAAGTATAGTTAGTGTATAAAGTTCTGCTACAACTTCTAATAAAAAAAATCGTAATTCGGTACTTTATATAATTATTGTATCGGAAAATATTTGTTTTTATTATATTCCAAAACAAAAATGCAAAAATAGCATTAAATTAAAATGCCATTTATAGTGAGCTAGTGAGGAGAGGTCCGCGCGTGACCATTGATACCTGAGGTCCATTATCACAAGCGACGCTGGTCTCACGTTACGGCTAACATTTTGACAACCCTCCCCTCCCCCGCGATTACAGGCTTACCACGTCATTCTCTTGGATGTTTGCTTTGCTTTCTTCCTTTGTTTTACGTCGCATCTCCTCTGACCAGCTCCGGTTTCCTTCAGCTGTTCCTGTTCCTGTCAGATTTAGAAAATGGAAGTTCCGTCTCCTTCGGAACGTGAAAACACCTTGATGTGAAGTCTAAGCTGGTCCCTGATGTGGAACAATCATACTGCATCGACGTTATTTTTGAGATAATAATTTCATAAATTGATGTTTTGATTTCGTATAGTCCGTTTTATGAGGGAACTGTTGTTTAAGATTGATATAAAACAAAACTTTACAATCACCGTATGAAAACACTTAAGATGCATTTTGTTTTTGTAGTCTATTCGGAATATATCGTAAGTAAAGAGTTCTTGAAAGTAGTTAATCTCACAATGCTACTATACCTTAATTGAATTTAAAAAGGCGTTTTTATGGTAGGATTTTAGTTCTAATGTACATGTTTTAGTTCTAATGTGGGTTACAAATGATTTTACAAGTCTCACTAACCAAATAATCCTTAATTTTGAGGTTGTTATTTGCTTTAAACATATACAGAGTTGCTAAAAATTAATAAGCATAGTTAATTATGAATTGAATAATACCATAAATATTTTTGAAACGAATTTTACCAATTATTCATCGTTTTTAAACTTTAAAAATTATAGAACAAAATATGAAATACGATGAAGTTCAAAGCTTATAAGCATGTGTTATCATTTATTTCACTTAAGCTAATCCGTTCTATGAAAGGAACTAGTAGCATTTTTACCAATTAGTTCTAAATATTTAATTTGATATCCTCTGTAACTAAGCCATGTAGATTAGTATTTTTTTTCTATAACAGAGACAGCGGAAGTTCTCGTTTATAAATGTTACACAAATACTTGAATAAAGTTCTCTCTTTTTCTCTCTCTCTCATACCGTCGGTGTAAACAGTATTAAAGAGTTTAAGTCTGTGGTTGTTTCTTCCCCCGTGTTAATGTAGCAGCCGTTTACCGCAGCCCCGGAAGTCACCTCTTAGCCCAACAGTACCAACAATAACCGTAATGGCCGTCCTTCCGGTATCCCCCCCCACCTCTCACAACTGATCAACTTTTCATTAGACATGATGGACTGTACTCAGCATTTTCATTTTTACCTCTTTCACTGTATATAAGTTCATGTTTTCTTTTTATTCCTAGTTAAAAGTCATTAAATCGGCAAGATGGGAATTTTTAAAACGAATGATTTACTTTTGTTTATTAAAGTTCTAACATGCCACAATATTTATAATTGTTTTCTTTTCAGATTTTTACTCCTATGAGTTTTCCTTCTATTAAAATTTAAACTCCAAAATAAAAAGCCGTTTTGCAACTTATACTCGATTTTAAAAGTGTTCTCTAGGTATAGCTTGCTGATGGTAAAATTGTATGTCTTCTGAAAGGCAAGCGACTTCCCAGTGGTAGCTTGCTAGTGGTGGCTTGCTAGTGGTGGCTTCCCAGTGGTGGCTTGCTATATAGTGGTGGCTTACCAGTAGTGGCTTGCTATATAGTGGTGGCTTGCTAGTGGTGGCTTCCCAGTAGTGGCTTGCTATATAGTGGTGGCTTCCCAATTATAACTGGTAGCTTGCTAGTTGTGGCTTCCCAGTGGTGACTTGCCAGTGGTGGCTTTCTAGTGGTGGCTTGCTATTGGTGGCTTGCTAGTGGTGGCTTGCTATATAGTGGTGGCTTACCAGTAGTGGCTTGCTATATAGTGGTGGCTTGCTAGTGGTGGCTTCCCAGTGGTGGCTTGCTATATAGTGGTGGCTTACCAGTAGTGGCTTGCTATATAGTGGTGGCTTGCTAGTGGTGGCTTCCCAGTAGTGGCTTGCTATATAGTGGTGGCTTCCCAATTATAACTGGTAGCTTGCTAGTTGTGGCTTCCCAGTGGTGACTTGCCAGTGGTGGCTTTCTAGTGGTGACTTGCTATTGGTGGCTTGCTAGTGGTGGCTTGCTAGTGGTGGCTTGCTATATAGTGGTGGCTTACCAGTAGTGGCTTGCTATATAGTGGTGGCTTGCTAGTGGTGGCTTCCCAGTGGTGGCTTGCCAGTGGTGGCTTCCCAGTAGTGGCTTGCTATTGGTGGCTTCCCAGTAGTGGCTTGCTATATAGTGGTGGCTTCCCAGTGGTGGATTGCTATTGGTGGCATACCAATGGTGGCTTGCTAGTGGTGGCTTCCCAGTGGTGGCTTGCCAGTGGGGGCTTGCTAGTGGTGGCTTCCCAGTGGTGGCTTGCCATTGGGGGCTTGCTAGTGGTTGCTTGCCAGCGATGGCTTGCTAGTGGTGGCTTCCCAGTGGTGACTTGCTAGTGGTTGCTTGCCAGCGATGGCTTGCTAGTGGTGGCTTCCCAGTGGTGGCTTGCTATTGGTGGCTTGCTAGTTTTGGAAACAGCTACTTATAGAAATGAACGACTTCAGTTATTTAGGAAAGTTATAACTTGAACAATTCTAGGAGACATTATTCTGAAACATCTCCCTGTGCGGTTTCTCTTCAATGTTTAGTTTACTATTTTTATTTACAAGTTACTAATAAAAAGAAAAAGACAGTCGGTCCGAAGATGTCCACATAGATGGACGAAATCGATCACCATATAAATATTTGACTCAACATCTAGTTATTATAGTGTTGTGAGACGTACATGTTAATTTATATAGAAAGAAAAATAACGATGTTCAAAATATCAAAAATGTGTTTGTTTTCTTCTTAGACACTGCTAGGTACAAGTCCGTAAACACCTCCCGTAAGTAACGGACTTGTAAATAGTTATGAAACATGCCAGGTTATTCCAAAGGAATGCTCGTGAAATCAAAGGTATCCGGACGTGCGGCCATGTTAGTTTTGACATGTTTACCCTATCGATCGTCCCTGCACGCTTCAGTGGCCGTTAAACAGTGTCCCGACACACTCACCTCTTTCATAAAAAATATGTCATACGTTCATCTCTATTATTATCATTTTTAAGGAGAGCCGATATGTCTTTGAATTTTACTAGTTACAAGATGGAAATCATTTGGTTACTGCTAATAACGGTTGCCTGATGTAATATAACAGGAATAAGACGTTTTCTAGTTGGATTTTCAGTTCTAAATGTTTCACTCTAATTTTGTAACTATTATATTTTCAATTTGAAAGAAACATAAATTTCGTCCTTGATGGTCTTTTAAGGACGTGTTGTTTAATTTTTACTCATAAAAGTTAAAGATCGTCTTATTTATTTAAGGGGAAGTTAGGGCTAAGAAGCCCTCTATAAATCTTAACCTAGGGACCAACGGCTTAAGGGTGACTTCCAAACCACCACCAGTGATCGTGTAGGCGTGCAAGGACGGGATCGCTCAAATGGTCACCCAACCAAGAGACAGCCACGCTCGATGTTGCTAGACTCCGTTTTCTTGCGATAACGTTGGACCCCTCTGGCCAAGGTCACTGGCATGCTCTTCAATGAGCTAGAACTGTATGTAGTTGGAAGGCTGACTTATACAGTACTTATTATGTAGTTTTATTGATTTATTCCAGATAATCAATAAATACGTTTAATGTGTCGCATGAAGGTTCCCTAGAGGGTCCAGCGTTCTGGTAATGGGGATGAGGAAACCTCTGACGGTCATGTGAAGTAGGGTGGGTAGAAAGGGCTATTAGTGATGTATGCACTTCTGTATGTGGAAGTACCAATAGAAAATTGTGTGAGAGTAGAGCGATTTGCCTTACCCACACACAGTTCAATGTATGTGTGGGTTGAAGTGCTCATGAGCTCAATTCACTGACTGTCGATAATCAGTCAATAAAGAGCCCTTGTACGTCGGAGGGTGAGTGTGTGACCTATTGCGTGTGTTCTATTGATTAATGTTGTATATTACTGACATATATCAACCTCTAAATAGTCTGTTTTATTAGAAAGCTTATTTTTTTAAATATGGTGTTTATGAAACATCATATTAAACACCTTGTTAAACTTGAGTGTTTATGAAAGCTAAAACGTTTTGTAAAGCACTTCATCGAAGTATTGTACCTCGAACTTCGTTCGTTCAGCAAGTTTCAGATGTTTGGTAAAGGGATTTCGGTACAGTAATAGTTTACAAAAAACTATTTCACAAATAAATAAAATTTATTTTCTCGTCAACTCAATCTCCTTGCTTAGAACATAATATTATTGGGATTCAAGTTACGTAATTTCATAAATAATATTTTCAAATGATAAAGTGTTGGAATTATCAAGTCCCGGATGGAAAAGTTAAGAAATAAACATAACCTTTTCATCCTATGAACATATTCACGACCACAGAATAGATTATCCCTAGGGATTTCTTCCCAGTCCTTCGATTGTTGAGCATTGACGTTTTGCTTCCAGCACAAACCAAGTACATAACGGTCCGATATCATGCAAACATGAAATGTATTTTATAGACAGATCACTTCCGATCGTGTAATCGCAAATTTGTTTTGTTATGACGACCCTGTTTGGCAAAATTGGATGTATTTCATTCTCTTTTCAATTTCGGTCTCTATTATTTTCAAAACCGGTCATTACCAAGAGAACCCTAATGTAACTGAAATTGTGTTAATTTATTTACTTTTCTATTTCTTCCATTTTAAAATGATACTCACTTTGTCTTCCATAAACTTTTTATATTTATGCATTATGTCAAAATTGTGTAGTTAATTTATCTGTATAACATTATTAGTGTTGTATATTAATTTGTTCAGTTAAATTATCTAATCATTACATGTTTTTGTAAAAAATACCGTTATAAAAATTCATAAATCTACGGGTTTTTCAGTAAGGTAATATATTTTTTTCAAAACCGTTAAGGAATAAATTAATAATGCATTTTTTGGGAAATTATTCTAAATGATGAAATTAAACAACGAATAATTAATATTTTGAGTCCTTAAATAGTCAATAATATCCTCAATATGTAAATGGTACATAAATATAAATTGTAATACATAGAAATAACAAAGTTCTTCTCTCCGTGGGGATTCAACGGATTGAACTGATATATTGCAACGACCTGCCTGAGCAGAATGAAGATCTTCGGAAAAGAAAGTTTAGAGGATATACCCGGTGAATTGAGAATTGGAAAAGTTGAATACCTTCGGAGTAATCGGCAGTCATAAAAGTCTTGGAGCGTCCAGGCGACCAATCGACACTTACGGCTAGGAAGCCTCTTTTAACGTCAATTTATTTTGTTCATTAAATTGTTCAGTTATGCTATTCAGTTCATGACATCCTTAGTGTTGAGAGGAAATTATATGTATACTAATCTTGAATTCAGTTCAGATCAACTCAGTATATTTATGTAATATTTTTAATTTAGAAATCATTCAGTATTACTCACGAGAAACCGTTAGCTATCATTATTGAACATGAACGTGATCTAAATTATAGCAATCGGAATAACATTGATTTTATGGTTTACTGCGTTTATTAACTAAGTTTTGGCTTTTTATGATTATTTAAGAACTTAACAAAATAATAAAAGTGTTAAGAAATAGTGATGAACAACTATGTACATAGTTCATGGTTATAGTTCATGGTTGTTAAAAAGTATAACGTCTGTTTATTCTGTGGTAAAACAATCATCTTGAAACATTTAATGGTCATAGTTCAAAATTAAATTTCAAACTGTTTCCAGCTGTAAATAACTGCAGTAGTTAGTTGTATTCATCTTTGAAAAAAAAAAAAAAAAAAAAAAAAAACACTTATCTTGATTTTTATCTCAATCGTATTCAAAATAAACCCTGATGACATAATTTCAAAATAATCTCTCCTTTTACATTTGATAGTGTCAAAAATGTACAGTGCATGATAGTATCAAAAAACAAAGTGTTATATAACGTCAATAGATCACTGGATATGTTAAGAAAGCACAGTGCATGGCAGAGCCAAAAGAACTCAGTTTATGAAAGGGTCAGATAATCAAAGTGTTTTATAACGTGACCAGAACTCAGGATTTGTCAACAAAACACAGTGTTTGGCAGTGCAAAAAGAACTTAGTTTATGAAAGGGTCAACTAATCAAAGTGTTTTATAAGTGAACAGAACTCAGGATCTGTCAACAAAACTCAGTGTTTGGCAGTGCAAAAAGAACTTAGTTTATGAAAGGGTCAGCTAATCAAAGTGTTTTATAAGTGAACAGAACTCAGGATCTGTCAACAAAACTCAGTGTTTGGCAGTGCAAAAAGAACTTAGTTTATGAAAGGGTCAACTAATCAAAGTGTTTTATAAGTGAACAGAACTCAGGATCTGTCAACAAAACTCAGTGTTTGGCAGTGCAAAAAGAACTTAGTTTATGAAAGGGTCAGCTAATCAAAGTGTTTTATAAGTGAACAGAACTCAGGATCTGTCAACAAAACTCAGTGTTTGGCAGTGCAAAAAGAACTTAGTTTATGAAAGGGTCAGCTAATCAAAGTGTTTTATAAGTGAACAGAACTCAGGATCTGTCAACAAAACTCAGTGTTTGGCAGTGCAAAAAGAACTTAGTTTATGAAAGGGTCAACTAATCAAAGTGTTTTATAAGTGAACAGAACTCAGGATCTGTCAACAAAACACAGTGTAAAAAAACAAAATATATGATAACGTCAATAAACATAAGTTTTGATAGTATAAACAAAGCGTAAAATAGCCTCAACAGAACATATACTATGAATATGAAAACACAACGGGAAAATGTAGCCTGTAATTTATTTGGAATTAAATATTATTAAATGAAACATATTTACAATATCAAATTGCTATCTTTACTTTCATTAGCCTATAGTTAGCAGATTTGTTACAGTTAGACATAGATGAAACGTACCGTAGAAAATGTAATAGTTAAAAAAAAATATTGGATTGGAATAACGTAGTCCCATTTTTGTCTTATTAATAGGTCGAGTCAGTGAAAACTTTGATTAATTATGGACAAAATGGTGCGAAAAGCGTGCGATCCATCCATTATGACGTAGCGGTAGCCGACACCTTAGCCGGCCGGCTTACCGGTCTATATAAATGATGGGGCTACTAGTCGGGGAAGGGGGTGTAGTCTATTGATTTGTTTTCCCCATTTATCATTAGTGTACAGTTCGTTAAATTAACAAGTCAATAACATTTATATAAATCAAATCTATGAATATTTTGTTTAACTTTTTGTGACAACGCTTTATTAGTGTGATGTATTTTTTATTTTAATTTTTTCTACTTAGTTTTTTGTAAGGTAGTTTTTTTAGTACATATCGTTAAATAATGAAAAGACTAGCACGAAAATTGATGTAAATAACACTTATAGTAAATAAAGTAGCTGTCAGCCTTATGCGTTCTCTAGTTCGTTTTATAACAATAATTACAAGATAAAATTTATATTTCAGTGAAGTCTATTTATTACGTTTAGTTTATAAAATTCCTTGCTCAACCAATACCAGCTGGGCCATAGCGTGGAACAGTTTCGATGGACGAAATAAGTTCCTTATTAACGTTCCGTCAATACCTGTAGGTAGGATGAACCTCCCTCGTAGTAGGTGGAATGAACCTCCCTCGCAGGGAGTGGAATGAACCTCCCTCGTAGTAGGTGGGATGAACCTCCCTCGTAGGGAGTGGAATGAACCTCCCTCGTAGTAGGTGGGATGAACCTCCCTCGTAGAAGGTGGGATGAACCTCCCTCGTAGGGAGTGGAATGAACCTCCCTCGTAGTAGGTGGGATGAACCTCCCTCGTAGTAGGTGGGATGAACCTCCCTCGTAGGGAGTGGACGTTATTAAATCGGTTCCGAACTGTAGTTGGCAGATGTAACTACTGGAAAACAAATGGGGATTGACAGTAGATCACTCATGTGATTGCGGGGAGTCTATCCAAACAATGGATCACATAGTTTCAGAGCGCCCCTTGCGCTGTTTTACGGAAGGATTTGCTAGCATAAATAGAATCAGTGAGGCAGGCCTAAATGGCTTGGTGGATTGAATTTAGCTTTGTGACAGGAAATCATTTGTTATTTATTTATAATTTTTATTATAGTGTAATGACTTTTAGACTTTTTATCCAACTATAAAACTCAGCTTTAACATAATTTAAAAAAAAGTAATAATAATGGTAGCTGACAAAAACCATACGATATATATATATATAGTTTATAAAAGACTTTTTAAACACCTCATAGTACAAATCAACCAAGCGTCCTTTTTAAAGGGCCTAATGCAGTACCTTGCATACATTGCATATAGATATACAGTTTAGATATATATTTTCATAATATGTGTAGCCTATATAAAACCAGTTATGGTAAATGAGCTATAAATATATAGTCTAATTTTATTTCTTAAAAAATACATTTTGTAAATTCCGAATCTCAACAACTTGAAAACAAACCACTTAAAAACAAAGATTAAATCCTGTGAGTTTGACTACAATATTATACAAGAAAGCTGAAATAAAAGTTGCCAGCAACTTTCTGTTATTTCCATTTTGCCATTAGTTCGATATTTGTACATTTGTCTAACCATTCGGTCCAAACAAGCTATGGAGAAACTGATAAGCTTGTTCTTAGAGAAAAACATGACGAATTATCAACGAACCATAGCATAAAGCCTTGGACGAATATTATGCCATATCCACACAAAAAATAATGGTTGTAAAAACTAGAAATTCTCTGTTGTATAAGAACCATAAAACCCATAACAGTGACATGTACTATGTATTTATCTTTTTGGATAACCTTATTGAATTGTGATTCCTTAAAAAAATAGATAATAGTTCTGGTTTTTATTGTTCAGAACTAGTAAATAGTTCTGAACAATAAAAACTCCCCAATTACCCATTTATATTTGTGAGATAAAAGGAGTTTAATAAGAAGGTGTTCAAATTTACTCATCAACCATAGACTTTGAGTGGGTCATCAGATTAAACTATTTTATTAGGTTTAGAAACAATGTTGATGAATTTTTTTACCATCCGTACACATCCAGAGATTGTAGTATTTATTCGTTGAAGAAATATACCTGACTGGCAATTAGAACATAAGTGAAAATGGAAACGTACATAACATTCTGAATTGCTAAGGTTTAAACAAAGCAGAAAGAGTTATCACTCCTCGAAACAACTTAATCGAAGATACAGTCCACTAGCTATGAATACAATATCTTGGGTTCAAAAATCCTTTGAAAAATTATCATTAAGAAAATATAAAGTTCTTGCATGGATTACTTGACATCTAGTTAACTAGTAAAAACACTTAAAAAGAGTAAATTATATTCAATACGTTCATATATAGAGTTTTATAGCCTTCAGTAAGAAAACACAAATGTAACTGAAGCGATCTTAAATATAGCCGTTTCTTGTTTTTTTAGAACGTGTAGTGAAGAACATCTTTCGTTTCCCTCAACTTGCTTTTTCTATAGTATTGGCTGCGACAACGATTAAAGAGGAAAATTGTTTGTTGATTGATTGTTTTAACAATCATGTCTACATAAACTGGGCATACACCAGATCTGTAAATTTCCTAGACACCCCCAAAAACCTCAGATCTTGGCACTCCCATCGTAATTACGTCTCTGGGAGGAAGTTTGGCCTGAGACTGGAAGCTCGGTTCAGGTAACCCTCTCCTTGGGGCACATCAAAGGCAGCTCATCAAACAGCGCTGGAGACCAACTTTGTTTTGCGGTTAATTTTTCCTTCCGTGATCTTTAGGGAGCTGGAAGTTGCTTTCGAGTATAGTTTTTTCTTTCTTTTATGGTGTGATTGCAATTTTTATTTGGTATTTTGAATTTTACTGGACTGTTTTCGTGATTCAGGTTCTCTAAAAGAAAACCATTGTATACCTTGTTTGTTGGGTATTTGTATGTTCGTGTTGTTGTTAATTTAGACTCTTATCAGCCTAATGTAATATCATTGCTCTCTACGTCAGTTATTTCATTTAGATAAAATTTTCTTTGATTGTAGTTAAGAATATTTGATTATTATTCGCTCATAGTGTGTAGAGTTTAGTTTATTTCATTTCGTATTTTGTCAACTTACAGGATTTTATATGCTTCATTGACTGCTTAAATATTATGTTGGAATAGACTGTAACAACATTTAGTGTGATTTATACATTTTAAAAGTTTTAAAAACTTACTTATTCGGACGTTTTTACATAGATATAATAATACATCTTTGTTTGATATTAATTGTCCTGTAATTTATTTTTGATTTATTTGGGTTTTGCTATATGTTCAAGTGCCAAAGGTGAAAAAGTCCCACTCTGATTAATATTTATCTCTCGTCACAACCACTCGCTACAAGGTTGGGGAGTTGTCGCCCCAGCAAAGCTCTTGTGTGCGTATTACACCTAATGAACGTGAACGGACCAAACCTAGTTTTAGTGGGAATTATTCCAAAACCAAACGTAGATCGCTGGTGCATCAATGCAACCACTGTTGGCTGGGAAGTGTATTTCCATGTTAGCCTCGACACAGACCGCTCTAGGGAGGGTTAAATTGGCATGGCATGGATCCAAGAGATACGCGGCGGGCCTGACTGGGGTATAGACACTTACTAATGGACTCCTTCCTTCACGGCGAGATGGCGAGATAACGGGGTTGAAAATAGCTCAATCCTGCATTGCTGGCCCACAAATAAATCGTTTTACTGTAGTTTAAAAATTAACCAGTTAAACGCTCTAGCGACTGAACAAAACTTAGTAGCATTTAGATTTAGGTCTTTCTCATAAAGTGTGTGCTAGCAGATATATCTTTATTTTCTATACTTTAACCCACAGACGTTTAATATCTCTGTGTCAACCAACCATAACAACATTATATTTCTGTGCTTATAGGTTTTTTTTCAAAAAGTTAACCCATCCTTACTATTGGTAATTTCAAATAGAAATAGTTTATTGCTACAGTACGAGTCAAGGGTCGCTAGTATTTTTTTTTTTTCATTACCTTCCCACAAGGCCATTTTATAAGCCTTGCGGACAGCCATTTCCTTACTTTTACAACAGCTTTATAATACGTATGAGATTCAAACTGTTAACTTTAAATTAAGCTTTCGACCTCATAATATTTCTGTCATATGTAAAGTTTATGGATCTAATCGCTTTAACACTGTTATTATTTTTTTCACGTTTATGTTAGGCTACGTGTTTGCATACTTGGAAGTAAAGGAATAGTAAGAAAAAAGAAAATCTTTACAAAGTTAGGTAATTCAATTAAAAAAATTAACTATTTTCGAATTATATCTACAGTATTTGTGTTCTTTACCATGTGTATCGGCTCGTCAGGGTGAAATGAAATGAAATGGAAAACGTCTTTATTTTATAAGGCGAGTTTAGGACTGAACAGTCCTCTCTATTACCCAAACTTAAAGTTGCAAGGTTATTTAAAACAGTGCACTGGTGATCCAAGTGTTAGCTAGTTGAAAGCTAGCTAGGTGACCGAAGTGATTTCTTCAAAGCTTTGTTCATAAAATTAAAGATGTAAGAGGCGAATACCTGGAAATCTCAGTAGACCGTCTCCAGTTGGGGTCTCCAAGTGCCAGTCACAGGTCCCACCCACTAAATGCAGCCCACTGTAGCGTGATACTTCCCACTACAATAAGTCAGACAGCCCACTCACTGTCTAGCTCGTGTCAATATTTTGATACTCTGCTTGTCTCGCATCTCTTTGTTGAATTGAAACCAGTGGTTCGATTCCGTATCGGAAATGTCTTCCCCTTTGAATTTACTTAAACCTAGCCACTAGCCATTTAGGTGCGAGTGAGTGTAATGCAAACTTGTAACTAAAAATAACTTACTTTTAACTTTCTATCACAAATTTCTCTTGCAATTATTGGAAGCTGTAAATGTTATAATGGAAAAATAAGGTATATTTCAAGGTCCCAGATAACTAGCTTAGAATGGAATATTTATTTTTGAGTATCGTTAATGCAAAGTGCGCGAATGAAGTATCACGTTCATCAGTAGTTACTCCCGTAACTACTATATCAACTACAGAAACAGACAGTTCAAGGCTACCCATGCGCAGTAGACGTGCGCCTGTGCTGCTGTGTGACGTTTAATGGTCACAAATAAGCACTCAGGCTGTTTTGAGTACTGTTGAATAAACTATTAGTCACTTCAGCGTGTTGAAGGGAGAAAGATAGAGGGGGGGGGGTGTGAAGAGAGATAGACAGAGGGAGACCGCTGGCGCTATCTGTGAAAACGGAACATGAACTAATTTTACCAATAAGGAAAACCGGCTTCACGGAACTCAAATGCTTGTTTCTGTAGTGAATGCTTCTAAGAACGTCTGCTACTGCTTTTAACATTGATCTCTTGAGGGAAGTCGCTCATACAAACAGTGATTCTGACATTCTGTTGACCGCCAAGGCCATTATCTCTGCTAGTCCATTTTTCAGTAGGGTCGTCATCAACATACTAAGTACTATGACAACTCTCAGTCCGTTCTTCATGTTAAAAATACTCTATGGTACTTAATACTACACTTGGAACATGACATATGAAGACCTGTGATATTTTGTTTTTATTTTATAGTAACCTTTCCCCTTCTTAATCTCTGCGACTGGCTTTGTGGTTTCCATCTGTGGGAACAAGACTAGACAAGATAATCAGCGTCTCTGTTTTGATTAGTAATGGTTCCCATCCCGACTTACTAAGGTAGTAAATTAATTCATATACGCAAGCTGAGAAGTTTGAAATAATAATATATGTAAATTTTCAGTTTTAATATCAAAAGTACCTAAAAAGTGCCAATCTGTAAAGGCGAGACCAGTGGGTTGAAAAATTTGTTCATCCATTTTATAATCTTTGAAAATAACAATTCACATAAAATATTAAAACTGATATTTACTTGTGAGTTTGTCATTGTCGTGGTTTCATAGGCACTAATTTCATAACATTTCCTACACATATAACATCTATAAAATATTAATTAAAGCCGACTCGTTTATACCCTCAGTACAATAAATAAATACTGATGTTTATAATATTGGCCAACTTTGTTAATTATATTATTATGCAAACTAAAATAACTACTAATTAGCCAAATGAATTTGCAAAAATATATTGTGGTCTATAAATCGCTGGAGCATTTAATTTAGTCCAATTAGGATGGAGAAACGTAGGGTTTTAAACGTGTAAAAAAATTATTAAATGTTTTTCCATGTAAGCGTCGGATCCATTTCGGGCGGTGGTTGCCTAAACAGACCATTTCCATTCTGCGGTAGTGTATTCGAGCCACACCAATTATTCCAACAGGACACTGCATTATGTAGAGGACAATTAGTAAGTAACAATGTTACACGGGCATGGCGGCCACAACACTACACCGCGGTCAGCGAGGTGCAGGACACTATACGTAGTGTCGGCGCCAGATACAGTCACCGTTCACGGGCCCTTCAGTAATATCTTGCAACCGTAATATATTACAATTATTTTATACAATAAATAGTAGTATCGAATCAGTATTTAGCTAATACTAAAAATATTTATATCAGCAGGCCCAAGATATAATTAAAAAATTGGAATCTCATAAGAATGAAAGTTACAATATAAAAATAATTATGATCGTAAAGTCTTAAGTTGGTTTTAGTTTTTTATAATGTTATATCAACGCCTCTATTGAAGAACACTCTATTTAAATGGGAGAACATATTTCTTTATTACATATACGCTCTCTTGCACCGATATATTTTTTAACGTTCCATTTTTACAAGTTAAAGACTATTAGGTTTTCAACCGCCTTTTTAGAAATTAAAGACTCTTTCTCTCCCTCTGAACACAAGTCACGAAATTAGACCTGCCTTCATCCATCGTATTTACTGGCTACACAGTAGATACTAATAAATATTGTACGTAACCTACGTGTATAGTGTGTAACTAACTCTAGTTTCCCTTTCGAAAAACCGTTAACTAATTGAGAGTACATGTAACACTTCGGCCATCTGACGTATCTGCCAGCTGCAGGTAGCACTGGCAGTTTGGGTCCTCGACAGGCAGTACGTTACTCAGCTGACAGGCCGGCCACGTGACGTGTCTGCCAGCTGTAACCAGGCCAGGCAGTTTGGGTCCTCGACAGGCAGTACGTTACTCAGCTGACAGGCCGGCCACGTGACGTATCTGCCAGCTGTAGGTAGGTAGCACTGGCAGTTTGGGTCCTCGACAGGCAGTACGTTACTCAGCTGACAGGCCGGCCATCTGACGTATCTGCCAGCTGTAGGTAGGTAGCACTGGCAGTTTGGGTCCTCGACAGGCAGTACGTTACTCAGCAGACAGGCCGGCCACGTGACGTGTCTGCCAGCTGTATGTAGCACTGGCAGTTTGGGTCCTCGACAGGCAGTACGTTACTCAGCTGACAGGCCGGCCATCTGACGTATCTGCCAGCTGTAGGTAGCACTGGCAGTTTGGGTCCTCGACAGGCAGTACGTTACTCAGCTGACAGGCCGGCCATCTGACGTATCTGCCAGCTGTAGGTAGCACTGGCAGTTTGGGTCCTCGACAGGCAGTACGTTACTCAGCAGACAGGCCGGCCACGTGACGTGTCTGCCAGCTGTAGGTAGCACTGGCAGTTTGGGTCCTCGACAGGCAGTACGTTACTCCGCTGACAGGCCGGCCACGTGACGTGTCTGCCAGCTGTAGCCAGCCCAAGCACTTTGGGTCCTCGACAGGCAGTACGTTACTCAGCTGACACGCTGGGTTCGTGACGTGTATGCCAGCTGTAACCAGGCCAGGCAGTTTGGGTCCTCGACAGGCAGTACGTTACTCAGCTGACAGGCCGGCCACGTGACGTGTCTGCCAGCTGTAGCCAGCCCAAGCAGTTTGGGTCCTCGACAGGCAGTACGTTACTCAGCTGACAGGTCGGCCACGTGACGTGTCTGCCAGCTGTAGCCAGCCCAAGCAGTTTGGGTCCTCGACAGGTAGTACCTTACTCAGCCGACAGGCTATCCACGTGACGTGTCTGCCAGCTGTAACCAGGCCAAGCAGTTTGGGTCCTGGACAGGCAGTACGTTACTCAGCTGACAGGCCGGCCACGTGACGTGTCTGCCAGCTGTAGCCAGCCCAAGCAGTTTGGGTCCTCGACAGGTAGTACCTTACTCAGCCGACAGGCTATCCACGTGACGTGTCTGCCAGCTGTAACCAGGCCAGGCAGTTTGGGTCCTGGACAGGCAGTACGTTACTCAGCAGACAGGCCGGCCACGTGACGTGTCTGCCAGCTGTAGCCAGCCCAAGCAGTTTGGGTCCTCGACAGGCAGTACGTTACTCAGCTGACAGGCCAGGCTCGCGTTTCCTATGCTTGTTAGGTGGATCCAAACCTAGTGGCAGACGGTCACGCTATCCAACCCCCGCGATTTCCATTTATTTCGACTCATTCACTTGTGTATTTTTCGTGAACTTATTATTCGTGAAAGTTACGGTATTGTGTTGCCAGCATTCACCAGTTGGTTCGCTAATGCTTCGTAAATATTTCCTTCAGAGTTCTTCACCCACTCAAATCAACTTTATTTAGAATGTTAGATTAATTAAATTATTAAAAGATCAATTGATTTGAAAATAAGTACCTGTTTTTTAGCTATTATTTCATTATATTACTAGACATACTCAATTTTAACTATTTGCTGTTCATTGTAGTATATTTATATCGCTTGGTGTTAGATAATAATAATAGTGTTTTTAATTGGCGTACTCATTGTGGAAGTATGCAAATACATGTTGACTGGTATTTACAAAATCATTGATAGAATTTTAATATATTTAAGCCCAAATCGATCGTTATTGTTGTTATTCATAAGTAAGTATTTAACGGCATATCACTCAACGACTACTGACGGCATATCACTCAACGACTACTAACGGCATATCACTCAACGACTACTGATGGCATATCACTCAATGACTACTGACGGCATATCACTCAACGACTACTGACGGCATATCACTCAACGACTACTGACGGCATATCACTCAACGACTACTAACGGCATATCACTCAACGACTACTAACAGCATATCACTCAACGACTACTGACGAAATTTCACTCAACGACTACTGACGGCATATCACTTAACGACCTCTGATAGCTTATCACTCAACGACTACTGACGGCATATCACTCAACGACTTCTAACGGCTTATCACTCAACGACTACTGACGGCATATCACTCAACGACTACTAACGGCATATCACTCGACTACTACTAACGTCATATCACTTAACGACTACTAACGGCATATCACTCATCGAATACTAACGGCATATCACTAAACGCCTACTAACGGCCTCTACTCTAGTGGCTCTAACTACTCATATTCTACAAGTCAAGATATGATATGTGGTATAAAGTTTGCCTTACAAGACCAGCGGTGCTTAAAGACATCATCAGCAATCAAGCAGTAATTATTCTGATGCTGGAATGGTGGTAGAATGGCGAAAATCGGGGGAAAGGCAGCAGCGAAGGCGAGCGATTTGCGGTTGGACCGGTCGCCGAAGTTACTCTGCTGGCATTAGCCCTTCCCACGCTGCAATTAGTGGAACCGTCTGGGGTTTTATTCACAGAGGAACTCGACCCTAAAATTCCCCACTCTATTTTGTTGCCGCTTGATTAAATCATCGTAAAGAAATCTTGTTCTTAAATCGTTTGAATGTTATTCTTTTAATTTTAAATGCTCAGTGTTTAAGTTTTATGTGGAACTTAGACGTAAATTATTGTGATTTAAATGTTTTATTGTTTATAAATTATTGCCCTTCGTAAATTTATTATTATTTTTTTATCCTTACGATTGAACGAGTTTCGTTAAGTTTAAAGTTAAAGATCGTCTTATTTTACCAGGTGAAGTGGTGCTAAGAAGCCTTCTATAACACTCCACGTAGGGACCAACGGCTTAACGTGACTTACGAACCACGGGAGCAGCAGGGTAGAAACTGTTAATGGTCATATCGGAAATCGAACCCAGCCGACTGCGTGGCAAACCATTGCACTAGCCCCTTATCTACGGCCGTGCCTATTGAAATGTTACGTAAAGTTATAAATATTTTTTTCAGGTTGGTAATTAAACGTTGAGATCGTCAGTATACGAGAAAATTTGCTACATAATGGTTCTACCTTGGTTCCATAAATATATTACAATTAGCTGATAAAAGTGAGTTAGTTTTACAAAAAACCGTCAAACTCAGACTACTGTACGGCGTTATGACGCAATCCGACTACAGTGCTGTTGTGCAGGTATTGCATAGACGTAAGGCGCTCTCTTTGAACTAAGATTTCATGTCCATATCACCAACCGTGGGCAGTGGAATTGTAATTATTATTAATAGGGAATTAATTTTGAGTTTATAAGGAATAATGAATATATTTACAATAGTTCCTTGTAAACGTAAAATGGCTAATCAGCTGTTTTTGCTAAGGATGTTTGTGAAGGATCCAACATGTTGTTTTAAAAATAAACTTATAAAACGCCAAAATAATTGTAATATTTTTGTCAAACGAATTGGAGTTCTCATAGTCCTTGAGTAAAGTAATGAGCTATATTTATCCTTATTGGTTTTAATAAGAGGCAGTGCACTAATTCTTTCATATTCTAATACAGCACATGTAATATGATGCTTATATGATCTGAAATAAACTTTTCAGACTGCCTACTTATCTTGGTTTAACCAGAGAAAAGGACCAGCATTCACTGAACTTGGAATTTCAACATAGATTCACTCTAGTGAATAGGGTAAATGACCAAGATTACTACAGTCTTTAAGAAGTACTACGGTTAGCGATGCAAATTTAAACGCCTTTATATACAGGTGGAAGAAAGATCAAAGACATATAAAATAGTCGACAATGGTTCTCTTTGTACCACCGGGGTTTACCAGGCTCCTGGCGAGCTTTATTATTCCTATCAGGTCCACCCTTTTGACGGCGTAATCTGTTAGTTTTTCCTGCTCGGCATCGCTGGGATTCACTGCACCAACCTTCCCGGATTTCTTCCTCTTGTAATTTTAACCATAACTTTTTATCATTTTTAAGCGAATAATTCCCAACTCTCCATTTTCGGGAGTAGACGTTTTAAGCGGCCTAACTAACAATTTGAGAAATAGAGCTTTATTTAATTCAAAACTACTTGTAAATATTCATCCATTTATAGACGCCGTAGTGTTAAAAGGACAAAGGCGAAGAGCTTCTTGTTGAGGACAGTCGAAAGATGGCCTATCATGAACTGAATTATTAAATCTATCAGTTTAAAGGTAAAGAATGTGCTGTTTTACTAAACGAAGTTAGGGATAAGAAGCACTCTCTAACACTCAACCTGGAGATTAACGGCTAAAAGGTAACTTCCGAACCACTGTCAGTGACCAGGAAGACGTGCTGCGTGCAAAGACGGGATCCCTCACTGGTCACCCCTACAAATAACAGCCACGCTCGACGTTGCTTGACGCCGTTATCCTGCGGTAACGTTGAAACCCTCCGTTTAAAGGCACTGGCCTACGTTGTAGTAGTTCGTAGCATTAAGTATATATTGTACGTAGGATATGGGGGAAGCTTGTAAAGTGGATGTTAAAAGATACTGTAAAATATAATATAGGCTGTTTATAATTAATTTTTGTTTATTTAATTACTTACGACATTCGATAAATTCGCTCCTTAATGAAAACTATATACACTTATTATCTTTATACGTTGTGATCATAGAGTGGTTTAGTGCAGTGTCAGACTTCATATACACTTGATTTTCGCTTATATGTAATAAGTTAATAGGTAAAAAGATTGTTCACTGACACGTGTTTTATTGGGACTAATTAACATAGCATCGATGTTTGTACGTAATAAAAAACTCTCTGTCAAGGTATGTCCGCATGGTGAATACTAAGTTTATTGCAAGATCCTGTTAAATCTCAGGGTCACTTAATGGTTGAATACACTTTTATTGAGCAAAGAATGGTGTGAATAGTACAAACTGTAAAAATGGTCAGGACAAACCATGACAAGTCGACCATTCTGGCTATGAAGGACGTACGGTTGTGTATTTATGTAAAGATGGATATAGGGACTGTCAAAATGTACGTATTGGAAATGTGAGAAAGTTATCGAAACCGTCGTAAGGATAGTGGGTGAAAGAGCTGTTGACGTTTGGTATGGAGGATGTAGGATGTGTCGTTTGTCATAAATAAAGTGTATGAGCATTTGTGTGTAAAGGGATAATAAGGGAAATGGCTGTAGAAAAACACGATTTTATCAACAAATAAATCTACAACATTATTTTACATTAACAACATTTCATATTTTTAGAAGGGAGTTTTTCTAAATTGATATTTCTGAATATTTAAACGTAATTTTTTTACAAATAATTTTCTATCCAGTTAGGAAACAATGCCTTATTTATCCACTTATAAAATAACCTGATTTTAGCTAGAAAATATGCTTAATAAATACCTAGTGTGTCTGGATAGAAACTTTACTATTTACGTAAGTGATTTTTCCAAAAATATTAAATATTCTGTTAATATACAATTAAAACTCCGAAGTGACATTTGAATATTTTGTAAATGAATAGTGAAGAAACATTGAAAGGGGAGAAAGACAGTTATTAGTTAAAACTTGTATCTCCTTGAAAGAGAGGGGCTACAGTAGAATCTCTATTCCCCAGAGTACTGACGCTAGAAATGTACAGATACAAGTTCAAAAGTTGTACCGTTCACAAAATAACTAGTTCAATCCAGGTCTTGGACGGCTGATGAAACCTGTTATGTCTAGTTGTCCCTCTGTGTTTCTTATTCACTGACAAAAGTACAGTTTCTCAACTTACCTGAAAATTTAATATAATGTTATACGATTTGAAAATGTCATGTTGTAATTAACTTTTGATCTAAATATACTTCTGTCTTAAAAGGAAATGTTATTGTACATCCTTTATCACAGAGGAAAATGTAATATCTAAATAACAGATGTATGCAGATTTAAATTCTAAAACAATATCAAAATACTCACTCTTGTTATTTAAAACTGCATTTTAAAAATGAATCTTTTTAAAATAATTTTCAATGAATTGTCGGTATTGGTCACACATTAGTTAGTTATATTCCATGTTACCTTTTTTCAGATGTATTTTAATTCCAAAATAAATTTTAACAATTTATGGATGCGTGACTTAGGCTATAGTCCACATCTTGCTTACACCTGTTTTTCTTTTTCTAAACATAAGGTCTATTATCAGTTGTTATTTTTATTTCATGGATATATCCCTAGTACTAAAATAATATACAATAATACAGTTGAACAGACCTTAGAGTCTACAGGTTAGTAAGGGAACTGGACGTGAAGTAAACTTGTATAGTCACATTAGCTACTGTGATCCCAGTTTGTTTACTCCTGCAAATTCCTGTTTCTATGAGAACATACCTTAGAGTCTACAGGTTAGTAAGGGAACTGGACGTGAAGAAAACTTGTATAATCACATTAGATACTGTTATCCCAGTTTGTTTACTCCTGCAACTTCCTGTTTCTATAAGAACATACCTTAGAGTCTACAGGTTAGTAAGGGAACTGGACGTGAAGAAAACTTGTATAATACCATTAGCTACTGTGATCCCAGTTTGTTTACTCCTACAACTTCCTGTTTCTATAAGAACAGACCTTAAGAGTCTACAGGTCAGTAAGGGAACTGGACGTGAAGAAAACTTGTATAATCACATTAGCTACTGTGATCCCAGTTTGTTTACTCCTGCAACTTCCTGTTTCTATAAGAACAGACCTTAAGAGTCTATAGGTTAGTAAGGGAGCTGGACGTGAAGTAAACTTGTATAATCACATTAGCTACTGTTATCCCGGTTTGTTTACTCCTACAACTTCCTGTTTCTATAAGAACAGACCTTAAGAGTCTACAGGTTAGTAAGGGAGCTGGACGTGAAGTAAACTTGTATAATACCATTAGCTACTGTGATCCCAGTTTGTTTACTCCTGCAAATTCCTGTTTCTATAAGAACAGACCTTAGAGTCTACAGGTTAGTAAGGGAACTGGACGTGAAGAAAACTTGTATAATACCATTAGCTACTGTGATCCCAGTTTGTTTACTCCTACAACTTCCTGTTTCTATAAGAACAGACCTTAAGAGTCTACAGGTTAGTAAGGGAACTGGACGTGAAGAAAACTTGTATAATCACATTAGCTACTGTGATCCCAGTTTGTTTACTCCTGCAACTTCCTGTTTTTATAAGAACAGACCTTGAGAGTCTACAGGTTAGTAAGGGAGTTGGACGTGAAGAAAACTTGTATAATCACATTATCTACTGTGATCCCAGTTTGTTTACTCCTACAACTTCCTGTTTCTATAAGAACAGACCTTAGAGTCTACAGGTTAGTAAGGGAGCTGGACGTGAAGAAAACTTGTATAATCACATTAGCTACTGTGATCCCAGTTTGTTTACTCCTGCAACTTCCTGTTTCTATAATAACAGACCCTTATAATCTACAGTTTAATAAGGCAACTGGACGTGACAAAAACTTCTATAATCACATTAGCTACTCTGATCCCAGTTTGTTTACTCCTGCAACTTTGCAAATTCGGGTTTAGACATTTAAATGGAATAGACTGTAGAGTCTGCATGTGAGTAAGGATTATTTTTGGCTTCTGATACTGCAAACTTTTATTTTTTTTAAGCTGAAAATTATGTAAAAGATAAGCAAAGCATATATCACGTGTACGCAGCTATATATTTTGAAAATTTCCTCAATCACTTACCGAGCTGAGATAAAAACTAATTTATTCCATTTTCCTTCAGAAATACATTGGGACATAGAAACCCTAACCCTAAAGTGGTTAAATATACAGTTTAAACTTTAGAAGCTCACTCTACTAAAGAAAATTTATATTTTATCAGTAAATATTTACGAACGAAAATCACGAACGTGTGAAACTCAAATACAGCCCAATCCTCTCAAATAGGGGTGTGTGTTTGGTGCCCAAACAAGGTGAGCTTCAACATCACAGCGATGCTGATTAGGTTGTTGAATGATTCCAGTTCCTTTTTATAAATAATTTACGCAAATTAGAAATTTGATGAACCAAAATACATATTCATATAACGCATAATGTTATTTTATATAATGTTTTGTAGCAGTAACTAAATAGAATTTTGATAAATAATCCCCGATGGCAGGATCTATGATGAGATTGGTATTTTCCTTGTATTTTAAAAACCAATAATAGAACTCACTGTCGTCCACTAAACATTACAAACAAACTGTTTATATATTTACAAGATTTAACAAAATCTAAGTGTATTAAAATTGTTCTTATTAAAACTAAGAACAGATTACAAGTTCTCTCAATAAACATTTTCATTTATTCACTCGTATTCACGTACAGTGCTTAAAAAAGTTTTAATTTAATTTATTTACAAGCGGATGATTCAGGATTTAATTAAATAACTGCAAATTGTCTAAATAAAATTAAAATTAAACACTGAAAAAAAGACAGACATACATATAGACTGACAGATATGCATTAGTTTTAATTTATACAGATAAAAATAAAAAGTTCAACAATTTAGTTTAAATGTTAATTGTTGTATACCTTGAACTGAATTAAAAAATAACAATCAATGGTTTGTTTGAGCATTATTTAATAGACAAACAATTTTAATATAAAATACACCCTCTGAAGAGTGTTCAGGGAACATGATATTAAGTATTTACAGTCAAATTAGCACTTATCAATCTTTGTAGTGTAGATGAACGAGTGTAGTCATTGTTACTAACTAAGGTCGACTGTTCCTCAGCAATAGCTATGTATTAATAGCCCAATAGCCAGGACAGACATAAGCACGGTCACTACCACAGAAACGAAATATAATCCTTAATTACGGGATTATAGTAGTAATAATTGTTCTTAAATGTAATCCTTGGTTTTCTGAATTTTCTAACGGGTTTTCGGATACTAAATTCTTTACTATACAGAAGATCTCTTTGTCCTAAATGTGTGATTCAGTGTTACCTACTATTTCAGCACACTGACAATGTCAATCAATGTCTTTGTTTAGTTTTAACTACACTTCAAGCCTTTTAAGGAAACAAATGCCATATAAAGGAAAGACGGGCAGATATAAACGGGGTGGCAATCATGACACGTACGGTTTGCAAGAATTAAACTGGTCATAAACGGAATTGGGGAGGAAAGCACATAGAGTAATGGGGGCAAAACAAGCGAGCGGTCGCAGTTATGTTTACTACCGACATAAGTGTGTCGGAGGCAAGAATCTTGCGGGTTTACGGTCAGCCTTACAGTTCGCTTTCTTCTTCTACTTCTCTCCACCCCTTCAACCCCCCCCCCCCACTTTATCAAACCAAGCCGGCTGTAGAAAATTATAGTAATTAAAAGGGTATAATATCTGGCATTTCCTCATAAACGACTTGCAAGACTCTATCTTTCTCGAAGATTTTACAAAACTGGGCAAAACGTTTATTTGTTATCCTATGTATATCGGGCAAGATAAATTTATTTATTTTTAATTATAATATAAGACACGTATAATTTATTATCCAATATTTAGATGGATTATTCCTTAAAGGAATAATCCATCTAAATATAAGGACAAATACAACTGTCGTATCTTATAAAAAAAAATTTAGATGCAACTTAAAAACTCCCAGCTTGTCAATTACTTAATTTTGACAAATAGTAGATAAATATAAATACTGGTTCAAATTTTATAATAGCCTTCACAAAACCCAGAGTTTTGGTTGGTCTCATTATGGTCACGTTTTTATGTCCTATATAAACTGCCGTTTAGTGCAGTATCTGACCTAGTTGGGAGGTCACAGTTTGTGACGCTTCAGGCACGCCACCCAGGACGAGCTGTGGACCAAACAACCCCTCCACATTCCCACCAGTCAAGGTTGTAAAGCCAGGCTATTGCAGGAACTTGGAGAGCTAACACACGTGTTCTGTCTACAACAAGATGTCGCTGGTTTAACGAGATGTTGAGTACTGCGCTTCCATGTGGCCAGTGGTGCTCATGCAAAAAGATAGATGTCCAACTGGGAGCCACGAGAGTTATAAGTGGCTCCCTTGCCTTGACTACCAGTGGTGTCTAATAGCTCCAGAGATACGCCGAAGGAGTGTCTGCAGAAAAGGTTCAATAAGATCTTTAACGCTCCACAACTCCCCATCATCTAAGATCTTCTACGCCAGGAAAGACAATTAAAATTTCGGAAACCTCTCATAAGTACTACTTTTTACCTAAATGATTCATATTTCATTTACAATTTTGATTGTCTTTATTCCGGTAAAAATGTTTCATCTTGAATCCCACGACTTGTGAAGGTGAAACTCCTTGTAAGGAGTACACTTGACTGTATCGTTTCCGAACTGTCGTGGGAAGATGAAACTAAATTAATGAAAATTGAACTAACGACTATGGTGAAATTGAAAATTGTACCTGTATAGAAGATAACCAGTCAAATGATCATTTAGTTTTAGATATAAATTACCACTGAACGTATACGGGTGAGTGTTGGGTCACTACCTTTGTAAGTGTGGGAGTGGGTGGGAGGGTCACTACCATTGTATTTGTATGAGTGGGTTGGAGGGTCACCTCCATTGTATTTGTATGAGTGGGTGGGAGGGTTACTACCATTATATTTGTATGGGTGGGCGGGAGGGTCACTACCTCTGTAGCTGTGGGAGTGGGTGGGAGGGTCACTACCATTGTATTTGTATGGGTGGGCGGGAGGGTTTATACTATTTTATTTTTATGTGTGGGTCCGCACTCCTTATCGGAATTATCACTAAGGAATTACCTAGTGATCATGTACGAACTCTAAAGAGCGCTTTCCTATCATAGAAACCAGCCTTCTTTAAACCACAAAATATCTCTTTGGTAAAGATTTTATTATTCAAAACATCATTCAGTTTGAATTGTTCACCAAATCAAAGACAGTACAATAAAACAACTTTATGATTATCATTTCAAAACGTGTAATTTCATCTTTTAAAAGACATTTAATATATTCGATACTATAATGATACTACGAAGTATACAATTTTCACTATCTTTATCAGTTCACTGTAAGTAAATTTTATTTTAGCAATTTTACAGTAAGTAAAAATTATTTTTTTTACAGTAAGTAAAAATTATTTTAGCAGTTTAATTTTCTTTAATTTTGTTTGTAACAATCTTATATTCTAGTATACTGTAGTTTTGTGTAAATTATATAAAATTGAACACATTCCTAGTATAAAAGGAACTGGTAAAATTCTACGCATTTTACACAAAAACTAAAGTTGGCTTATACTACTATATAACATTGGTAGACAGCAAAATTGAAGAAAATCAAACTGCTAAAATAATGTCTACCAAGTGAACTGGTAAATATAATAAACGTTTTATAATTAATTGTAATACGTATATAGCTGTTTATGAAATACAGACATATTTCCCGTCGTTGTAGATACTTAAAGCACTTACATCACCAATGAAGGATTCCAACAGATTATAGGAACGGATTAAGGATAACAACAGACCAATATGTTGTTCAAGGCTGATCACGTGATTATATATATAAGATATCAAAAACTGATAAATTGTAGCAAAACTATTTCTATGGAATGAAAAGTGAAAGAGTTTCTCTCACCCTTCAACCAACTCACAAACATTGCGTAGCCTTCTTATAATAATAAAAACTTACATTGCGAACAAACTCACATGCGTTGATTTGCTAATGAAATTTTACATTTTATTAAATAGAATACAATTTTGAATATGATGATGGTAATCAACATACACTTTTGTACATGCTGTCAGCGCATATCCTTATGAAACATATCTTAACTACTCTATAAATTTATAACTTACTATGGAAAGATATTCATTTTTAAATATTCATCCCTTTACCTCGTCATTATGGTTTGGTTGCGTCTGTCGTATTCTACTCACGACGTCGCTTGTATCACAGCCAGGCCCTATCGTATTCTACTCACGACGTCGGTTGTATCATAGCCAGGCCCTGTCGTATTCTACTCACGACGTCGCTTGTATCATAGCCAGGCCCTGTCGTATTCTACTTACGACGTCGCTTGTATCACAGCCAGGCCCTATCGTATTCTACTCACCACGTCGCTTGTATCACAGCCAGGCCCTATCGTATTCTACTCACGACGTCGCTTGTATCACAGCCAGGCCCTATCGTATTCTACTCACGACGTCGATTGTATCATAGCCAGGCCCAGTCATATTCTACTCACGACGTCGCTTGTATCATAGCTAGGCTCTATCGTATTCTACTCACGACGTCGCTTGTATCACAGCCAGGCCCTATCGTATTCTACTCACCACGTCGCTTGTATCACAGCCAGGCCCTATCGTATTCTACTCACGACGTCGCTTGTATCACAGCCAGGGCCTATCGTACTCTACTTACGACGTCGCTTGAATCATAGCCAGGCCCTATCGTATTCTACTGACGACGTCGCTTGTATCATAGCCAGGCCCAGCACACTCGCAGGTTTTCATTCTTATTTTTATTAATGTCGTGAACTCTTGTGAATAGTAGTTTGTTGAGATAGGACAGGCTTGTCCGGCGACTCTCATTATACTTGTGCACAAGGTGTCCTTTTCAGAACGTCAAGGTGCCCCATCACCTGAAGCACACGGTAAAATTAGTTTTGAATATTTAACGCCGAACACTCCCCACAAAGAGACGTGTTAATGGTCGCCCTCCGGGTGTAGGGAGGGGCTGTGGTAGGTTTTGAGTTCCCGTAACGAACTGCGGTCCGCCAAGCTTACCTTTGTTTTGGCTAAATACCGCACAATTGTATCGTACATTTACATTTTATCTCTGTTTTACTTTATCATATATGCGATGTGGTTAGGTTTGTTTAGGCATTTGGGTTGGTGTCAGGAATTTTAGATGGCTTCATCAGTTTAATTCGGTTTGGGTTGTTTTGTCTTTAAACAAAAGTACAATCTAACTTGGTCAGGTCAGGTGTTTGGTCTGAAACACAGTTTTTTACAATTCATCTACATTCTTTGTAATTTCCAGAATGTCATTAGTTCCTGCATAACTAAGCACTGTTTTATTCGAACTAATCATAAATACTATTTTCCACATTTCACCAGATACGTTTCGTATCAAATAATGTGATACGATCTAGTTAGGATATTTTTATTCTTCTTATTTTGGTTTTTAACCCCAATCGAAGAACCAACATTCTTAGTCTAGTCTTCAATATTAATTATTGCTTAGATTTATTTTTTGGAAGAATTCACAGTTAGTTTTTTATCTGGCTACGCCAATAGATTGGCGGAAAAGAGTTTTGTAGACCCAAGTATCTACTTTACACAAACAAAGTAATTATCACTAAAGGAGTGGGCCTATGTTATTCTATAAATCTTTCATTTTATAAAAGTTCCTTCCTTTCTTGGACCACTAGGTACTGATGAGCTATCTGGAGCACCAATTAATGTTCTCGGTAACAAGACTACACCCATCTATTTCAACCGAATGACAAATGTCCGATTTCGTCATGTATCGTATTAAGTAGTACAATTTAATCATTGTATTTAAGTTAAAATTACATAAACAATGTTAGCATATTCCGAGAAGTTAACAAGATAAAACCATTTTTAGGTAGGACGATATTTTACCTGTTCAAGTGGTTACGTATATATTTATAAAGTGCTCTCAAATATTTGTAAACTATTAACTATGTTTTATTGAATCAAATATAAAACCGTGGGTCCAAAGTATAGAGTAGGTAAGAACCGGGGAAATCAACCTTCACACGAAATCTGCAGGCTGAATATACGCGGGCAACTGAATCGCAAATATTCTAGACTACTCTTTTCTCGTTGCTATTATTATATTTTTTTATCTGAAATATACAAGGTGTCTTTTTTAAAAGGGCTATCATTGTGATCTTGGAAACCATAAGCCTGATAAAAAAATTTAAATGAGGAACCTTACCTTGTTTTTAGATAAAATTAAAAATACATAATTAAATTTTTTTAAGCGGGAGCCATTTTCCAATATGGAGTCTTGGGGTTTTCTTATGGAAAACTATATTTTATGATTGTTTTATGTATAAATAGTAATATTAAGACTTTTATTTTTGGCATATTTTTTATATTTTCCGTAATAACGTTCAGATTCCTTGTGGTGTTTTCATGGAGATAACAACTTTTTTAATATACATTCAAAAAATAACATAATCTGCAAACATTACAACATACATTTGGAAAATGTATGCATAGATAATCCTTTTTTCGATTTAATGCTTTGTGTATTAAATTATAACACATAAATTGAAACAAATGTGTTACTATTTTGTCACAGATAAATTTATTTCGGCAGCACTGTTACCATTATTAGCTGTTAAGTCAACTTCAAATTCAGATCGACAGCGGTGTTTAATAAAATATAGGGTGCTCCATAAGAAAAACCAGAGTTAATCGCCATATTGGGAAATGGCGGCAGTTTTTCAACAATTGAAATATGTATTTTCAATTGTATTTAAAAACAAGGTAAGGTTCCTCATTTAAAGTTTTTTGTCAGGCTTATGGTTTCCAAGATCACAATGGTGGCTCATTTTTAAAAGATACCTTGTATATATATATATATATATATATATATATATATATATATATATATATATATATATATATATAATGTCAAAGTACTACTTAAAACAAATCATGTTCTTATATTATATTTACCTTATAATTTGCCAGACGTTCGTTATGAGACGTCAATACCTACAAAAATAACAACAAAACGTTAAAGAGAAACGATTGTAATACATAAAACAGTTTCATAGTTAGTCAAGTTTCAGCTGTGCAAATGGTCCAAATGTTATCACCACCATAATAATAATATATTTATCTCGTAAAATATTAAATTATAACTAAAAAAATTAAAATATATAATGGATTACCAAATAGATTACAATAATTACAAAGATGTATTAAATTACAAATAAATACTACCAATTGCAAGTAATGTATTGAAAAACAAGTTTTACCAATGCAAAGTAAGACTTACATCAACAAACAAAATAAGTAGTAGGAATTGAAAACATTTTTTGAGGGAAAATTTTTTAAATTATATTGTAGTAATTAAAACGCCCAAGGAGGCAATAAATCATATAAAAACAAAGTTTGTAAATGCTACAATTATTCACTTTGAAGTGTAAATTCATTCCGAGAACCAAATGCCACAGAAATGACCTGTTTAGACTTTTAAATGCGAGCAAGGCTATCACTGGGGGCAGGATTGGTCGGGACAGGTGGTTGGGTACGTCAATCGTCTTCCGTGCACATCCCATCCACCTCACTTTCTTTATCACATTTATTATCTTGGTGACCTTCAATTTCATCATTGTAATTTTATCTCTAAAAATGCTAAGTGAAGTATTTAATCTCCTTATTAATCCAAAAAAGGTAAATATGTTTTAACTTTTAAAATACTTTAAAAAATGTTCACTAAGCTCATGAAACCAAACTGGATTGTATATTTAGAAATAGTTTTTCTTGCTGTCTGTTTGATTGAACCTTTAAACTATTAAATATTTTTTATTAAGTATTAAGAAATGTAGTAAACACATCTGAAAAACTTACCACTTTCGGCTGTTTTATTAAAGTATGAAACTGTAATACATATGAAGATGATTTTTCATTTTTTTAATTAGTAGTGTGTAGTTTAAAAAAAGGAAGCTATACAACCTTCAAATTGCCGGCATAAGTAAGCAATATGTCTCATACGAGAAATAGAATTTAAAGTACGCCCCTTGCTGATCTTATTATTGGATAAATAACTATACTAATAACATGCTTAGTCTGTTTTTATTGGTATACTATATTGTAAATTATGTTATTGTAGTTTGTAATGGAAATGGTGGGCATTTGAAAAGAGTATGGTCTTCTGATGTTGGGATTTGTTTATCTAAATTCTGTAAAAATATATTATTGACATGATGCTCTGCCTTTTGATTTATTTTTGTGTTATGAAGACAAATTCATTTAGTTTTGAAAATATTATTTTAGCTATTAAGTTTAGAGTATAAAATTAGGATGATACACCTACCTTATATACGAACTTGATTGTTAGCAAGTTCAACGAATGACGTAACAGACACCTAATGCTTGTGGCTCGGTTCCAGGATAGATGTTTTCATCATGTAGTTTTCGCTGCTATTAATAAATGGCAATTCCTAACCGTCTTTACCAGGCCATGAATCGCATGGTATAGCAAACGGCGTCTTATTTGGCGCTAGCTTGCTCATAATTCACAAACGCGCAACAATGTGAATGAAACAGCAAGTTGGCTGTCGCCTTCAGTACAATATGGCGTGTAACCACGTCTCTGTGTGGTTTTATAAATCAGGGAATACAACAGTTTTAATATACATTTAAACTGCCATTATTTATTTATGAATAAAGACTTTTTCGGTAGCATGTTAATCGTGAACATTAATTTTAACAATTACAGTCAACGTCATAAGGAATTATGTAAAATACATACAATTTGACCCTTAATGTACCTTTTAAAATTATTGATTAATAAACCACTATATATTTTTTACATTAATATTGTAACTTTTTTTACTAATGTGCGTAGATAGTAAACCGTTGTTCTAATTTATTTAACTCTTTTTAATAGCTTTTATCGATAATATTCTGGTACCCAAACTTACATCCAAAAATTAACTTAATGAAGTCATTATTAAAACATTATTATTAATAGGATTTTAGTCGTTAAATAACACTAAATAATAAAATATATTTCACGAAGAATATGACACTTTCTTATAAAATAGAGTTTAAAATGGACTATATTCTTCCATAAAAGCTCATCAAGTATAACAAATTAAAATTGCCAACTAAAAGGTGTCGAATAGGAGTAAAAGGTATAGAAAACCATTATTGTGTTGAGAAGTGTTATACTATTGGGATTGGTAATTACATCTGTACGTGACTTCAAGTGATAAATAAACTCCATCAACTTTGAACAATAATTGAACGACAATTTTCATAGATTTCACGTTTAAAATAAAAATCAGGAGTTTTGTACTTCTGAAATTTTAACGTGAAGTCAGTTTCAATGTACAAAAAAATCATTTTCAAACTTGAAAATCAGATACCTAACACCTGATATATATGGTTAATATCGTTAAAGTCGAATATATAACTCATCCAAATAATCACCGTTATAGTTCATGATGTTAGAAGAGATGTGAACCGTCATAGGTCATGATGTTAGAAGAGCTGTGAACCTTCATAGGTCATGATGTTAGAAGAGCTGTGAACCTTCATAGGTCATGATGTTAGAAGAGCTGTGAACCGTCATAGGTCCTTATGTTAGAAGAGCTGTGAACTGTCATAGGTCATGATGTTATAAGAGCTGTGAACCTTCATAGGTCATGATGTTAGAAGAGCTGTGAACCTTCATAGGTCATGATGTTAGAAGAGCTGTGAACCTTCATAGGTCATGATGTTAGAAGAGCTATGAACCTTCATAGGTCATGATGTTAGAAGAGCTATGAACGTTCATAGGTCATGATGTTAGAAGAGCTATGAACCTTCATAGGTCATGATGTTAGAAGAGCTGTGAACCTTCATAGGTCATGATGTTAGAAGAGCTGTGAACTGTCATAGGTCATGATGTTAGAAGAGCTGTGAACCTTCATAGGTCATGATGTTAGAAGAGCTATGAACCTTCATAGGTCATGATGTTAGAAGAGCTGTGAACCGTCATAGGTCCTTATGTTAGAAGAGCTGTGAACTTTCATAGGTCCTGATGTTAGAGAGCTGTGAACCGTCATAGGTCATGTTAGAAGAGCTGTAAACCGTCATAGGTCATGGTATTAGAAGAGCTGTGAACTGTCATAGGTCCTGATGTTAGAATAGCTGTGAACTGTCATAGGTCCTGATGTTAGAAGGGCTGTGAACCGTTATAGGTCATGTTATTAGAAGAGCTGTGAACTGTCATAGGTCCTGATATTAGATGAGCTGTGAACCGTCATAGGTCATGATGTTAGAAGAGCTGTGAACCGTGATAGGTCGCGATGTTAGAAGAGCTGTGAAACGTCATAGGTCATGATGTTAGAATAGCTGTAAACCACCATAGGTCATGATGTTAGAAGAGCTGTGAACCGTCATAGGTTATGATGTTAGAAGAGCTGTGAACCGTCACAGGTCCTTAAGTTAAAAGAGCTGTGAACCGTGATAGGTCCTTAAGTTAAAAGAGCTGTAAACCGTCATAGGTCATGATGTTAGAAGAGCTGTGAACCGTCATAGGTCCTTAAGTTAAAAGACCTGTGAACCGTCATAGGTCATGTTGTTAGAAGAGCTGTGAACTGTCATAGGTTACGATGTTAGAGCTGTAAACCGTCATAGGTCCTGATGTTAGGAGAGTTGTGTGTTATCAAGTTTATGTATATGAAGAGTTGTCATGTGTTGTAAATGTTGTGTGATAAACACTTTCAATGTTTTTTAGAGATTTTTGAATAGTGTTTATTGTGTTTTGGTATCAGGATAGTGTTGTTAAGTCGTTGTATGTCGTGTTTTTACAGGGGAGTATGAACTACCACCCATGCTACAGTAGTAAATATGAGCAATGTAAATTTGTGACTTATATAGAAAGATGTTATACACAACGGAGTACGGGTTATGTTTTAGGAACATCTTTGAGTCTTATAAACTTGTTGATGTACAGACGTGTAAGCCATTATAAGTTAACTAAAATATATACTTAGAAATTCTGTGATTCTTGGGGTGTTAAGAAAGATTGTAATCACACCATAACTTATACCGTATAGTTTTATGTCTTGGTTATTGTATTGGTGAGGGTGTGTCCATAAAGTAACGTCATGCCTAAAGTACAGATGTTTGTAGGCTCTTATAGTTGATAAAACCGTCATATTACTTTATTGCCAAATCGGTTTCGTTCACCTGCAGATGTTTTGCAACTACTGACAGAGGTACATATATGTCAAACTAAGTACTGTTGTAGACGTTATCAGGAGTTCCAGTAGTTGGCAACTGACTGTAATCACCACATCACGAGGGGTATGCAGGTAGTTTCCCGCTAATTTGATATGTAACTATGCAGATAATGGGGAGATGTTGGCCATTCCGGGATAGGCATTCGCGGTATTACGGTCTAATCAAGGTTCAACAGCTAATACTGAACCCCTTTCGCTTAAGGGTACGTGTTTCGACACTTTAAGTTAACATTGTTTTCAATATCTTACATTATTTAGTATGGTTTCGACAAATGACGTTTAATACAAGTAAAATAATAGCTCAATTGGTGTTATAATCTGTTATAGCCTCATATAAAATAGTATACGTGAAAAAGTTTTTGTGAACGAAACTTTTCCCTTATTTCTTGACCAATTTAAACGGTTGGTGTGTCAAAAAGATTTGACTCTGCCAAAAAGTATTTGTGCAATAAGGTCTTAATTGTTTAATATTTTCAACCTGAAAGGCGCTGGAAGCCCTCAAAGTACGTTTTGCGGCCATAAGAATAACATGGTGAGAGATTTAAATGAATCGAAAACTAACAGCTGTTTAAAAGTAAATAAAATGTCCAAAAAGTATTAACATCTGTTGGAATGTAACCAATGGTGTTTGTAATATTTAGGAGGTTAGATCTTCCATAATGTTAAACCATGGAAGATTGTATAACTCGCGAGGTGTACCGAGGCATTTGGCCAGGCGATGCGCAGTAGACTAATTGGAGTGGGGGGAGCCGCCGAATCAGTGTGTGCCATATGGTATATAAAAATAGATTATAAACTCGTCTGAAATTCAATTTGTTGTTTACAACTTAACATAACCTTGTTATTGTTAATAGATCAATAATAAATAGTTGTAACAATCATTACTAATTAATAAATGACGCGTTTAAACTTTTGTATTTATTTTTCTATAGATACATTAATAATACCATAATTTAATTTATAAGCAAACTAATATGCCTATTTCCAGAGCAGACTTTGCAAAGACAGCATATGTTTTGTTTTATTATAGCAAAAAGAGGTTTTAATTTAAATTCAAAATGTAAACAACCTTTCTGATTGGCCGTTATAATAAATGTAAACAAACAACAAAGGAAGCGAAAATAAATTAATCTACACAGAGAGGCACTGCAAGCACCGCTTGTCTAACAACACGGTAACGTCTTGTTACTAGGAGTCACATGGTGGAGAGCTATAACAGTGGTGGAACTGAGACTGCCCTCCCCTCCACTCCTAGTATTATTCCCCTCAATCCCCTCACGCGCAAGTCTAGTGCCTCGGGAAGCCTCGCGAGTTATTAGCGTGGTTTTATTCACATTCGATTGTAGGACTCCGTTCTTTTTTACTTAAAGGTTTGAATGCCAATCTAATGCATTTATTTAATTAATCTTCAGCTGTTAAACAAAAACTGAAATGAACACGAAATAGGCTAAGTAATATGGTTGGGTGTTCATACTAATTAATAGATAGCAACGCAAGTTTGAGATATATATCATTATTTGTAGCTAAAAGTCACAGGCCGAGGCCGAAGAGCGAGGTGAGACGAGCGCAGAGGGGTGTCTCCTAGTTATATTATAATGTTACGTTGGATGACAACTTATTTATTTTGTACGTTGATAAATGCTGTTTTTTCTTTTTTTCTATTTATTAGTATTATCTAATTTGGGAAGATATTGTAAGCCAGCCAATGTCTACAGTACATCCGACCTATATCATATTTATGTACTTAGATTGTTGAAATATAGATTATAAACTATTAAAATACTCAACAAATTATTAGCAAATCAAATAACTGCCTGTGAGCTATTAAAAAATAAATTTTTATTTTAAAAAACTTTATTTTCATTCAGCTTGCTTACTGGAAAATATATCGTAAGATAATAATGAAAGGAACAACTTTAAATGGGGCTCCCTCTTTCCTTTTTCCTGTTTACAAAGAACTATAAGAAGTTTCCAATGCAGAATAACATTGCTTGAAGGTCCTGCTTCCTTCCTAGAATCCTCACATTTGAAAACAAAACAAGTTCTCGCGTAAAATCAAATGATAAGAAAGAATTGAAGTGGCATATTACGTTATTCTCAACGTAATTCCTTAGAATAGATACAATTTACCTAAGTAGAACATACAAGTTGAAGATACATACGAAAACTCTTTGTAACTGATGGTGACAATTGGTTTTTCCCTTGTTAGATATATTTAATAGACATAATATATTTAATATGACTAGAACCTAATTTGTCCCTTTAGTTCTCTTATTTATTAGACTAGTCGAATTTTCGAGCTTGAATTTTAGCCAGTTATCTTGTTTATTTAGGTCTTGGAGCGTTTAAGTAATAACTAAACAAGTTTAGATATTTTTTTTAAGTTATGGGATGTCTGGTTGGTGGTTATTGCCACTCAGCCATGTAGGCAAATGTCCAGTCACTTCATTCCTCACCACGTGATTATGGAGACTCCCCTAAATACGTATCCCTAATTCTCTATGTAAAGTAACATTGGAACAGTGCCGATGGTTTGATTAAAGGATAAATAATGTTATATGTCATCAAATAGTGTTACCTATACATGAGAAAAATAGTAAGCGTTCTTCCAAATACAACTCAGAGAACACTTAAGAGATTTGACACTCTAAATTCTCATTGAACGTTCAGAAGTAAACCATCAATACGCCAGCTCAGATCTAGGGTTAAACGTATTGTATTAGCCCAGTTTGGAGTCATAGTTCTGACCCAGTCCACAACTTCTCTGCATAAAAAACAATATCTAATAGCAAAATAAATCTGATAAGATTTAGATATTTTTAAATATTAAGGTACTGTGTTCATTTATCTGAATCATCTGAAAATGGATTCTCTTGTTTCCCCTCTTTTACTTACTCACAATGCAAGATTTTACTGTCGCCACCCTTATTTTTGGAGTTCCAATGTTTGCTTTCAGTTTGTCAGTTTCAATATATTTTGAATTCTTACAGTCAAGAATTGCTAGTTAATTAATAAAATTAATAATCCAGGAGGTTATTTGAAAACGTGATTGAAATGAGTGTCATTAACAATTTCTTTAAAATACTCCTTTCTTTCCGAAGGGAACGTTTTCAACTTTTTCTATATTTCATCCTTTTACTGTGTTAGCAATTTAACCAACATTAATGGAAAATGTTTAACAAACAGCCTTTCAAATGAAGTTAATAACTGATGAATCTCTGAAGTACGTGCTATGGTGAAATTGATTGACAGAAATCAGTTTTAGCTCGTAAAAATGAATAAATTCATATTTTGACTAGACTTATAAAATTATTTTAGTGTTTAGGTTTGGTTAAAAATATAAAAGAATTATAAAATTATTGCAATTGTAATTTCACTTTAGAGCCCATAAAAATGCCTTGCGGGACCGAATTCACTTGCGCAATGAGATCGTTGGTATATATTTTCCTATTTAAGAATTTTAAATAATCTTTTTCTCAACTTTAAAGTTCAATATGAGTGATGGTAAATGGGTGAGATATGAATTTTTTGTTATATTTCAATGTTTAAGATAGTAGCAGAGAGTAAGACGTATTTTTCCATGGCTGTCAAGTTGTTCGAATAATTTACGGGCAGAGGTTACGACGTTTTGCTCCATCGTTGCCAAGTCGTTCGAATAATTTACAGGCAGAGAGTAAGACGTATTGCTCCATGGTTTCCAAGTCGTTCAAATAATTTTGGGACATAGAGACGCATCGCTTCATGGTTGTCAAGCCGTGCGAGTAATTTACGAACATAGAGTAAGATGGATCGTTTCATGGTTGCAGAGTAATTTACGGACATAGAGTATGATGTATCACTCCATGGTTGCATAGTAATTTACGGATAGAGAGTATCAGGTATCGCTCCATGTCGCAAATTCGTACGAGTAATTTACGTACAGGGTCCGGCGTTTCGTACCATTGCTGCCAAGTCGTGCGAGTAATTTACGAACAGGGATCGTTCCATAGTGGCAAAGTCGTACGAGTAATTTACCGACAGAGTCCGACGAATCGCTCCATAGTTGCCAAGTCGTGCGTGCCACTGCGATGTTGCTACGCTGTGAATCTCTGCAACTGTCACTCCCCCTCCAACCCCGGAGCATTTTTCCCGCAGCTCGCACTCGTCTGTTTTGTTTCTAACTTTTCTGCTATCGCATTTTTTAAATCTTGATTTTAATCCTGCACGAGTCACTATGTCCAGCTTACACAGCGTCCATCTTGTGCATTGTTATAGAGTAATAATTCTATATTTATTCACTTTTTAAATATATATATATATATATATTTATATATTTTTAAAAATAATTTTAGATTATCTTGCTCTAAATTTTATTCAGTGAAGAAATATATTTAAGAACTGTACGATTCAATTTACTGGCTGTTATTGCAATTGAAGTTTATTAGTTGATGAATTGAGTTGAAACGTTTTAACATTTTATATTCTAAGTAATTTCAACAAACTTATTATTTTCATAACAATTTAAGGACTTGTACATTTTTCGATTTGAACTGAAACAGGTTAGTTACGTAAAGGGAACAGGGTTAATATGTGTATATATACATAAGTCACATACCTTTTATTGCTCTATTGTAGATAGAGTATCACGTATCGCTCCATGGTTGCAGAGTAATTTACGGATAGAGTGTATCACCTATCGCTCCATGGCTACAAATTCTATTCCCTACACTAGAATGTAATCCAGTCGCAATCACAGAAAAAACGGGCGAATAAAAGTAATATAATTCCTACGACTAGTACGATGTACTGTTTTTATAACAATCCTAAAACTATGTCTAAACGTATCTCCAGAAGGAACCGGAAGTCTGTTTACAACGTCGGTGCTTCCCACTTTCACTTAACCTTCTGATTTATCTCACTCAAAAGTTTTCCGCCAAGTAGCTCAAGTTCGGGGACGGCGAAGAAAAATAGTGTCGCTAACTGCCTTCACAATTTCCAAAGATTTGTCGCCAGCAAACATTATCGACTTTCTGTACAAGTCGTTTTTCACAACTCCTCGTTCTCTCCGCTCAGCTATTGACCTCCGGCAGATATACAGCCTCTAGGAGTTGGACGGAGTAAAACTGCCTGTTTTGCCTAACTTTGTACTTTTCCCCCTTGGCCGATGATTTAGTTGTTTACCTGCTAGAAACGCCACTTTTATAATTGGTTTGAGTTTGTTTCAATTTGCTTTAAATTTACCTTTTTATTTATTGTTTTTGTAAAAAAAAAGGAAAATCACACATCACCAATTAAATTTGTGGAGTTATAAAAAAAAATAGAAGTTTTATTTATTTTTCATTGTATCATGGATTTTGTAAATTACAGTGATATCAGTCCCCACAGTTATGTTTCATAGATAGATATATCAATTTGTGAATATAATAGATGAAATAAAATACAAATTTAAAAATTATCGACAAAGAATCAATAACTTTCTCCGGCATAGAGCAGAGATGACTTAATTATAAAGGAAAATAAATAGAAAAAAAAGCTGTTGAAGTAAGTTTTTTTCTTTTTTTTAGATAATTTCTGAGAGACACCATTTATAAGTATTTGTTTTTTATAATTTCGTTGATTACTATTTTCGCTCTAATAACTTCAATGATGTTACCAATATGAATCCAACATTAAATCTACTCATTTAAGTAGACGACTGATAAGTTTCTGATAAATTATACTGAATTAATTGGATTTGTTAAGTAATAGTAACAGAACATATTTCAGTAGAATCTATCAAAGCTGTGTATCTAATTGTTAGGCAAACTGGAGGGGCGATACTTGGACTCTCGCGTGCCGTGGCTAGACACGCATCCCGACAGACGGACAGACAGCCATGCTCTTCTACATATCTCGGCTCTCGTGACCCACAATCCGGACTTGTCATTGGAAATTAGATTTATTTTCTAACGTGCTTTCGTATTCATCTCGGCACGCAGAGTTTGCAGTTAATGCATTTCTTCTATTTTGGGATAAATATGAGGTTTGTTTTTTCTTCAACGCATTCATTTTAATGTTTCCTAAAATTAAAATCATCTACTCTTTAAAAATTCGTTTCTGTGCTCTCTTTGGTTTGAATTAGTTTCCTAGTTACAAATCCGAGCAATTTCATTACAGTAACCTAAATTATGTTTTAGGTTCATAACAGATGATAACATTTATTATATATCGATTAATCAATTTGCATCAACTTAGATTATCAATAAAAATATATCTGGCTGGTAGATTTTTATTGATATATCAATAAAAAAAATAGATATACTAGTCTTAATTGCTCCTGTCTCATTCCAAATGCATTTTACAGCAAGCCTCCCACATGCATTTCACTCAGGTAGTGTAATATAGCTCTTCTATCCTATTATTGAGATTATATATATAAAATATTCCTTAAGTAGTCAGAGTGGGTGAACTACATATCAATTATCGTGAATGTGTCTATAATGGATTGAATGCCCACTGTGATCTTTAAATGTAAGCATATGTTTCTCAAATGCCCCCAACATATTTATTAGTCGTGCCATTACAAATAGTTGATTGGTTAACTGCATAAACCAACTGATCAATGGAGAGTAGTTTTGTCCTGAGTTAGTGGTACAAAATAATCGCTGGGAATACCTACGATCTCTCAGGATAAGTGAGGACTCAGGAGAGGGTTCAGCTAGGATCCAGGAGCTGGGACAGACAGTTGTATTAGCAAGGCGGTACACGTCCAACACACCTGCTTCCCCACCCTCCCCCCGTTCACTACGTCACCAGGGGTGCCAACCGGCTGGAAAATAACAGGAGTTAACACACATTGGATGTGCGATAATTGTACTTGTTGCTGTGCTGCTCCTGCCAGTCCTCCACTCCTGACGCCACGTACTACTCCTGAGTCAAGTGGAGGGTGATTTGTGGATACAATGTTATTTACTTCAAGGATACAGGTTGGTGGATCCTTTGCGAAAGGACTGCCACTCCTAGGAAGGTTACATTGAAGGGCATATCACATTCAATAGACTAACGTTAAATTTTTAACAAGTCATGTTACGGCCAGTTTTCCATTATAAATCCAATATGACAAATAATTTATGATTCTAATTTGGAAATTTCGCTAAAATGTTGGTACTTAAGTCATTGGTAGATTGAAATTATAACTTTGCTCATAATATTATGATCGATTTAATTAGTAATAGTTGACGCACAGAAGTAAACATGGATTGACTGCTAGTCATACTAATAGTACAAACAGACCATAGAATATAGTATACAAGTGAATACAGTACAGTATTTTGAAAGCCTTACAGTACATAAGTTCCATTTTTATTTTACAGAATTGAACATATCTTAGGCTGTACAACTTGGCGTACATTTCGAATAGACAACAGAGCTCATCTTCAAGGACATAAAGGCCCCTACATATTGTAATAAATCGAAACACAACCAACGTGTTATAGCGAGAAAAGGCATGGGAAGTCTGCTCTAGTGTAGTATAAGTCAAGTGAGGGGTTTGTAGTTCTAATCTTACAATTTACTACATTTTACTTACATTCGTGAAAGCTACTTTAAATGACGCCGACATAGTATTGAATAAAACTTTACACAATCCTGTCTGAAAGAAAACCAATAAGTTCGAATTTTATTTGCTATTTAAATAGTCACTCAACGTCTTGAAAAGGTTAAAGCTAAAGGATGTGTTGTTTTATCAGGCGAAGTAGGGCTAAGGAGCCCTCTCTAACAGTTAACCTGGGGACCAACGGCTTAAGGGCGACTTCCGAACTACCACTAGTGACCGGGCAGGCGTGCAAGGACGGGATCGCTCATACGGTCACTCATCCAAGGGACAGCCACGCTCGATGTTGCTTAACTCCGTTATCTTGCGATAACGTCGGAACCCTCCAGTCAAGGCCACTGGCAACGTAGAAACAGAGCGTAGAAATTGAGCTACCAAGTTATTAACCCTATTTCATGATCGACTAAAAAATAGCCACTTCATAACGCTTTTTATTAGAAAATACTTATACACTAGTTTCAAACACGTTTTCCAAAAACTAAGACTAATAATTTACTAACTAATATTCTATCAGTATTTGAAGTCATTACGAAGATGTTAAACCGCAGCAGATCACCAACTACGTTGAGATTACTTTACTGAGTCCAAACTCCAAGCAATGTAAGGCTTGCTAGAAGTCTTGCCTGAACAACCTACCACTCCTTCAATTGTTATACAAATGAACTAAAAACTATTTAGTAAAATAAGTTAAAAGAATAATTTAAACATCATTAGGTTAAACTTAAAAAAACTCAGTTCGAGATAACAAACGAGATATCTGACATTTTGGTTTCGAAACCATCAAAAGTGCATTACAAAAGACACATAGGATCCAGTCACCGCACACAGTCTGTCATTTCCCGAAGACGTGGGGCAAAAAGTAGAAAACAAATCCGCTGACAACATAATGTGGAACGATGACAAATGACATGACGGTCGTTAGAAAATCCGTTATTTGGCTTGACGGTACAGCAAGCGACTACACCTCATTAGACTGCCAATGTAGTCTTGATACTTTCGTAACATTGCTTGTTATAAAAAAATATCAACTATATATATAGATTCACGTGTAATTTTTAAGAAGTCACATTTTGCAAATATCTCAAATATTTTGGTATTTATTCCACGTCTATCAATCGAAGTATTCTTTGAAGTTTCATATAAAGATGTTTTTGCCACCATATCTCTCAATCCTACAGAAGTTCGACATGTAGTAATAAATCTTTTACTGAAGCGTCATTGTTACAGTTTCTAAGTTGGTTAACTCGCTGGAAACAAGTGCAGTACAGTTTACACTGCCAACTGGAGATGTCTGTACAGCATATGTACAGTTGTTTGTAAACCTGAAGGAGATTTGTGTCTGAAATAATCTAATGGATCGTTATTTTGTTATAAATTTCGTTACTATACATCATAAAGTCTCGAGTATTGTTTATTTTATTTGATGTGGCAACATTTCCTCCAATTCTTTGATTGACGTTCATTTATCTATTCACACCTGAAGAGAATCACAATTTGGTTCTGTTTGACAGACATTGCACAATACTGTATAATTATTCTATTTCACATTAAAAAATTGAGATATATCTAAAGATATTTGAAAGGCAAGTTTTCAGTTAACTTCTTCAAATGCAGCGCTCATTGTAAGGAATGATTTAACCAAGAATTATTAATCGTTTAATCTATAATAGACCTATTTAGACAGTAGCATTTCACCAATAACTAAAGGCTTAACAAAACTGCTCCAGGCTGGAACGTTCTCCAGTTGGAGCTGATTAGACGGTACCAACGTAACCGGACTAATTACACTTAGCCTCTTTGCATTAACAACTTCCCATACTCATCCCTTATCCCTCAGATTAACCCTTTCTCAAACAAACAATTGAATAAGTACAAATGTTTCGAAAAAGGTTCTTATATTGAAGTTCTCAATTGTTCAATAATTCTCAATTACTCTCAGTTACTTTAATAATGGTTTTCAATAATTTTGTTGCAATTATTTTAAAATAGTAATTTAAGAAACGCCGTTAAAACTACCAATTTCACGGCTAAACACGTAAACGGACAACTATAAACGTTTGTGACGAAAAATGTATTCACACCTTGTATATTGACTAATAATGTGTCACAATGTGTTATACAAGCACATAATTTGTAAATGGTATTACAAATAGGGTAATTATGGACGTTCTTGCCACTTCTGAAAATACGACTTCTTGTTGAAAAAGTGGTAAAATATGACTTAACATGTTTTGTGAAGGTTGCATTCAACGGCGGGAAACCGAACAATCGAAAAATAGTTATTATGTGATAGAGAAAAAAACTACTTTAACAATCATCATTTTGGAACAAAATTTTCGTTTTCTTTTTAGCTGTTTTTTTATGCTGAAAAGAAGTATAATTGTTTTTTCAATATTATTATTTTTCGCACAAAAAATACACATTTAACTTACCTAACCAAACATAACGTGACTTATCCTTATTGTCTATTTAATCAACAAACATTCTTAATTTGTGTTACATTCGTATCCTTGGACTCCGGGACGGCTTGCTTGCCGTCTCTCCAGTGGGAATAATGTGACTTCAGTTTGTGTGGTTAATAGTTGGGGGTTATAATGTTTGCGTAATTGCCGCCAATCACGATACGCCTTGAAAGTAGTTTTACTGTTAAATCTCGAGTTAAAAGTGTTCAAAGTCGTATTCAGAGCAAAGAACACATATAATTAAAAAAAGACGATTAAAATATCATTTAACTTAACGGTAATGTGTTAAAAATTACGCACATTCTGCACATTAAAACGCATATCTTATGAAAATATATTCATTACTTGACCCGATTCAGGCCAAATTTTCAAATTTTGTTTGGTGGCAAGAAGTATTTGTGCTTTTATTTGGTTAAATCTTTGTACGAGTGATTTGCATTTATATCTTGGCGAAACGATGTATTAAAGTGAGTTAGACACCCGCATGCCGACACACTAACTAGTTACAAAGAAGGGGTTTGGCTGATTAATGACTAGGGAGGGTAGTTTAGAAGGAATGCCTCTAGTAATCAACACGTCCATGGAGCGTCTGCCAACATGGGGGCCCGGGCACAAATTAACTCCTTTACCGCGTCTCTTTATCCCAGAGATGTTTGAGTTTTTGGAGATACGACTGTCTGCTTTAACACCATCTTTAAGGCAACTGTTGACTCAAGAATGGCTTGAATTTGATACCTACCTTGAAGTATGAAGTCAGTTTTAAATAGTTATACGTTTAAAAAATATGTTTGGTCCCTACATGGTTTTAGTTTTAAAGTCACAAAACATATATGAATTAGCATATTTTGTATCAGCATTAATCACGATAGTTTTTTAAATTGGTAAACGCCAATTTTGCAAGTAAGGTGTCATTAAAACTAGTCGGCTTGCAAGTACATCCGTGGGATTTTTAATGATACAAGCATGGGATTGGTGTAAATATCTTTCTTATAACATGGAGAATCATTATTTGGATAGGGGACAATAGCCACTAGTGGGAGATTAATATCACGCTAAAAAAAAAAAAAAACAAAATAGCAGCCGTTGCGCCGTACACGATCGTGGTTTTTCATGTTTATTTCGTAAACTATAATATTTACAACAAAGTAACCAATTACTAAAGGTATTCAACATTAAATTCTACACAATACATGTTATTAGGGTGTTTTGTGTAGGGGTAACCATTAACATAGAAATCCGGGTTAGAAAGATAAAATTTACTCAGTTGCTCAAAATCTTCATTATTACTCAACAATACCAACTTTAGAAATGTTGTCCATATAATGGTTACATAAGAAAGTTCAATAGATTCAATATCAAACTAATATCACAATAATAGGCTAAAAACTATTTTTGTCTCTGATAACTTGGAGATGTATGTTGTGCAAAAACTTTAGTTTCTAGCACTAATCATAACTTGTTACCTCACAAAGCAACAGGTGTTGACAGTGTTTGGTTCCTATTAAGAAGAACCATACTGAATGGCAATGATATATCAAACTCCTCTTCAACATGGATTGGATAAAACAGCGTTTTAGGAGATGTGAAAAGTCTTTTCAGAGTTTCCTTGCTGCGAGTAATGCAGAGTTTCCAAAGCCTCCAAATAATGGTTCTGTTCAGATAACAGTAATGGGGCAACTAGAAAAACTAAACAAATCCTTGCATAAAACAACAAAAACAGTTGTTGTTACTGCTGACATGGTAATTTACAAACCTTTAAAGCAGCTTGAAATGGCCAAAGAAGATTGCAAAGGTAAATGGGTATTAAAACCTCGAAAGCTACATATAATAATAGCTCAACTTAGAACATATGGTGAGTTCGTATGTGGAAGTGGAATACCAGAGCTGTGGTGGAATGCGATTTGACTCGCTATGAAACAACACTATGAAACAAATCATAGGGGGGAAACACATAAGAGCTATTGAAGCCCATTTAACTACAGCAACTACATTAAATATTTTTATTGTAGAAGAATTTGACAAGGAACATCCCGGAATCATTACCTTGGTACAGGCTCTACTAGTTGAACTGATAGTGTGTTTACAATCTAAGAACGAAACCAATATTAAACAAGCAAATGATCTAGTTACCTCCTTCATTAAAGAAAACAAGTACTTGAAGAAATTAACAGCTTTGTGCGTATCAGGAAATCTGTGGAACCCGTGTTTAAGATGGCGTGTTCATGTTTGGATATGGTACTGTCTATGTTGGGTTTAATCAGATCTGTTAGAACATCTGATTAGAATCTCAGTCTGGCTTCTCTTCTTGATTTTCATAAATATTTCTTTGCTCTTAATAAAATAAATTATGCAAGGATTATTGCACTGTACATTACTGCCATGGATTGATTACAATCAACATATGCATGGAAGAAATGGGTTGTCAATCGTAATGTAGTACCCTTTTGTGCTCCAGGTGCAGATGAAGCCCTAGAGCACCAAAACCGAAAATTGAAAATGCAAGGCGGAATGGTTGGTATAACACAAAATAATAATGCCAGAAATTGTGTTTTCCTTGTATATCCTGAAGTAAATAGAATTTCAAATGAGACGGAGGATCCGTTAATTCACTACATCTACAGTAAGATGGTAGTGGTGGTAGTAACCACCACTACCATCTTTGAAAACCGATACCTCACTTATTTCTAGGCTATTGATAGCATCCCGAAGCAGATATGATATTGACGTAAAGTTAAGTCTAAGCAACTACAATTTTTACCCCTCCCAAAGTCATTGTTTGCTTGTGATGGGAAAATGCATCACTGGTCAAACAAATCTAAACTTCCAGCTATTTTGGAGTCATTGCCATCAAATGAAGAACATGTGGACAGTAGTTCACCACTGTTACATTCAACAAATAATTCACATGGTTGGACAAAACTGCAGCTATAATTGATGGAATGACTCTACTACACACTTACAATAAGCCTAACACAGTAAAAACATGTCACGGTTTAGGAATGCACTTCAGAAAGTGGATTGGTACAAATTCAATGCATATAATTCAGTATAATTAAACAATTAGTTGGCGGGATCAAGCTGCGTCATCAGACGTGAACAATCTTCGAGCCACACCGGAAGAAGCTGATAAAAAAAATCATACTTCACAGAGTATACATATCGTAACAAGGATACAGAACAACAAACGTACAGTCGCCAGACACAGGTGTTCTGCTTTTAACTTTAAGGTAATATCCTCAAATGAACTAAAAGTTCGGAATATTCCTTGGATAGGGAATGAAAAGGTTTGTTGACATAGCTTCTAAACACAAAGCACGGTAGTAGAAAAATCTGTAGCTCTTCCTGGATTTCATGCCTTATCTGGTTCAGATATAAATGGAGAATGTAAAGGAAAGCTTAAGTGGAGGAAAACATTCAATTCCGTCAATGATGACCTGCTGGAGGTCTTAGGCAAGCTTGGCATAACACCCACTCTTCCAGACGATGTAGAACGCTGTGGAGTCTTTTTTTGTCAATTATATATTCTAAAACCTAAAATGAATGATATTAGAATGTGCGTTGGTGGCTTTTCACAAAAAATCAATGTCAAGATGAAAATTTTCCACCTACAAAAGCTGCTCTAACTCCTGCACTGTTAAGAGCTCATCTTCAGGCACTCGAGTGGAATCAAGATATAAAACCAAACCCAGTCATACCTTTACCACTCAGCTTCGACTGAACGTAGATGGAGAAACGTTTGAGCTAATCGCGTGCACCTTGCTTTGTATTCCAGACCTTGTGGCAGAGCTTTGTAGATGCACATGCTCTCAACGATACTGTTGTCCACCATGCACATGTCACATGTATGGACTTAAGTGCACAGAAATGTGAGGGTGATCCAGAACTATTTGACAACAATAAAAACACAGAAGAAATAGATGACCTCGATGAATCTGCTGCAGAAAGTGAAGACGACAATTTACGATGAAGTTTGTAATTGATAAACTGTTCTTTAGTAAAACACAGTAAAAATGTATTTGGTGCTTGTATTACCTTTCAAGTCTAGTTAGGTATTATCATGATGTAAGTCAATTGTAAACTTACTATTTATAAATAAAAACACTGCACTTTTTTAAAACAACATTTGAAATATTAATTTCAAAGCCAAATTTCTATGTTAATGGTCACCCGTACACATCATACCCTAATAACATGTTTTGTGTAGAATTTAATATTGAATACTTTTAGTATAGGATTATAGTTTACAAGATAAACCGGAAAAACCACGATCGTATACGACGCAGCGGTGGCCATTTTGTTTGTTTTAGTGCGATATTAATCTGTCACAAGTAGCCACTGTCCACCATCCAAATAGTGGAATCTCCATGTTATAATGAAGAAATTGACACCACCCCATTCTTGTATCATAAAAAATCCAACGGGACATAGATTTTGTTTGTTTGCAAGCAGACTAAACGAAAATGTGTACATTATTTTAATGTTTCTTAAGGTTGGAGTCTCTAGATCTCAGGTGCATGCCAAATATCAGGTGTCTAGAAAGTGCAATGCAACCTTTTCGTAACGTCATTAATGGGGCAAGCTTCTGTAAACTGACTCTTCAGTTAAATGTTATTACAACTGGTCTATGAATATATTTCACGTACGAATATGGTTATAGGTAATTTCATTGGGTTAGTTCGGTTGGTTTAAGCAGCATTCAATTCTAGAGGATTGGGTTTGATTCTAAAGTGAAATATGTTTAGAAAGGGTTAACTGATGACTTAAGCTTCACTTTTCTCGTAAAAGATCATATAAACAATGTTATTAATATATAACAATTTGGCTTTATTAAATTAAATATTCAACAGTTAATTTACTCATTTTCAAATTTTATCATATAAAAAATCAGTTACTTAATATAAATAAAATTTACTATCATTACCTATCGAAAACGTATTATTTTCCTACATAAATTGCCTTAGTAATAAGTTTGTTTACTTCTTCCGTAGTTAGCGTACATTGAAATTCAAGTCACATGGTCAAAATAATTGATGACATTTCATTGAAAAAATTATATAAAAACTAAAATAAATTTATAAAATAAAACACATAATATGCTAAGCAAGAACAGGTTTACGGGTGCTTAAATTAATTATAAATGGCCCTTATTTGTTTGTATTCACTTTATTTATGAAAGTTAAATTTCCAATTATTATTTATCTTTGGCAACAAGAAACTGTCTTCTCCGTCATTGGTTACGGGAAAAGGTCCCGTTACTTTTTACTTATTTACGCCTGGCTCGGTTCTTCGATAAACGAGCTAAGTCTGTGATGAGCAACCGTACTGAGATTTCAAATGGATACCAAGAAAATATATTTTCGGATAGGCTGTCAACTAGTTGGATTGTTGACGAGATTTCTGTTGAACTCTTGTTTGTAGAGACATCTGGATTCTGTTAAAATCTGTCTGGTTACTAACTTTGTTTAAAACCCTTCTTGTTGCCGATTCTGGGAAATCAAGTGTCAAAAGTAATTTAGAGCCATTGAGTTACAGTTAGTGAACAGAATAATTTACTTTTTCAAGCATAAAATCGAGTTTTAAAAACTTATTATGATTCGTTAGTTTATAAGTTTTGTCTGTCAAGTTTATCCTGGGATGGAGTTGGTCTTTGATAAATTTTTAAAGATTTATTCAGATACTATGAAGAATGTTTACTATTCACAGATAATCGTAAGTATAGAATTCGCTGAATTTTTAATCGAGGTATAAATCTGTGTTGAAAAAACAAATATAATAACGTTTTTCATTATTTTTGCTAACTTGATGAACTGAATCTGAGTTAGTATCCATTGTAACTATGTAATTAAAAATATGCCGCGCTAATTAATAATGTATGTTACAGGACAGTACAAGAGAAAATGTAAATTTCCTCTACAAATCGGTTTTATTCGTATTTGTGTGCGCTTAATTGTTTAAACAATATACGTCAAATATTTTAAGCATATGTTACTACCTTATACTGTTTTTTTTTATTCTTTTTTCAAAATGTTTTTCTTTAGTGTTAGTAGTATGTCTCTTTAGTGGATACTATGAATACAATGAAGTGGATTCAGTATTAGCTTTAAATAAAGTTTTGGGATACTTTTTTCCATATTGTGTTTCCGTGCTCAAAGCGTCTCATGGATATTGGGCAAAATCGACGCACTACTCATATTTACATGACTAGTGCGTCGAATTTTGAATTTGCCTTTTATTAATATTGACGTTCCTTATATTTACCCGAAATAAATTAATTATATTTAACAGTTGTGAAAGATGTGTACTAGGTTCTCTGTTTTCTTATTTAGCTGATCGTACTGTCGGGTTTGCTGTCCAAGACTCGTCAATGGAGCTGAGCGGCATTAACTAGAACACGATTTCTTAGGTGGCCGTTCCCCAAACTGCCTAGTCCCCACTGGAAAGTAGACAGCCCTATACACTATACAGTAGCCAAGCAATGTTACCATCGGCGGGCAAAAATGCTTTTCTATTTCAACTGTACGGTTCGTGTTTATTATTATGAGTTATAATGAACAGGTTATGATTCTTAAAGCATTCTAGTGGACCATACAACGCAAATAATCAAAAATTACATTTTAACTTTTAAGTATTTTAACATGAAAAAAGTATAAAAATACGTAACTTTCTACAAAATCAAACTAATGGTTTACTATAGTTTAGGTCTTCACCTTTCAAATGACACCTCAAGTGTTACGATGCGATTGTTATTTCGAACCTTATCTTTAAAATGTTTTTGGCGTGTTCCGCAGAGGTACACGGCCCTCTTAAATCTCCAGTGGCAACCGCGCTACTGAGGATGAGAATCAAACACCTGAAAACTGTAACGGTGTGTTTGACCTCAGGTCAGCAAGGCTGTTTACACTTCTGAACATGATTTCAATGTACACTCATATTTACACGACAAGTGCGTCGAATTTTGCATTTGCCTTTTTTTAATATTGATAAAGTCTGTTACACTCTCTAATGTAATAAATTCTAGCCAAATTATATTTTGAAATAATATGGCGAATCGTATAAAAACACTTCATAACAGATTTAGGAAAAAATAATATCAAAATAATGAAAGAACTTATTTTTCAAAGATGGCTTAAGGAAATTTATCAAAATTTAGAATTTACACAAAGTACTTAGTATTGAGTTAAAAGAGCTTTTAAATAGATTACAAACTGATGTAATTTAAGTATGCTATCCGATTTTAAAAACATATTCTCATTTCCATATTTTTCCATCTTTTCACAACCAACTGTTATTTTTATGTTTCATTCAAACAGTTCAATTTAAAACTTCGATAAATATAGTTGCATGGAAATAAATCATGTAAAATATATACAATCCATTGGCAGAAGCTAAAACAAATTGATTTACTGAAGAGAGAAGACAATGCACTACTTCAAATATATCATAACACAAAGCAAGCTGGCAGAAGACTAATTCGGAGCGAAAATATTGAATTTCCTGTCTCGGATAAGATTGTTTTAACGGGCCAGCTGCCGACATTGGATGTTTAAAGTTATGATAAAGTGGTGTTTTCCCGTTATAGGGTCCATTTCAGTGTTTGAGGGGCCGGGCTTTGTAGAAAAACAAGACAGCCCCAACGGCCCACTATATTATGCTCATTTGTGTCAAGAAGATTGAATGGCCTACGAATTCTAAGAGAAATAATCTGTATTGACAAGTATTTTTCAGTTACATCTTACTTGCTAGCAGTTCTTCGCGTTTAAATATATGGACAAGGCTGGTATTATTTTAAGACATGAAAATTAACCTAACTCAAAAGTTAAAATTACATACTTGCCACATACTAGGCCAGATTTTATATGGTATTTAAAATTATATTTATATAAAAAAAACCTAAAAGACACCTAAGCAACGTTCCTTAAGACTTAAGCTAAGTTGTTCTACTTTTATGAAGATTTTTGAAGAAGATGCACTCTTTAATCTTCCTTCCTATTAATGTGTTTTTGGAACCGACATTATCATTTTTATGTGTGTGAGGAGGGTGGGTGGGCTTGCAATGACTAGTAGGAAATTAATGTGTGTCTAGACCTTTTATGACACTCTTTTTGTATTCATCGTACCACAACTGTCTCATGCCTAATGTTTTATAAGTAATTGTAGTGTGTAGTAGATCACTGAATTAATATTTGTTGAAACAATTTTTGGATTTTTGTTCTTTGTTTATTTTCTTTAAAAATTCACTTTGTCCGTTGTATAAATCAATCATTCGATTAAATTATGTTTACTATTTATTTTTCGGTAGTACGTATACCTATTGTGTACGGTCAGTTTACATATAGAATCAAACTGAACCTGCATTTTTATACGGAAACTTCATACATATAAAATTACATAACTAATGACTATGTAGTTGATTAGTACGTTTGAATTGATCAAATTACTATTGTCATCCATAGCGTGAAATGTATGTAGTCAATGTGATACAAATCAAATTACTATTGTCATCCATAGCGTGAAATGTATGTAGTCAATGTGATACAAACCAAATTACTATTGTCATCCATAGCGTGAAATGTATGTAGTCAATGTGATACAAATCAAATTAAACATTAAAACTGTAATAGTTCATGAATATGTTTAATGTAAGAAATTGGTTTTTATTTTCTATTTATAATAATTAATAAATATTTTCTCATGGCCAGAACTAGACAGGGCTTTATGAACTGAACTACAGTAATTATATTTATATTATGTATTTCTTACATCTCTACAATAAGTTGCCAATTCGATTAACACTTTAACAAGTCAATGTCACCCAGAAGTTGTGTAGAGTGCCTCCCTCCATGTTTTAGCCACAATCCTCAGCCCCTAGCAACACAATTACAGTTCTTTCTCCCTTCTTTGCCTTTATGTGACAACTTTTAAAGGGCCCTTAATGTGTTTATAGCGACGCATACGAAGTTAACAACTGAAAAGTTGCGAACAAAGAACTCCCTTATCTCTATTATGCATCTCTGGTCTTTTTATCGTTTTAATTTTGTTATATTTAGGTTATTTTAATGACATAAACATAATTTTAGCGAGGGCAGAAATAACCTTTTTGCATTGTGAATTAAAAAAGGGTTATTAGTTGCCGAAGAAAAATGGGTTAACAATGATTATGTGATCATAGATTACCGTTGTCATATTAAAGCGTTTAACACTACGTCTGTTTTAATGTCATGTGAATAATTTATAATATGTGACGATGAGAACAAGCAGATCTAGAATGAAGTAGTTCAGAAAAAGCGCATATATTTTTGTAGCCATATTTATTCAATTCATTTTTCAATACAATACAATTCTGTAATTTTTTGAAAATTTAAAATTTACATTCCGAATAGAAGATTTTTGTTTTTGTTACAGTTGATCACTTACTGCTGCCCTTTGTATATTTGTTATTAGTGAATTTTAAATTTATTAGTATGTCACATTTATCCATTGTTTGATTTCATCCTCAGCAGTAAATATTCTTTATTTTAGTGTAATTAATACAACAACAGTGCGTCTAATCAGACTGCAAACCATAACTATCATTTTTACTTTTGAAATTATTGTTCATTATTTTCTGTTTGTTTTAGGTATGTCAGCTAATTAAGTGCACATTGAACGTGTGTGGGTGAGTTTGTTTGGTTTTGTTCATTGTTTATTTTATTTGAATGAATATTAAAGTAATCGCTTTTGTACGTTATACAATTTAAAAATAAAATTGTATAAAATTGGAACTAATTAAATGAAAAAAATACTAACATACTATTATAACTGTAGTTTAGAAAATTGTTTATCAAAATAAAATAATGTGTTTTATAATATGTGTCGATGAGAACAAGCAGATCTAGAATGAAGTAGTTCAGAAAAAGTGCATATATTTTTTTAGCCATATTTATTCACTCATTTTTCAATACAATAAAATTCTGTAATTTTTTGAAAATTTACATTCCGAATAGAAGATTTTTGTTTTTTATCTGTTAGAAGCGTTGTAAATTATCTGTTGGTGCTGGATTGTTCATGTTGGTACATTTGTTGAAAATGTCCAACGCTTCGTTTGTTAAAAAAAAAAACAATCACGATGTTTCGACATCGTGTATGAAACTCCTAGATACGTAAAAAATCTATAAAAGGATATTTTTTATGTTGGACAAGGTAGTAAGTATCACCTGAAGACGTCAGGAGTTTTATACATGTTGAAATGTTGTGATAGTTTTAAAAAAACACTTGAAGCGTTGAAAATATTAAAAAATATATACTAATTTAAAATCATATGATTCACTTATGTACTAGAGTTGGGATTTTTCTCATTTTGATAATAGTAGTTTCGTCTTTATTTAAATTATTCAAAATCAGTATAAGTATATTTAACGCACATTGGAAATCTCCCTCCTTTTTACGAAACCCTTGCAAACAATGTCACCTGATTGAATGTTTAACTTTTTACTGTTCAAACCACCCCACATAAATAATACTTGGCGGCCGGCAACCAGTTTATTTTTAAGATGTTTTGATCAATGTACAAATAGGATTATCACATTTTAAGATGTTTTGATCAATGTACCAACAGGATCATCACATTTAAAGATATTTTGATCAATGTACCAACAGGATCATCACATTTTAAGATGTTTACTTTCATCAACAGGAAAATATGACGTCTAACGTTAAACGACGTTAGCCCATAAATCGCCTACTTAACTAGGCCTAAATACCACCCACATTTAGTTCTTGATAATGTTTTTTAAGTTTTTCCTGTAGAAATGTTTAATGAATAAGATGTAATCGTATTTTCTATGTGTACATGACCTTATGTTTAAAACTGATATTTGCTTCAGTTCATCATATAATAAAAAAACGTAAATAACCTCACGTCGTTTTCATTCAATATAATATCATAATACGAATAAAACTTGTAAAATCATCATTCCAACAAAACACACAATAATTAAAATAATAATGCCAATATATATAATTAGTTAACATAACAATACAGGAGAGAAACTTGACCAAAGCATAATACTATTAAAGAAGTGAGTTTATATAATAAAGTTTCATCAATTAAAAATTACAATATTGATAGCATATATTGATGATAGCAAATATAATGGAGAAAATATATTTAATTAAAAAACTATAGTAAAACAGGAGATAGTTGAAAAATAACAATGTTAAAACAGAGGGAATGTTCCATCAAAAACAATCTCAATACAGATAAATATTTAAAGGAATAACAATACCAATACGGAAAGACTTTTCATATAAAAATAATGCCATATCAGAACAAAGGTTTAGCCAATCACAACGCAAATACGAGAGGCTTTTTATCAAACAGCAATTCCAATACATCAGAGAAATTTCAACAAATAACAAGGAAAGTTTATGAGAAAACATCTCTTATAAACTTTAAAATAGAGCTATCATAAAAGGTAACTAAATATTGTAGTATAAATATCTTTTATAATAAACTATGTAAATAATAATAGTGAACTATGTAACATATTACAGGTATCGTTATTTTGAAACAGTTGCCTTGATTATTAGTTCAACTTAACGATCGTTCTGAGAAAGAAATAGTTAAATAATAATAGTGAACTATGTAACATATTACAGGTATTGTTATTTTGAAACAGTTGCCTTGATTATTAGTTCAACTTAACGATCCTTCTGAGAAAGAAATAGGTAAATAATAATAGTGAACTATGTAACATATTACAGGTATTGTTATTTTGAAACAGTTGCCTTGATTATTAGTTCAACTTAACGATCGTTCTGAGAAATAAATAGTTAAATACAAGTTAATCGTTGTTAGTTCTCTTGGTTATTTTTATTTATTTTTTCCCTACATAATACGAGTACATTCTACAAAGTGCACATATGCTTTCACTTTGTTGTAAATATTTCCTTTTATTGTAATTGGCCGTTTTTAAAGTGCTCAGCTCGACAAGTGCCGAGTGCTAAGCGCCTTTGAGCCTCCGCGCGGATTATGGTTACTGCCAGCCCTAAATACTGGAAACTTTCGGCTTTGTCATATGTACTGTATAATGAGGTAGTGTGGTCGGCATTAGCTATTACAGGTGGGACGAAATGGGCTTAATTAAGTATTAATGCTTCGTGGTTGAATAAATAATACACAAAAAGCCGTGCAGTATGTCAGCCCTTTGACTTTTACCCCTTGTTTTATCTTCTTTGTAAAAACCATTTTCGGGTTTTTTTCGTTGTTTCGCCACCACAAGAGCCACATTACGGCTTTTTAAAATGCATTCAGTGGTTTTGTTTATGTTTGTGATTATACTTTTTACGCGGATGATATTAATACCTGAATAGTTTGTGGCAGTGATAAGTTCATTGTAATCGTGTGGCAGTATAGTTGGATTTTGTACCATGTATTTTATATTCAGTAAAACGTGAATTAATTTTAATGATGTTTATTTATAATTCATAACATGAACTATAAACATTTCTTACTGGCCTATTAGTCACATATTGTAGTACTGTTTTATCAATTCCTGGATAGTAACAACAACAACAAATGAAACAGTTTCTGCTGATTATGCTTGTTGATTCTAAACTTAAAAGGAATCTTTGAGCAAAATGTTTTTCTACAATTTTGTTTAGTATGTTTGAAAATATTCTCCCTTTTGATGATTTTGTTAAAAAATACGGATTGCAGAAAGTTATATTCTTTTATTAGCACCTGGCTCAGGAAAACTACACTATTATATATTTCGTACTATAATAATCTATTTCTGAAATAGTGTCTAATATGTGTAATACTTTTAGCGATTATTTTATCTGATATTTAAATTCATAGAAAAAATAATTGACGCGAGGTTTACAATGTTAACCATTGTTTTTTTAAACAACGGACGCAACATAAATATGTCAGTCCAGTTTGACGCGGATGGCTCCAGAACAGGAAGGGCTGGAGCCAGATAACGAAACAACCAACCGGAATATCTCTGAGGGATATTCATAGTGGACTGCTTCAAGTCATGCCTTATGTGTATCAATAATCTGTATACCATTTTATATGATTCTATTCAAACATATCTTTTGACTTGTTTTAATTGATTATTTTACTATTTTTAACGCTTTGTCTAGGGTTAAAATCAAATTTTAAGCATCTTTTTTCAATGAACACTGTGTCACACCTAAGTAAGTTAGCCATCAACATGTGGAGACAGTTTGTGTATATGGAATCGAAATTATAATTAGTAAGGTAGTTAGTACTGTGTGGTTCATCGAGAAATGCTCAGCAAGCTTGCTAGTACTGTACTCACTATAAATACTCAGCAAGCTTGCTAGTACTGTACTCATCATAAATACTCAGCAAGCTTGCTAGTACTGTACTCACTATAAATACTCAGCAAGCTTGCTAGTACTGTACTCACTATAAATACTCAGCAAGCTTGCTAGTACTGTACTCATCATAAATACTCAGCAAGCTTGCTAGTACTGTACTCACTATAAATACTCAGCAAGCTTGCTAGTACTGTACTCACTATAAATACTCAGCAAGCTTGCTAGTACTGTACTCATCATAAATACTCAGCAAGCTTGCTAGTACTGTACTCACTATAAATGCTCAACAAGCTTGCTAGTACTGTACTCACTATAAATACTCAGCAAGCTTGCTAGTACTGTACTCATCATAAATACTCAGCAAGCTTGCTAGTACTGTACTCACTATAAATACTCAGCAAGCTTGCTAGTACTGTACTCACTATAAATGCTCAGCAAGATTGCTAGTACTGTACTCATCATAAATACTCAGCAAGCTTGCTAGTACTGTACTCACTATAAATGCTCAGCAAGCTTGCTAGTACTGTACCCATCATAAATACTCAGCAAGCTTGCTAGTACTGTACTCACTATAAATGCTCAGCAAGCTTGCTAGTACTGTACTCACTATAAATACTCAGCAAGCTTGCTAGTACTGTACTCACTATAAATACTCAGCAAGCTTGCTAGTACTGTACTCATCATAAATAATCAGCAAGCTTGCTAGTACTGTACTCACTATAAATGCTCAGCAAGCTTGCTAGTACTGTACTCACTATAAATACTCAGCAAGCTTGCTAGTATTGTACTCATCATAAATACTCAGCAAGCTTGCTAGTACTGTACTCACTATAAATACTCAGCAAGCTTGCTAGTACTGTACTCACTATAAATGCTCAGCAAGCTTGCTAGTACTGTACTCATCATAAATACTCAGCAAGCTTGCTAGTACTGTACTCACTATAAATGCTCAGCAAGCTTGCTAGTACTGTACTCATCATAAATACTCTGCAAGCTTGCTAGTACTGTACTCACTATAAATGCTCAGCAAGCTTGCTAGTACTGTACTCATCATAAATACTCAGCAAGCTTGCTAGTACTGTACTCACTATAAATGCTCAGCAAGCTTGCTAGTACTGTACTCATCATAAATACTCAGCAAGCTTGCTAGTACTGTACTCACTATAAATGCTCAGCAAGCTTGCTAGTACTGTACTCACCATAAATACTCAGCAAGCTTGCTAGTACTGTACTCACCATAAATACTCAGCAAGGTTGCTAGTACTATGCTCTCTATAAATACTTAGTAAGTTGGCTATGACCGTATTTATCAATAAATACTTATGTAAATAAACCGTAATATTTTTATGAGTATATTTAACTAGAAATTCTGAGTAAGATGACTAGATTTGTATAAATACTAAGTGAAGTAACTAGGCTTGTAAAAATATTGAGGAAGATAACTATGCTTGTACAAATAATCACGAAGCTAACTAGCCTTGTAAAACTTCTCAGGAAGCTAACTAGGCTTGTAAAAATACGTAGTAAACTAAGTAGACTTGAAGAAATACTCAGTAAACTGTCTAGGCTTGTAAAAATACTCAGTAAGCTAGGTACTCTTATATAAATACTCATTAAGCTAGTTACTCAGGAAGCTAACTAGGCTTGTAAAAATACTCAGTAAGCTAGCTACTCTTATATAAATACTCATTAAGCTAGTTACTCAGGAAGCTAACTAGGCTTGTAAAAATACTCAGTAAGCTAGCTACTCTTATATAAATACTCATTAAGCTAGTTACTCAGTAAGCTAATTAGACTTGTATAAATGCTCAGTAAGTTTATTAGGCATGCATGAAACTTGTAATACTCATAAATATACAACTAGAAAGTATTTATAAATGTTCAAATAATTCAGATTTGAAACAATGTTTACCACACAAGACATTACTGAAGACGCCTGTAAGTTCCTCAAGATCCGTGTGGGGCGCTGCAGTTGCGAGAAGGCCGCCATTAAAATTTTCCGCGCTGCGGGACTGGCCGGATTAGCGACTTGGCTGATGGTGCATGACTTCATTCTTCTTCTTCTCCTCTCGTCACTTCCGCTCAACCTGATTACAAGTCACTTGCACATGTTTCCCTAATGGCTTCCCCCATTTCCCCGTGATCGAAATACCTGCAGGCTCATCGTTAGGTTTGACGCTAACTAAAGCTTATCTTTTCTTAAAACATTAATTCCCTAATCTCCTTATATCTTCATATTGGCTGATTGCCATGTTTTATATATATATATATATATATATATATATATATATGTGTGTGTGTGTGTAATTTTTATTTCGGAAGTATAACAATTTTATTCGTTCTATTTTCAAACTATACTTTATTCTGCGTAAAGGAAACTAATTTGCTTAAAGCTTATATGTATGCAAGAAGTCAGGTTAAATGTTGTGGCATAATTGACTGTATTATTCAATATTTTCAACGTTCGAAGGGATTAAGAAAAGTCTTAGGAAAACTAATATGATAGGATGAGTTAGTTGTTAGTTGAAATACGGCTTTCGTAGCAATATGAGGTCTAAATAATGTGTGTTAAAAATATCAGCGTATCTTTAACTATTCTATAGATTAATTAATTTTGATGAAGTAAATCAAATTTCTATTGCCAACACGAATTTACAGATTTTTTTAAATATTTGATTTCATTAATTAAACATTTACAGTTTGGGACAATGAATGGGTTCCTGGTATAGAATTGAAGGAAAAGGAAAATCGAACGCGTCCTAAATTCTCAATTTATTAGAACCTAGACATACAATAAATGGCTATTTAACGAGTAATTCAATAATAGGAGACCGTAAATTAAATATATATATATATATATACAAGCGCCTTCAGGTGAAATAATAGAGGAGTGGATGTTGGGGAAAGACTGAGACTTTATTAAAGGACCGAATGTAAATGGGACCAGGATGTAGTAACAGTAGGTTACGGAGTCCGTCAGCTGTTCAGATATTGCACTCTCAGCGCTGCCAACCTCGTGGTTCTGCTAGCGAAATATCCCCTGCCTCCCAACATCTCCCACGCAGTCATGTAACACTTGCGTCAACCGCACAATCGGTCCTTAACTTTTACTTCATTAAAGGCTCTTCATCTCTTTAGACCCTCCTCTTATTGCCTTTTTATGGAACCTTTGCATTTTGAGGTTCAGCCCCATGGGTTTTAACATTCCATTTAACATTTCATGTATGGGTTATTTATTAACGTGATGCTTGATATTATTACGTACAGAAAGTTATTGAGTCGTTCTGTCCCATTCAAGTAAGGCCAAAATTTGTCACCACATTTTCTGGAACTATTACAGTCATAACTAGATTTCGTATTTCGTTAATTTGAATAAATAAAGAAACTGATTTAGGCCCTACATATTATAGTGTACAAATGTTAGAAGGAGGCCATTTCGAGTGCCGAGTGGCTTGGTATTTTCAGATGTAGAACAGATAAACTTATTAATTATTACTTCAAATTTATAAAGATCTACAGCATTGTAACTGCCACGTATGCGTTCGCTGATGCCACACGAAAGCGACTTCTGTTTCTATTTTCTCTGTGAGTGTATATAATCAGACAATATGTTTGATAATAAGATTATAGCTAACATATTGCGTATTTGTTACAAACACAAACTACAAAAATTTATTTAAATTCAATAAAAGTGGATTTTTTTAGTTAGGCAATGAATTGTTTGCAGTCTCTGACTGACCGATAGCGGAGGGGTTATCTTGGATCTGAGTCTCACCAGCTCTGAAGGACTTTGATACAACCCTCTATAATACTCTATAATGTCGGCACTAGTGGCGCAGTGCTGTAACCCAGCCACTTGGAGACAAAGTGTTGAGGAGATTGTAGGCGATATGTTCTATGCTCGATCCTCTTAATACCGACACGGCGTCCGCTCAATGGTTGCCATCAGTGTGAACACTACTAGAGAAGTCTGGGGTGTTCATGTTGGATGTTAGTCAGTGTCTGTATCTTGTGTAGGGAAATCAACTGAGTATCAGACCTGTCAGTTAGCTGAAAATCAGACCAACACTACGTGGTTCGATTCCACGTTAAGCTGTATGTCCCTTAGTTTTCTTGGATATTGGGCTAGTAATAAATAGGTCTTCCTGAGTAACAGTCGACCTTGGTTAGTAACAATGGCTACACTCATCACACTCATTCGCCCCTTATAATCTCTCATATCTCTCTCTACTATAGGCGTCTTACAAATGAATAATGCGGTGGATGATTCTGCTGTTCAATCTACTTTGGGAGGTCAGTAGAAAGTCTCAGTAGGCCTAATATATTTGTTATCTGCTCACACTGTTTGGAAGAACACAATTTCTAATATTTACAATAATGATACTTGAAATAGTTATTACGATAAATGTATTAAATTATAGTGATTTTGGAAGCTAAAAAAATAAATAGAACCGGTTTCAGTTGCTAAAAGGATACGTCTGGAAACCGTTTATAACAAAATTGATACTACATCACGCAAATTGATACATTGCGTGGTATATCACGCAAAGTGCGTATATACTGTTCGAACCAAAATCACATTCTATAGTTTATTGAAATTCTTTTTTATATTTTAAAAATTAATTTCTGAATTCAAATAAATAAAATGTGCTTATTTGAAGCTTTTCTGGACGTTTTGAAGGAATGATTAAAAGGATTTATGTCGTGTCGAGCGTCAACCTTGTAAACGAATGGTTAATACAATAGACGAGTATTGTGTAAAGTCAAAAAGAACAATTGCAGCTGTAAACAACTGAAGGAATGGCGTAATGGGCACTGACAGCCACCGAGTTAGTTCCTTTATTTCAACCACCATTTTAACAGATCCATTATGGCGTTTATTATTGTATTTTTGTAAGTTTCTTATTATTGAGTGTACGTCAAAGTTAAAGGACATAGTCAGGGGGAAAAGATTAGTAATGGAATTTGTTGTTACAAGTTTTAAAAGTAAATCAGTCGCCGAGTTACCAGCTGGTTTTATCCAGGACGATTATCTGTCATAATTACAATGTTTTTAGCACGTTTGCATATATTCTTCATTAAGTAGGATTAGTCATATCAGTAGTTAAGAATTGAGTCAGTTCTGCTAGTTTAAAAAGCTATCCCAGCCAAAAAAATTCCATTCTTAATTCTAGTTTCCAAATCTAGTTGTGTTCTTGTACAGAGTTAAGGACAAGGAGTAGAAGGTTCGGATCAATATGTAGGGCCAACGACAAAGTACCGGGCCGTACCAGGCAGGCCGGTACCACAGCATTAACATAACCCTTCGACAGCCACACCGCCGACTAAATACTACAGAGGCTGGAGTAGCAAAGGCATCCAGATTAACGTTATTTGTGTTATATACTATTCCAAATATTGTTAACATTGAAAACACTCAGTACCTAGTTTAGAAAGATTTATTTCTAAATAAAATCTACTTTCAATTGCATCTAGCTCTGCACACCTCCTCTCATCATAGAATTTCTGTAGTAATCTTAATATATTTGCATTAACTATGCTGATTATGATGGATAACTATTAACTGCTTAACAAACTCACCTATAAACACTTTCTTGTGTCCACATGATGTTGAGTCCTTCCCATGCAATACGTCCTCGCAGCCTTTAATGACTATGTATCAATAAGACCTTAGGTACCTCTCGATGGCTCTCCTTCTATCTACCTAGGTCCTAAGCATAATGTACGTGATTAGTCCAGGTTGGGTCCTTGGTATACAGTTTTTGTGTAGTCCAGGTTGGGTCTTTGATATACACTTAGTGAGTAACTCAGGATGACTCCCTGGTATACAGTCCAGAATGGGTCGCTTGTATACATTTTGTGTATAGTCCAGGATGGGTTTCTGGTATACAGCTGGTGTTTAGTACAGGTTGGGTCTTTGGTATACAGTTTTTGTGTAGTCCAGATTGGGTCTTTGATATACACTTAGTGAGTAACTCAGGATGACTCCCTGGTATACAGTCTAGAATGGGTCGCTGGTATACATTTTGTGTATAGTCCAGGATGGGTTTCTGGTATACAGTTGGTGTTTAGTACAGGTTGGGTCCTTGGTATACAGTTTTTGTGTAGTCCAGGTTGGGTCTTTGATATACACTTAGTGAGTAACTCAGGATGACTCCCTGATATACAGTCCAGAATGGGTCGCTTGTATACATTTTGTGTGTAGTCCAGGATGGGTTTTTTGTATACAGTTTGTGTGTAGTCCAGGACGGATCCCTGGTACACAGTTAGTTAGTAGTCCAGAATGGTTCCTTGGTATACAGTTAGTTAGTAGTCCAGAATGGTTCCTTGGTGTACAGTCCAGGACGGATCCCTGGTATACAGTTAGTTAGTAGTCCAGAATGGTTCCTTGGTATACAGTTAGTTAGTAGTCCAGAATGGTTCCTTGGTATACAGTTAGTTAGTAGTCCAGAATGGTTCCTTGGTATACAGTTAGTTAGTAGTCCAGAATGGTTCCCTGGTGTACAGTCCAGGACGGATCCCTGGTATACAGTTAGTTAGTAGTCCAGAATGGTTCCTTGGTATACAGTTAGTTAGTAGTCCAGAATGGTTCCCTGGTGTACAGTCCAGGACGGATCCCTGGTATACAGTTAGTTAGTAGTCCAGAATGGTTCCTTGGTATACAGTTAGTTAGTAGTCCAGAATGGTTCCTTGGTGTACAGTCCAGGACGGATCCCTGGTATACAGTTAGTTAGTAGTCCGGAATGGTTCCTTGGTATACAGTTAGTTAGTAGACCAGAATGGTTCCCTGGTGTACAGTCCAGGACGGATCCCTGGTATACAGTTAGTTAGTAGTCCAAAATGGTTTCCTGGTGTACAGTCCAGGACGGATCCCTGGTATACAGTTAGTTAGTAGTCCAAAATGGTTCCCTGGTGTACAGTCCAGGACGGATCCCTGGTATACAGTTAGTTTGTAGTCCAGAATGGTTCCTTGGTATACAGTTAGTTAGTAGTCCAGAATGGTTCCTTGGTATACAGTCCAGGACGGATCCCTGGTATACAGTTAGTTAGTAGTCCAGAATGGTTCCTTGGTATACAGTTAGTTAGTTAGTAGTCCAGAATGGTTCCTTGGTATACAGTTAGTTAGTAGTCCAGAATGGTTCCCTGGTGTACAGTCCAGGACGGATCCCTGGTATACAGTTAGTTAGTAGTCCAGAATGGTTCCTTGGTATACAGTTAGTTAGTTAGTAGTCCAGAATGGTTCCTTGATATACAGTTAGTTAGTAGTCCAGAATGGTTCCTTGGTATACAGTTAGTTAGTAGTCCAGAATGGTTCCTTGATATACAGTTAGTTAGTAGTCCAGAATGGTTCCTTGGTATACAGTTAGTTAGTAGTCCAGAATGGTTCCTTGATATACAGTTAGTTAGTAGTCCAGAATGGTTCCCTGGTATACAGTCCAGGACGGATCCCTGGTATACAGTTAGTTAGTAGTCCAGAATGGTTCCTTGGTATACAGTTAGTTAGTTAGTAGTCCAGAATGGTTCCTTGGTATACAGTTAGTTAGTAGTCCAGAATGGTTCCCTGGTGTACAGTCCAGGACGGATCCCTGGTATACAGTTAGTTAGTAGTCCAGAATGGTTCCTTGGTATACAGTTAGTTAGTTAGTAGTCCAGAATGGTTCCTTGATATACAGTTAGTTAGTAGTCCAGAATGGTTCCTTGATATACAGTTAGTTAGTAGTCCAGAATGGTTCCTTGGTATACAGTTAGTTAGTTAGTAGTCCAGAATGGTTCCTTGGTATACAGTTAGTTAGTAGTCCAGAATGGTTCCCTGGTGAACAGTCCAGGACGGATCCCTGGTATACAGTTAGTTAGTAGTCCAGAATGGTTCCTTGGTATACAGTTAGTTAGTTAGTAGTCCAGAATGGTTCCTTGATATACAGTTAGTTAGTTAGTAGTCCAGAATGGTTCCTTGGTATACAGTTAGTTAGTTAGTAGTCCAGAATGGGTCCCTGATATACAGTTAGTTAGTGAGTAGTCCAGAATGGGTCCCTGATATACAGTTAGTTAGTGAGTAGTCCAGAATGGGTCCCTGATATACAGTTAGTTAGTAGTCCAGAATGGGTCCCTGATATACAGTTAGTTAGTGAGTAGTCCAGAATGGGTCCCTGATATACAGTTAGTTAGTAGTCCAGAATGGGTCCCTGATATACAGTTAGTTAGTGAGTAGTCCAGAATGGGTCCCTGATATACAGTTAGTTAGTGAGTAGTCCAGAATGGGTCCTTGATATACAGTTAGTGAGTAGTCCAGAATGGGTCCCTGATATACAGTTAGTTAGTGAGTAGTCCAGAATGGGTCCCTGATATACAGTTAGTTAGTAGTCCAGAATGGGTCCCTGATATACAGTTAGCTAGTGGGTAGTCCAGAATGGGTCCCTGATATACAGTTAGTTAGTAGTCCAGAATGGGTCCCTGATATACAGTTAGTTAGTGAGTAGTCCAGAATGGGTCCCTGATATACAGTTAGTTAGTGAGTAGTCCAGAATGGGTCCCTGATATACAGTTAGTGAGTAGTCCAGAATGGGTCCCTGATATACAGTTAGTTAGTTAGTAGTCCAGAATGGGTCCCTGACATACAGTTAGTTAGTGAGTAGTCCAGAATGGGTCCCTGATATACAGTTAGTTAGTGAGTAGTCCAGAATGGGTCCCTGATATACAGTTAGTTAGTGAGTAGTCCAGAATGGGCCCCTGATATACAATTAGTTAGTGAGTAGTCCAGAATTGGTCCCTGATATACAGTTAGTTAGTGAGTAGTCCAGAATGGGTCCCTGATATACTGTTAGTTAGTTAGTAGTTTAGAATGGGTCCCTGATATACAGTTAGTTAGTGAGTAGTCCAGAATGGGTCTCTGATATACAGTTAGTTAGTGAGTAGTCCAGAATAGGTTCCTGATATACAGTTAGTTAGTGAGTAGTCCAGAATGGGTCCCTGATATACAGTTAGTTAGTGAGTAGTCTGGAATGGGTCCCTGATATACAGTTAGTTAGTTAGTTAGTAGTCCAGGCTGGGTCCCTGATATACAGTTAGTTAGTTAGTAGTCCAGAATGGGTCCCTGATATACAATTAGTTAGTGAGTAGTCTGGAATGGGTCCCTGATATACAGTTAGTTAGTTAGTTAGTAGTCCAGGCTGGGTCCCTGATATACAGTTAGTTAGTTAGTAGTCCAGAATGGGTCCCTGATATACAGTTAGTTAGTTAGTAGTCCAGAATGGGTCCCTGATATACAGTTAGTTAGTGAGTAGTCTGGAATGGGTCCCTGATATACAGTTAGTTAGTTAGTAGTCCAGGCTGGGTCCCTGATATACAGTTAGTTAGTTAGTAGTCCAGAATGGGTCCCTGATATACAGTTAGTTAGTGAGTAGTCTGGAATGGGTCCCTGATATACAGTTAGTTAGTTAGTAGTCCAGGCTGGGTCCCTGATATACAGTTAGTTAGTTAGTAGTCCAGAATGGGTCCCTGATATACAGTTAGTTATTGAGTAGTCCAGAATGGGTCCCTGATATACAGTTAGTTAGTTAGTAGTCCAGAATGGGTCCCTGATATACAGTTAGTTAGTTAGTAGTCCAGAATGGGTCCCTGATATACAGTTAGTTAGTTAGTAGTCCAGGATGGGTCCCTGATATACAGTTAGTTAGTTAGTAGTCCAGAATGGGTCCCTGATATACAGTTAGTTAGTTAGTAGTCCAGAATGGGTTCCTGATATACAGTTAGTTAGTTAGTAGTCCAGAATGGGTCCCTGATATACAGTTAGTTAGTTAGTAGTCCAGGCTGGGTCCCTGATATACAGTTAGTTAGTTAGTAGTCCAGAATGGGTCCCTGATATACAGTTAGTTAGTGAGTAGTCTGGAATGGGTCCCTGATATACAGTTAGTTAGTTAGTAGTCCAGGCTGGGTCCCTGATATACAGTTAGTTAGTTAGTAGTCCAGGATGGGTCCCTGATATACAGTTAATTAGTGAGTAGTCTGGAATGGGTCCCTGATATACAGTTAGTTAGTGAGTAGTCCAGAATGGGTCCCGGATATACAGTTAGTTAGTGAGTAGTCCAGAATGGGTCCCTGATATACAGTTAGTTAGTTAGTTAGTAGTCCAGGCTGGGTCCCTGATATACAGTTAGTTAGTTAGTAGTCCAGAATGGGTCCCTGATATACAGTTAGTTAGTTAGTAGTCCAGGATGGGTCCCTGATATACAGTTAGTTAGTGAGTAGTCCAGAATGGGTCCCTGGTTAGCCGGTTCAAGATCAGAATCTAATTTCAGCTAGTTCAAATTAGACTAGAGAGAAGATAGGCTAGACTAGTTGTTATAGGGTCAAGATAGGTTAAATATGAATGCCTATAACTTCTAGTTTAGATTTTCTGTGTATCTTACAAATTATTGTACAGTATTTTTTTACTTTTGTATATCTTACAACTTATAGATTGTTTAAAAAAATGCTATTATTTAATGTATAAGCTTCGGCCTTCATCGCATTGTACTGATTATACAATTAGTTGATCTCTCAAATAGCTATATGCTAGAGAGATTAAAAAAGACACTGCAATGTAAAAATAAATTTAAGAAATAATAAATGATTTTGAAGTTGAATTTGAATACTACGCTATGTAATACTACTGTTGATTAATGCATTCCGTACATAAGCAGGGGCGAATATTAAACGAACTTCTAAGGGACAAATATTAAAATATAAATTACCTTGTCGATCACAAGAGTGGGGGAACGTCAATGTTTTAATCACATGAGGTGAGAGCGCGTCCATATTCAGTAGCTATAGCTATTACCAAGTGTCCTTATCCGTTACCATGTGAAACACTCATGGACAGTGGTCTTGGAACTTACTTTCACAAATATTATAATAAATCGCATTATCATCTATCTATACACAGAAATCATAGCCACCCGCGAGAGACTTATGGGCCGAGGTCCCAGTTTGTCAGTTTGTTAACAACTACACTAGATATCGACATTTACCCAAGTTATTTTATATTTCCAACTGTGTTCTAGTGTTTCATCACAATTTAGGGAGAGCAGTTGACAGTAAAAATAGTGGACAATTGAACCCAAGCAGTGCGTAATTACGTTTATTAGCCGTACTCATGAGTGATTTTCTTAGGGTAATCTAAGATTCTGGATTATTAGTGAGAGATCAAGATCTTACTAGTTAGATATTTTTTTTAACTTCAGGACCCACATAATTAGTTTTTTCCTAAAATCCGTAAAATGTCGCCTTTTGTATATGACCGAGTCAGTTCTCTAAGTATACACACACATTAACAGAGCTCAGGCTTACTAGAAAATATACGTCTTCAAGGATCCCGAACGTCAGCTGTTAATGTGCATATTGTAACACTGTCGCACTTAAAACACATCAAACCTTAATGAACCGTTAATTCAAAAAATGTATTAATTTGATACTCACAACTCTTGTGTGTACTGACAAGGGTGTATGTTGCATCCATTGTAAAGTGTTTCTGTTGAGAAGAACTTTCCGCACGGGCGTCCGCCCCCAGCAATCGATTTTCCTGAGCCAGGTGTGTAGGATGGGTTTACAATATATACCAGCAGCGACCCTCCCGCCATTCTATCTGGAATCACCTGATTTTTGCATATGCCACGAGGAGTTCAGGGGATTGTCTTGGAATACCATTTGAAATGTACGCAGCCTACAATAATCAATCGGTTCGATCTTAATTGGTTTTACCTTCAGTATCCCTTAAATGAAATGTCAACACTGTATTTATTTCCACATTGTTTGTTGAATATGGTTTTGGTTTGTTATGTTTAATCGGAAAATGCATTAAAATTTTATTATTAGGTGTGATTACTAGAAAAGTGTAACAATCAGTTTCGATCTAAATTGATTTCAGTAACTAACTAGTTATTTTTCTTTTAGTTTTTCTTTTTAAACTCAGTCCCTTTAGTTATATTTTCTAATAACAGTTTCCCCAATCAATAATGCTTATGGATTTTTTCAGGTTTAATCAATTTTTATCATTTTAATGCTACAGTCTAACATGCATAGCAATAAATTATTCACCTTGCTCCATAATAATGTGTGTAATTCAAACACATAATAATTAAAAAGAAAAGAAAAAACACTCTTATGTTTAAAATAAGTTAAATCTACAACCATACAGTTTAAGGTATTGAAATATTGTAAAATGGAAACAAATATTTCACTGTAATAAAAACACTTGCGTCAACTGTGTTTTGTATCAGACGTTATGAAGATTTGGACTGTCGATCTGTAAACCTGTTTGAAGTCAGAGCCCTCAGAATTTAACGTTATGTATAGATTGTATGTTGAAGATGGAGCTGCATTATTATTATTATTTTCGTAGAATTGTTAAATTAAAAACAATTTTAAACCAATATTTATAACTGTAATCGTGCACATTTCGATAAAGAGGAGATTAATATGTAATTGTATTAATAAACGAAAGTCTAAAATTCAAATCGCATTTAAGATCAGTTTGCAATCATTTTTAAAGAGGAATATTGATTTTAAGATGATGGGAAATATTTTACAAAGCTAATATTCTTCTGATCACATATTGTGTTATTGAAAGGCCTCACGAATAAAGTTATAAATGCTGCTTTGAAATTGTCTTTAATTTAACAATACTATATATACATTATTTAAACTTAATCATGTTTTATACAGTTGCAAATATTTGAGAAGCAGGTTACTAAACAATGAGCATTGCTCCTATTGTGGCTGTTATGAGGGACAATTTCTACTTGATTGGGCCTATGAAAACAGTTTTGAAAATACTTGAACCACTAATATTCAATTTATTAGCAAACCTCTTACTTTTATGTTGGTAATCATTGATAGATGTATGATGAAATAACTTACTTTTTGTAATGTAAATGTCCAACGAAGTACATTGTTAGATACAATAATACAGCATTGTTGTAACCGTCCATCTCTGAAGTAGGAGTTGACCCGCGATAAACCACATCAAGTATGTCCAGGGACTTGACATTCTGACGGTGTGGCAAGTTTATCCCCGGCCAGGCCGTACGTCCACTTTATGGCCATTTTACGTGGACCTGCTCTGATATCATTCGCCTACTACTGCGGTAATTCGTGACACAGCGTCTTCTCTGTGTGTTACACAACGTCTACAATGTCTGACACAACAAATATTGTGGTTAGGATTCACCTAATGTTATTTGCGTAAATAACATTTGGACGCAAGGAAATAAAGTTTACGTCTTTTGCTTAAGCGCAGTGTGATTAATGAAAATAATAATAAGTTGAACAAGTTTTATGGAATTTACGGTAATCAATTATTAATGAAACCAAATTAGTAGAAGGTTTCAATGATATTTTAGGTTTTAAAAATTGCGCATTATTTATTTAAAACATATATTATAACATTCCAGGTTATAACCGCACAGTATCCAAACGTATTGGGAATTGCCATTGTTATCTGAATATAGAGTTTTTGGTAGTCAGACTTATTTTTGCTGAATATAAATATTATCGTTCAAGGAAATTTTCTTAACCTTGAAAAAAACGAGGTTTTTCTCTACCTACCGACAGTTTTAGTATAATTGTCAGCTTACAAATTTGCAAGTCATCGCATATTTAGACATTCAAATAATTCTATAGTTTTTATTTGATGCCATTCACGTATTTTCTTCTACACATAAGTTTGCTAATAGGCATACATTGAGCATTGTTGTGAATTATATTAGTTTATAATATCATCGTTCTATTTTTTCCCTCAAAATTCAGTGTCAAATAAAATAAACCGGGCTTTATATAGTAATATTTAGTATATAGCTGATGGTACAAAAGGAGTGAGAACAAATCCTTCTTCCTCCATATTACCTGGCCCCAAGCAGCTTGATTATAGCACCACTTCACAATTCCACCCACTAGTACTACGTACTAGGTATCTGGTGGGTGGGGAGGCTCGTATTACGTCTTAAGTAGAGTAGAGGATAGAGGTTTCTGGGTAATAACAAGATTAAGATTAGTTTCTAAGTGATTTACGAGGTTGTTCATGTATTTTTCTAAGTACCTTCCAACCACTTTATAGGTTATGTTAGAGGTTCTGCCTCAGTTTCATGTTAATCGCAACTGATAAAACCACATTTTAAGGTGTACACCGAAATAGAACATTTATACAGGTTCTCTCTTTAAAAAGGCAGCCTTTGGCTAAGTGGCCAAGACTTCGTTAACTGTTCCTATAGAAGCTTCCACGGTCAATATAATCGATATCTCTATCGTGGTCTGCTGGGTCTGACCGTGTGAAACTATGTACAATATCAGAATTTGACGTTTCGGCCTCGTTATAGAGTCCATCTTCAGGGCTACGTAGAAGAACTGAATGGCACTCTATAACTAGGCCGAAACGTTAGTGATATTGATTTCGTAAAATATTCAAAATTAAGAATGTTCATGTTACCCGTACGTACTAAATACATTTTTAACCTGTGATGCTAATTAAATGTACAATTAATTAATTCAGAATGTTTTTCCTTATCGAAATTTAATTATTTAAATTTACAAAAACAAGATTAATTGTGTTTTAGATTCTACAGGTATGAGTAACATATTCAAGCCTAACCTAAATATTTCAAACCAGAATTAATAAGTTCGAGCACAGTTTATTAAGAAAGGTTCCTGACGATATTGTACTCTCATTGTAGAGTAGTACAAGGTTACAAATGTATTACATAACATTCAAAACTTATAGCTTAGTAAAAGAAAGTTATTACCATCGTATTAAAGAGAACTCCCCTAAAAGTGGTTGGCGCCCTTGATTTGAATAAATCGGCCCCATGATGCACCTAAGCATTTACCACGAGACACGAAACAATTTGTGAAACAAATGTGTGACACGCGGAAAACTGGATTAGCCCATTTATTGTAGGAGCAATTTTTGCCGCGCAACTTCGGAGAACGTAGGCTGATGTCTAGTTGCATCGCCGGTCAAATCTGGGACTCTTCAGGTAGAACGCATAGCTCTACCTAGATACACTTCCATTCCGGGATATTCTATAGTAATTATAGACAAATTCAACAAAAAGTTCACTTATATGAAACAATACATACACTGATGTATGTTTGGTATACATGATGATTTCTGATAGCAAAGTAGAGTTAATTGAGATTTAAGTATGAACAATGTTTAAATTTAACAATGAAACTTTCTAACACAAAGATTGTTTTTATAAGTGTTGCCAAACTTAGCCGTACGTAGTTCTTATGAGAGAGGTTTACGACAGATTTTCATTTTCCCTGGTAAACAACTTAGGTATTTAAGTTACACTATCATTGCTTTTTTTATCATAATAATCTCAACTATAATAATTATCACGTTAACTGACTCTATCAAACAACACAAACAGTTTAATTCTTTAGCACATTTATCTAGCAAAACCACAATTACTAAAAAAAATCTAGTGATAGTACTGAACAGTCGGAAGAGATAATTTCGAAATCAATATAAAATATACTTGGTTTTATTTTAAAAAAAATAGAGGATTTCAACAATATACCAATACTACATTTTTTACAATATGAAAATGAATACAAAGTTATTGGAATAAATGGAGTTCAACCATTTTTTTTTTTTTAATCTCAGAACACTATTGACGCTGAAGAAAAAAGTAATTTGTTTAGTTTAGCAAGCTATTAAAAAATTAAATAAAGACGTCCATTGCAAAATGTTTACGATATGTTTTGAAGCACATGAACTGATGTAAATAGAAATGCATGACTTTAAAAAATAATAAAATTGAGTCTTGAAAGAAAGTACAGTATTGCTTTTCTAAACACATTGAAACCTAAGAACAATAATACAACTACTAATACGTTACATGGAAACACATTTTTTCAACAAGGTAGCCTATTGCACAACATACGAGAGCCTATTACTATTTGTAATGGAAGTAAAATAGCTTGACATAATTCATCCTAGAAATTAATCTGGCCATGTATTTGTGCTTTGAAGTTGTCATGGGATAAATTTGTTACGAAAATAAATAAACAAATAATCGACTATATTACGTCGATTTAAACTGAACATGGCCTGGTGAAATTGAACTGTTCCAAAGGATTCGAAACGACCATCGGTGCAATTGGACAACTCCCGAGAACGAAAGACTGGGACATCAGTCGGCTGGAGGAATCAGATGGAAGGGGGGAGTGAGAGATATGGAAATTAAAGTTAAAGATTGCATACTTTAAATATGTAAGGAAGACTCTTTGCCTAGAACTGTCATGTGGTTTTAAAATTACGTTCTTTATGGATTGTGTATCCACACAGCGTGATAAATGGCTTTTATTTTATTGTAAAATGAGAACAAAAATTGCGTTGTAATGAAAACACTTGCGTCAACCGTGTCTTATATAAGATGTTATGAAGATTTGGACTTTCGATTTGTAAATTAATAATTTATACATTATTTAAACTCTATCATTTTTTTAAATTTGCAAATATTTTATAACAATGAACATTGCTCCTTTATGGTTATGTTATGAGAGATAATTCTCACTTGAGTAGGCCTATGTTACCACTGCCTCACTAAAAACTACATTATATTTAAAGTATAACTAATAATAAAAAAACAGTATATTTAACATAAACATTAAATCATCCTAGCCCATTTAGCCTTATCCACTTTTTGTTGGTGTTGTTGGGCCTCGCCAAAATCCATTTCTACTGAGGTCCGGCTGATCATAAACCTCCCACCTTCTTTGTTTCTTTCAATTTCGGATTCTGGCCGTACAAAACTAATGTTATACCCTACTCCATTACGGTTTGAAAATTTTGGTAGTTTCCCAAAATATATAGCCATTTTATGTTTATATATAAAATTTTGTCATAGACAACAACCCTATATATTTCATAATAATGGAAAATCTGACAATTAAATAAAAGTCATTACGTAGTATATTTGTATAAAGTTAAAGCCCTTTGCGGAAACCAATTAGTAATTAGTAACACTGTCTGTGCTTAGTAGCTCTGCGAAAGAGATTGGAATAATGTATTTTTGCTATTTCGTATATTAAACAAATCTAGTTTATAACATGAGTGTATTTTTAAAATTTTATATTTTTAAACTATACCATAGAGAACAGCACTTTTTTCTTCGTATTAGATTGATGTCGTACTCATAAACTACAATCATGTTGATATACACCTATATTAATTTTCTATTGTATAATGTATTAATAAAAAATTAATTGTCTTCTACATTCACACAGTAAATCAAAGAACCAAAATTGCTTACATGTTCTGGTACGTTGTTACTGTCTTATACTTGCAAAAATACGTTGACGGCCCAAGTCCACCTTACCAGTATCAGTGTTATGTCTTTCTGCCACACGTGACGTAATTATCTCACCTACCCAAACATTATCAGGTCAATTCCTCTCAAACTCCTCCCACTCACATCACGTATATCCCCTTAAAATGTGAATCAGATAAATCTTTTACTGTTTGAATCCCACCCATCTTTTATCACATTTTAAATCCTGCACAAAAACGTACTGTGTTACTGTGTGTGAACTGTGTTGTTCTTTAACTCGACATGTCGTCTCCGCCCCTTCCCATCGACCCCCAGGAGCCATTAGTCATCCACATGCTCCAGGATTACGCCAGTCTGCCTCTCAGTGTAATTTCCAGAGTAATTTATATGTCACTGTCTGCCACTCTGGAATTCGTCTCTCCCTGGCCTAATATATCGCATAAACAATTTTCTATTCCCTCTCAAAGTAGTCGAGTCCCCGTTACAACATTTCTCTTTCTCCTCTCTGATCTCCCCCCACTGACAAAATGAATTAAAAATGACCCTCTTCCAACGCTAATATACTTGTAGACGCTCCACTTAATATTCCCATTGTTGTTTTGTTGTCCGTGGAATCTCTTTTCCTTATTTAAAGAGTTTTTGTGTTTTCGTCAATGTCGTTCTCTGCTGCTTTGTTTTTTTTTTTTTTTTTTTTTTTACTCTTATTTGTAGATTGTGTTTGGTTATATTAAATGCTTTCCATCAGTATTTCGTTCATATTTTCTCAACTATATTTGTGATATATCTTAATAATAATTGTATAATTTTCTTTGCACTTACTCTTATTATTATCGTATGTAGTTTGAGTAAATTCCAAATTAATAGGTTTAATCTTAACTAATTGCTGATATTCACTGTTAAACGTTTGAGTTTTGGTTTTAGTAGGCCTTGTATTAGTTTGCATAAATAATTTTAATATTCTGTTTTAATAATATTCTGTTATTTTTTTTTTAATATACATTGAGTGTCATTTCCTTAGACTTTAGTTTCAATGATTACCTACAAATTTGATATATTTTAGGTTCATTTTTATATGCTTGCTCAAGATGAATTTTAAAATATTGAGTTATATAACAGTTCCTCCAAGGATATTAAAAGCTGGCTATGGTATAAGTTGCAAATAAAATGGTACAAATATTATTAACATATATCATAAATATATTTGGAAACAATTATATTGAATATTCAATTGGGCCTAGTTATATGGAAAATATAACTAAGGAATAACTAACCAAGGATGGGTTTTTTATATCTTATAAACAATACTTTAAGAAACTTTTGAAACAAAACCCCCTACCATTAAAATGAACCAAAATGTTAATGGTAGACATTTTGCATGCATCAGGTAAGTACAGACAGTGTCGTCTGTTAAATAATAGCATTGCTACGTCTCTCTTTGTTGAATAATTCATATGAACAATTTTAGGTGCTTTAACGATCATTGACGACCACAAGAAATCGTTACAAGATAAACCCTGTTATAGACACCCACCTTAAGTGTTACAGGATTATATTACGGGATTGGGGGAAATCAAAGTTTCCCTCAGTCAAAGGGGAACAATCGACCAAGTTGTCACGCGAGAGATTCTGCCGCCGAAGCGCCCTGGACGAACCAAACTTGTCCGGAATCGTTAAGTAACTTTTCTTTTGAAGAAATAACATCGGTTACTGTTGCGGCAAACATTGGCGAATACGACGGCCAGCAGTTCGCTTAGCTCCACTCGTAAAAGGGGTGGGACTGTTTACCTAAGTCTATTTTTCCGATATCGGCTTCCTTTTTTAAGTGCTGCTTTTATTCTGTTATGGATAAAGTTTCCTCTCTATTTCTATCTTGCAATTAAATAAACGTCTTCGTAGGATTGTATCCAGTGGTTGACGAACTGTTGGTCTGCCCTATTCACAATATCGACTTTTACGTTCATTCACGTCTCAATATGATGGTACACGATGATAGTTTCTTATTAGTGCTTACCCATAGTCTACGGGACATGTCTTATGGGAAACATACACGACTCCTGCAATCTTCTCAAAATACGTGCAAGAGTAAGTGCAAAGAAAATTATACAATTTTATTAATAACATAAAAAGAAATATAGTTGAAAAAATAGGAATGAAATACTGATGGAAATATTTAATACAACCAAACACTTTATATAAATAAAATTAGAAGAAAACAAAGTGGCAGAGAATAAACAATTACGTCGAAGACACAAAAAAACCGCTTGAAATAAAGAATAGAGATTTCACTTCAATAATTTTATTTTGAATTATTTAATGCATCCTCACAGACTTCAACTTGTTTAGTGTAGATAAATGCATTTAATTTTTACATTCAATAGGCTATTCTAATTAGTGACAGAAAACATGAGTGTATTACCTAGAAGACACAATGAAAATACCAAGTCTCTAAACTACAATTACTATTCCATATATAAAAGGCGTTTCAGAAAAAATTTTAAAAATTAACTCAAAATTCAATATTCCTTTAATAAGTTCACATAATCATAAGATAATTAAATGACTACATAGTTGAAACTTCTATTGTAACCCACCCGCCCACCCATACACGTACGGTGGTACTAACCCACCCGCCCACCCATACACGTACGGTGTTACTAACCCACCCGCCCACCCATACACGTACGGTGGTACTAACCCACCCACCCACCCATACACTTACGGTGGTACTAACCCGCCCGCCCACCCATACACGTACGGTGGTACTAACCAACCCACCCATCCATACACGTACGGTGGTTCAACTAATAACCTTCGTAGTCATTTAACAAAATTCAAGAATCTAAAAATATGAGTTACACAATTGATTGTGAATGTAATAAAACTTATATTGGCCAAACCTATAAGTACAAGAGTCAAAGAACACACATATAATTACAAAACACAAAATAAAGAAAAATCAAAATTAGTAAAACACGCTCTAAATGAAAATCATGACATAAAATTTGACTCATCCAGTATTATATTTAAAGAATCATCATGGACCAACAGGAATCAAATTGAAAGTGCCTGCATGTCTGTCATAAAAGAACAATGTATATCACAACCATCTATACATTTTAGTAATATATACTTACCTTTAGTTAAAGAAGAAATCGAACGTAAAATAATTAATTTTAAATCATATTTTCCAGTTTAATAATTTATTTAAAATTACTTTCTACTAATCCATTTAAGTTTTAAATTCTTTAAAAATATATTTATTTTATCATATTTTAATTTATATTGTTTTAAACATATGTTTTTTTCTGTTTACATTTAAACTGTTGATGCTTTAACCGGCGAAAGCGCTTTTTTAATCAAAAATTGTGGAATAATTTTTAAAAATGTGTTTTTTTTAAACATAAGAGTTAGTGCATAAATCTAAACAGATAAATCGTTTACATTAGATATATCGATATATTGAAAATATTTGCCATCTCTAGCTAGCAACAGCAAAATAATAAATTATATTGACATCAATAGAATAATTTATTTGGGGACGTTTATCCACCCCACACATACACGTAATGTGGTAATAATACAATACCACTGTACGCGTATGGACGGGTGGGTGGACCAAACCACTATGCATGTATACGCAGGTGGGTAGGTACGGGTATGGGTGGGTGGGTCTAAAGCTATGTATCTATAAAAGGAGGACTACAAAACGTGCTCTTTCGAATTTATGTCACATATACTTAATGTTTTATGTCCAACATGTCCTAATTTTATCGTAATAAAATCAGCTTTAAAGTTAACCATAATCTAGTTGCATTTTATAATCTTTCTGAACGAAACATATTCAAAATAATGTTATGGAGAATTCCACTCCATAGTTAAGATATCGTTGTTACCGTCTTATTGAATGGTGGCCTTAGGAAGGTCGAACGACATTGTAGGTACTTCAAATAGTCTCAAAAATGCGGAATAGAGTGCCAATGGTATTGAGTGTAAATACAGAAATGGAGAGATAAAGAAAAGAGAGGGTAAATGGTTGCGGGGGTGGTAGGGGGTTGAAACTGTTGACAGGAAGACAGTCGGGCCGGAAGCGCCTCTCGCAGCTTCTTCTAATGAACCCATTGTTGTAACCGCGACCCCAGTGCATTGTTGCCGCTTTGTGCGCCAAATAAAACACAACTGAGCTCGCTTTGAAATCTGGCAACACTGGACTCATAAACCATTCTATCGCAATGTCATTGAGTTAGTCTCGTTTAAACGGATTAGTGTTCCCTTTAAATGCACGTTTTTTGTGCAATGACGTTTTATCCAATCGCTCGTGTCACTGAGTGTGGCTATAGTGGAATAATAATCGCATTGGACGTGAATGCCAACCGTTCACTGTCTGGTGTTTCCCTTTTGGACAAGCTTTTATTGAGAGCCTTAATCTGAATTAAAAGAGTGGAAATGTAATAAGCGAACGCGTTAACCTAAGACATATGTCTGCCGTATGTGCGTGATAGCCAGTCAAATACTCATATTTTTAACAAAACGTTAAAAATGTTACATTAATCTTCATTTGCAGTGTCGTTAGAAGGTTTAGTATATATTATAAATATTTCGTTTGTTTCTTTTCAAAGTCCATGATACAGACATTTTTTTATATAATTTAATTAAACTTCATCCGTTGATATGTATGTTTATCTACCGGAAAACTAAAACCAACTGTTCAAACTGTATTTGTTTGAATATTCCCAACAGATTGAGCTGAAAATGTTCATCCATGTCGTTTTGTTGCACGATGAGCTTAGTGATCTTCCTAAAAATAAAAAATATGGCCTTTAAAAATAAATAGCCAACATCTTTAGCTATAACTACTGATGTTAACATTTTTAAATAAAATAATAATATCTTTTAAAAAATGTTCTTTTGCACAAATACAAGGTATTCATTATTTGAAAATGATTATAGCTTCTTTTATGTTTATCGTAATTAAAATTTAATATATTAGGACCTTTTGCGTTAATTCACTACCACTACTTTTTTATCGCAATTAAGGTTAGGTTAGGTCAGTTTAAGTTAAGTTAGATGGCTACTAAAGTTGATCACAAACTGGTAAATCCAATGATTGACTTACCGCTGAATGCGCTCTCCGAGTGTAAGTTCTTGGAAAGCGATAAGTTAAGGCCAGCGATATCGAATTCCTAGCGGATAATTAATACCACAGTGGACATAAAAATATTGGGGAATAGTTTTAGAACAATAGAATAGTTATCAAGTGGTAGTCAATTAACGGAAACAAAAAAAGTAGTGGTAGTGAATTAACGGAAAAGATCCATATGTTATGTTAAATTACTTGATTTCAAGTTTCGGGAACTGAACAAAACCTTAATAAGTTCAAACAGTATTTACTTTTATGAGTAAATCGACTTTTTTGAAACGAATAACTTCGATAAGCGAATAAAGAATAAATAAATAGGTTTACTGTCAAAACTTGTATTAACAATAATGTTTTCAATTCCTTAATTACACTATATAATGTATATTAGTTTATGTTGTGAGGAGGCAAAGCGGATTTCTTGTGCATAAAATTGTCACAATACTGTATCATCGTGGCCATAGTGGTCTCTACGGAAGAGTTCCTGACTGTATGCAATTCCCGCACAACAACAAAGTATCACAATTGCGTCAAACGCCGTGCGTATCAGGAAATATTTCTTTTGCTCGCATGGTATTATGTATTGGTATGATTTAAAAATTAATTAACTGTACACATGAGCCATGTTTTAGTTTCATATATTATTTAAATTAAGCACTCTTATCACATATGATCTCTAGACTAATACATATTTCGTTCATTTCGCTACACTACCAATTAGCGAACGATTCAGCACAAAAATATTTATAAAACTAAACACATTTAGATAATGAAAGGGTGAATATCGATGTTTCTTTTAAGTTTGCCTTTTCTCTTTTCTTGTACAGTAAGTGCTAGAATCCTTTAAACTTAAATATTATTTCATTAAACTTCATCCGCTGATATGTATGTTTGGCTACCGAAAAAATAAACCGTTACTTCAATCTGTATTTTAAATCGAACAGATAGAACCACACTATAAGTTTCCCTATTGAACCCATTGTATAAAATAAGGTACATAAGGAATCACTGTTTTTGCACAGCTTGTACAGTTAAAATGAAATTAAATTTTACCTTACTATGCAATTTTAGGACTAGCCAGTCATCTCCACCTCGTAACTTAAGATATATTTCCAGAAAAATGGCATAGTGGATGGTGTCAATGTCAAAATTAATCCAGATTTAAAGCCTGAAAATAACAATAAGTGAGAACAAATATTAAGGTGATACGCTTTACATATTTTCAAAGAATATAGTGCATTTGCAACAGGAAATGTTTGTTTTCATAACAAGTGAGTTTAGGATATGTTGAGGGAAATATGTGAACTTGGAGAGCTTGGTGGACATTGTACGGATTTAGGATACGATGAGGGAAATATGTGAACTTGGAGAGCTTGGTGGACATTGTACGGATTTAGATAAAAAGAAAAGTACGATAGAGAAGTAAATACTATAGGAAATGCAAGTTTTGGTCTAGTTTCTAAGGTTCCTAAACATATTGAAGTATAATACATTCATAAATTCTTCTAGTGAACTCATTGTACAGTGAGGTAAAGAAGAAACATTTGTTTAGGCACAGTCCTTACTAAAAATTAACGTAAATTTACTTTGTTATGCAAAGCAAAGTCAGGTCTGGCGAGTCCTCTCCACCACCTTACTTAGAGGTTGACAGAAAATGACAAAGTGAAAGGGTAGGATTGTCAATAAACACTAATAACAATAGTACAAACTATGGAAGGACATTTAGAAAACTTCCAAACTCATAAACAGACATCGTAAACCTACAATAAGCAAAAAAGCAGGTTTAATAAAAGACTCATCAGTGTTAAAATGTAAAACGGACGTAATAGGTGAACTTGGTTGTGAAACAGCGACATATTGGAGCCACTAAAGAAAAGGGAGGGAGTTGGCCCCATTGAGGGAATAAAAACCTCATAACCACAGTGTTGGCATTAGCAAGTGTAAGTCATATCGTTTAATGTGATATTCAAATTGGAGGGCGTTGGTGGCGGCGCCTGGCGGCCATCCTCCAACTAACGCATTACTTATATCTCCACTCAGCGCCGGTACAATCTTCTTCGGTTTCAAGAAAGGTTAACTGGTTTTGTAAATAGGTTTTTTCATAATAATATATATTTAGGTATCATTAGATAATTTTTATAATAGGATTTTTAATAAAAATTCACAATAAGGTTATTCTATAATATTTATTTATTTAAAAATATAGATATTTTTATTAAATATTTCGAATAGTATATATTTATATGCTCATTTCAAACCTAACATTTTCCGTAATGAATTTACATAAAAACTAATTACAGGATACAATTGTACCTTGGCATTTTTAAATTGGCAAATTTACTTTGATGGAAACGTTTTGGGAACTTATAATTTACTAACTGATTTAGTTTTGTGTGATGCTCAATAAATTATGTTCATGAAAAAAATACTGTATTATTTTTATAACACATATAATTAGTAATTGGACCAAAAATAACTTATGTACAGTTAAAGTTCTCTAGTAGCTGCAGTAAAAGAAGTTATTTTCCTGAAATACTTGTACCTATTTTCTAAGCAGCCTAAAAACAAAATAAATAAACGAATCTGGTTTTGCTTCAACCATGACGAAGCATTATTAATTAGGAACAATTCATAGGTGATGACTAATTAAATAAAAGAACAAAATAATTAACTTTTATTGCACTGTCCTTTTCAACTTGAAATGGTGGGGTTAGGTGACATCATATGACCACATTTCTATTAGAACTGTTGAAGTTGACTCCTAGATCTTGGACCCCGTAATCCCTAATGACACTGAAACACTCCAAATGTAGTGTGGGTTTATACTAATTGAATGGCATATTCAAAAAGCAAACTGTGGAAACAAGTCAGTGGGTAACTGACTGCTTAAATGACAAAGCAGTTTTAGTTAGGAAAATACATTGGCAATGACCAATTAAATAAATTAAAAACTAAAGGACGACACATTATTTTTCATTTTTATTGCACTGTAATTTCAGCTTGAGATTGCGGTGTTAGATGACATATCGCACTACGTTCATATTTAAAATGTTTAAGTTTCCTTCAACCCCTTGGTAGCTATACTTGACTAATTTTACTACATATTCTCAGATTTTTGACAAGAATGTTCAGTGGTTTATTTAAAAGCGGACATTTCTAATCGATTGATTTATCAATAAACGTTTAAGTCATAATTATTAAAAGTAGTTTCTTGTTATGTAATAGTTTAAATTTTACATTTTCTGAGATATTTTATTTTACTCTACAAACTAATTAGTTTACTTAATTAACGTATTATTGTTAGTTGGGATACATGTTTTATTAATATAAATAGGGTGATTTTGTATTATACACTTATTTAATATCATTTTTATATATATACAGTCTCTTTTTGATATTATAGTTGTGATAGATAGCTTAGAAGGAAGTGTACTAAGTTATAATTTCTTATTGTAATTATATTATTGTTACATTTTCGGATAATTTTGAGTCACTTGATTTACTTCATTAAGATATTATTGTTTTTATATAGTTGTTCATTAGGATATTTGTCGATTATTAGTATAGTCAGAATTATGTATTATTCTAAGTTATTTAAACATACAGAGTGTATTTAATATGGTAGTTCTGATATGTAGCATATAAGTAGCTATAAAACAGTTGTATGTTTCTAATGCTACCTTAAAAGATTTTTATAAACTCTTTTAAATTGCACACGTAATTAATGTTAGTTATCTACTGATAAAATTAAGATACATTAGTACTTATATATGTCTCTTAAATGAAGATACAGTAGTACTTATATATATATATCTCTTAAATGAAGATAAAGTAGTACTTGTATATGTCTCTTAAATGAAGATACAGTAGTACTTGTATATGTCTCTTAAATGAAGATAAAGTAGTACTTGTATATGTCTCTTAAATGAAGATAAAGTAGTACTTGTATATGGCTCTTAAATGAAGATACAGTAGTACTTGTATATGTCTCTTAAATGAAGATACAGTAGTACTTATATATGTCTCTTAAATGAAGATACAGTAGTACTTATATATATGTATCTTAAATGAAGATATACAGTAGTACTTGTATATGTCTCTTAAATGAAGATAAAGTAGTACTTATATATGTCTCTTAAATGAAGATACAGTAGTAGTTATATATGTGTCTTAAATGAAGATACAGTAGTACTTGTATATGTCTCTTAAATGAAGATACAGTAGTACTTATATATGTCTCTTAAATGAAGATACAGTAGTACTTATATATGTCTCTTAAATGAAGATATACAGTAGTACTTGTATATGTCTCTTAAATGAAGATAAAGTAGTACTTGTATATGTCTCTTAAATGAAGATACAGTAGTACTTATATATGTCTCTTAAATGAAGATACAGTAGTACTTATATATATGTCTCTTAAATGAAGATATACAGTAGTACTTGTATATGTCTCTTAAATGAAGATAAAGTAGTACTTATATATGTCTCTTAAATGAAGATAAAGTAGAACTTGTATATGTCTCTTAAATGAAGATAAAGTAGTACTTGTATATGTCTCTTAAATGAAGATACAGTAGTACTTATATATGTCTCTTAAATGAAGATACAGTAGTACTTATATATGTCTCTTGAATGAAGATACAGTAGTACTTATATATGTCTCTTAAATGAAGATACAGTAGTACTTGTATATGTCTCTTAAATGAAGATACAGTAGTACTTGTATATGTCTCTTAAATGAAGATAAAGTAGTACTTGTATATGGCTCTTAAATGAAGATACAGTAGTACTTGTATATGTCTCTTAAATGAAGATACAGTAGTACTTATATATGTCTCTTAAATGAAGATACAGTAGTACTTATATATATATGTATCTTAAATGAAGATATACAGTAGTACTTGTATATGTCTCTTAAATGAAGATAAAGTAGTACTTATATATGTCTCTTAAATGAAGATACAGTAGTAGTTATATATGTGTCTTAAATGAAGATACAGTAGTACTTGTATATGTCTCTTAAATGAAGATACAGTAGTACTTATATATGTCTCTTAAATGAAGATACAGTAGTACTTATATATGTCTCTTAAATGAAGATACAGTAGTACTTATATATGTCTCTTAAATGAAGATATACAGTAGTACTTGTATATGTCTCTTAAATGAAGATAAAGTAGTACTTGTATATGTCTCTTAAATGAAGATACAGTAGTACTTATATATGTCTCTTAAATGAAGATACAGTAGTACTTATATATATGTCTCTTAAATGAAGATATACAGTAGTACTTGTATATGTCTCTTAAATGAAGATAAAGTAGTACTTATATATGTCTCTTAAATGAAGATAAAGTAGTACTTGTATATGTCTCTTAAATGAAGATAAAGTAGTACTTGTATATGTCTCTTAAATGAAGATACAGTAGTACTTATATATGTCTCTTAAATGAAGATACAGTAGTACTTATATATGTCTCTTAAATGAAGATACAGTAGTACTTATATATGTCTCTTAAATGAAGATACAGTAGTACTTATATATGTCTCTTAAATGAAGATACAGTAGTACTTGTATATGTCTCTTAAATGAAGATAAAGTAGTACTTGTATATGTCTCTTAAATGAAGATAAAGTAGTACTTGTATATGGCTCTTAAATGAAGATACAGTAGTACTTGTATATGTCTCTTAAATGAAGATACAGTAGTACTTATATATGTATCTTAAATGAAGATACAGTAGTACTTATATATATGTATCTTAAATGAAGATATACAGTAGTACTTGTATATGTCTCTTAAATGAAGATAAAGTAGTACTTATATATGTCTCTTAAATGAAGATACAGTAGTAGTTATATATGTGTCTTAAATGAAGATACAGTAGTACTTGTATATGTCTCTTAAATGAAGATACAGTAGTACTTATATATGTCTCTTAAATGAAGATACAGTAGTACTTATATATGTCTCTTAAATGAAGATACAGTAGTACTAAATATGTCTCTTAAATGAAGATATACAGTAGTACTTGTATATGTCTCTTAAATGAAGATAAAGTAGTACTTGTATATGTCTCTTAAATGAAGATACAGTAGTACTTATATATGTCTCTTAAATGAAGATACAGTAGTACTTATATATATGTCTCTTAAATGAAGATATACAGTAGTACTTGTATATGTCTCTTAAATGAAGATAAAGTAGTACTTATATATGTCTCTTAAATGAAGATAAAGTAGTACTTGTATATGTCTCTTAAATGAAGATAAAGTAGTACTTGTATATGTCTCTTAAATGAAGATACAGTAGTACTTATATATGTCTCTTAAATGAAGATACAGTAGTACTTATATATGTCTCTTAAATGAAGATACAGTAGTACTTATATATGTCTCTTAAATACAGTAGTACTTAAATATGTCTCTTAAATGAAGATACAATAGTTGTGATTAAATGTTTAAGATTTAAATTGCCGTATACAGGGTGTCACAAAAAAGGTGTCCTGGCTGTTGGTGTTCGGATTCCGTACCAAATTTAGAGCAACAATTAATGATTTATTTTTCGGTGTCCGCTCTATTTAATGTATGTGCAGTATATATTTTTGTTTGTTTTACACAAAAAGTAATAACTCAAGTAACGGTTCGACTGACTGGCGTGTAATTGTAACCTTGCAAACTTCTTAACATAATGCTTTGTAGGGGAGAGAACTGAGCATAAAGCTGGTCAAATAGCTGAGAATCAAACCAATACGTGGTTCGGATTCCACGTAAAGCTGTAGGTATCATAGTTACCCTGGCTATTGGGCTTTTAATAATCTGTCCTTTCTGAGCAAAGTCGACTTCAGAAAGTAAATGACTACACTCGTTCACCACACTCATTCACTTCTTATATTCGCTCATTTCTCTCGATCGGCGTCTTAGAAATGAATAATGAACGTCAGCATACATTAAACAATAGGAACATACATTGAGCTATCTTTAACAATTTCAAAATTGGTGGATATTTATAATTTTTAAATTCTAATATCTTTAACAACAACAAAAATCATTTAAACACTCTCAATAGGCACTATTTTAAAATGGCTATTTCTTTTTATGTTTATTAATGATCATTTACAAAAAATTTAGAAAAATTGTAATTCAATCGTACAAACTATTCTTGAGTTTCTAACACTTAAGACATATAGGCACTAAACGGGGTGGAATTCGAAAACATTTTATCCTTCATTTATTGCTCTTATTTAGGTAAAGAATCAAAAAATTAATACCCAGGGCACCTTTTTATGACGCCCTGGTTGGGATATTTAAAAGAAAATATTTAGAATATTAAAATAATCTACAGCCCACTTGTTTCTCCATCGATATTATAACGTTTTTGAAAACACACAACAAAGTACCACCTTGCCAATAACAGGTGAATAAAAGAGAGTTTCCTTTTGTAATTAAGAGGAATGGCGGGGGGGGGGAGAACAGCTGACACACCTTAACCGCCGCCTCTAACTTTACACCGGCCGACATTAAACATTTTATGACGAAACCAGTCCTCTGGCCCCGCTAATTATATGCGCTCTTCGTCGTGCTTTATGGCGGCCGCATTCGCAAATATAATTACGGCATCTTACAAAAAACGACGACTCAAGTCGGCCATAAATCTGTGAAACGTGTTGTCTGGGGAAACGGTGTCAGTATTTTTACTTCACGTTGATTCTATTTTACTTAAAAGCTACATAGATGTTATTATTAGGAAAATAAAGCTGTCTACACAGTTTGGGGTTGTTTTGTTTATTGGCATGACGGTATAGATAAATATTGATAATATTAACATAACATATCTCTAGTTATTTGCTTGGATTGTCAATTATTTTTTTAAAAACTAACACAATAACATTAATATCTTAGAAATTGATCAATGCTTAAGTTAATAAGAAATCGTAAGCTGCAAATAAAAAATTAAGAATCTTTCATTGATATAAATTATTACATAAACTAAACTTCATAGCAATTGGATAAACAACGTAACATGTGTTTCATGTTATTTTTAAAATAAGGTAATTATATAATCGACAACAAGGGCCTTGTCGAATATTTGGCTTAATTTTTTTTCACAGTAGATAAATAACTAAGAAACAAGAAAGTTGTTGTTTTTTTCAGTGGAAGATCCGGAAAAATTACGAAAATGAGGGAAAATGGAAAAATATATGTTTTGTAAATATTGCGTTGTGGATATTCAAATTGTATTAATTTTTTCCCTGATCACGAATGTGGAAAACTTTTTACAATCAACACAATGTGTTAGGAATAAGTTGAGTATTGATAGGTTAGGTTATGTTGGGTTTGGTTAAGTTATGTTATATTTGGTTAGGTTATGTTAGGCTTGGTTAGGCTATGCTAGGTCAAGTTAGGTCGAGTTAAGTTTTGTTAGGTTTGGTTAATTTATTTTATGTAACATTTGTGGCTATGTTATGTTAGGTTTGTTTAGGTACCCACAAACTCAAACCTAACCAAACTTAACCTATTAATACATAACCTAGCCTTAACCTAAAAAAAATAACATAACCTTGTTAAAACCAGCACATTTCCGGCGCTAACTTTGCAAATAATTGCTCATATTCGTAATCAGAATACAATTCCTTACATTTTTAGTGCCTATATCGCCTTATTTACGGAAAAAATGTTTCCGTTTTGTCCTCATTTACGTAATTGTTCCAGCTTTTCGCTGAAAAGAACTATAATATTCTTATTTCTGAGCTCTCTATCTGTTAGGGAAAAAGATTTAAGGCAAAAAATCGACAAGGGCCCTGTTTTGTATAATTACCAAAAATAACTTCTAAAATGAATGTAGAAAAATGTTATCAAATAAGTAAAATACTTGTAAATGTTTTGGTTTCGATTTCATGCCATTACCATCGCCTATGGAACTGCTCGGAAATAATTTGAAAAAACCTCATATAAATACAATTCTTGCAAAAAAATCCCTTCTAGTGAACCGACAGAAATCCAAACAAAATGTCCAAAACAATTCCTAATAATTCATCTATATAGGCCCTTCACAACCTAGATGGCTAGAAAAATGCATTTTATTGGGAAAACGGATTACAGAATTACAAATAAATCAAGTTCGTACAATATATTGAGCAGTAGAGTGTCAGTGATCCAGGAAATACACAGGGCGGGTTAATACTATGTAAATCCATAAAGTTATGGCTGATGCACATCCATGCAATGAATCGTTGTATATTACTGCCAGGACGTATGTTTACAATGAATATTGAGCGTAATTTGAGGTCAAATGGGTTGGCATTTGCTATTTGCAATTTAAATCCCCGAATGCAATTTAAACCGGGGCTCATTTTCATAATTCCGGACACCAAATATTTCTGATTTTAATAAAGACTCGGTCAGCCACGAGATCGGAAGATGACTGGGAATAATTTGAATTAATAATGATCGAACGGCCCCAATCTAAAGCGATTTGGTTCCGCTGATTGAGTTTGATTAAATATTTCATCTGTGACATTAGTGTATATCCTGCTGCATCCACACACGTTACTGTATAACAGATGCCTCATATGCACGTTTAATTATTCACAGCCGGTGCATTTGATATACGTATTAAATACGAATTGAATAGTTTTTGTAATAATAAATTATGGTAGAGTTATTAAATTTAACTTTTTTGTTATTATGGGTACAGTTCATTTCTTTAAATAAACAATACCCAGCAAGCTATGTGATTATTTTTAGCTATGTGATAATAACTAATGTGATTATTTTTAGTTGGTTTATTCGTTCATTTTTTTGCAACTCGCACTGTTTTAGGTTATACTACTGACAAAGCTAGCAATGCTTCTAGAATCATCTACCATCAGTCAGTGTACAAACACTAGTGATCATTCCATGTATAGAAACTATGGCCAGTGATTCATACAACAGACATTTGACACTTGTAATCTCAATATGATTTCACACCTCACCCTCTCACCATCGCACCTGATGATTGCTGACTCATATCCAGTCTTCACACGCGACTCTAGAAACTCGTCCTCTCGCCATATCACACAAGGCTTGCTGACTCTTAGTCTAGTCTTCACACAAGACGCTCTCCCCTCACACAACTCGTCACGATCCGTACCTTCACAAACGCACACACTGCTTGCCGACGTATCCTCCCGCCTTCACACACCGCTATACACTCGTCTTCTCGCCTTCAAATGACTCTTTCTCTTACCATATCAAACATTGATTGCTGACTTATCCTCCTGCCTTCACACACAACGCTTAAAACTCTCCTGTTACTTTCACACATCTCTTCGTGACTGTCATCTCACCAAATCACACAACGATTGTCGACTAATCGTCCAGTCTTCACACACGACGCTAAAACCTCGTACTCTCACTTTCACACATCTCTTCATAACTGTCATCTCACCAAATCACACAACGTTTGTTTTCTCATCGTCCAGTCTTCACACACGACACTAAACACTCGTACTCTCACTTTCAAACACCACTTCATGACTCCTCTCACCAAATCACACCACGATTGCTTTCTCATCGTCCAGTTTTCACACACAACACTAAAAACTAGTACTCTCACTGTCAAACACCACTTCATGACTGTAATCTCACAACATCACACAGTGCTTACTGACCTATCCTCCCGCCTTCACACACGATGCGCGAAACTCGTCCTCTCTCCCTCACACTCCTCTTCTCAACTCGTCCTCTCACCATGCTTTCCGACCCGTGTAGTCTTCACACACGACGCTTCAGACTCGTAGTTTGACCTTCATTGTTCATCCTCTCACCAACGCAGACGATGCTTGCCAGTTCATTCTCCCGACTAAGACACATAACGTTCCGTAATTAAAATTCACACCTTTATATATGCCTTCTTAAGTTCGGCCACCCTCCTATTTTGTAGTTTTAAGTTTATCATCTTATGTTATTTTCTGAGTGCTTTAACTACGTTCTGACCTTTTTAAAAACATTTTCAATATTTGTTCAAAAGCTAAGTCACTAAATGTCAGAGTAAACTTACTCAACAACAGGTCAATGGGAGGAACAAAAATCTCTACATAAATCCCTATTCTTAATAATTCTCTTTGAATTTTGTTGGATGGCCTCCAATAATTCAATCAAAACAAAGTTAAATTAAACGTTCTGAGAACTTAGGCTTAAACGGCCGGTGTCATAACTAGAATCTACATTTTCCGGTGACAACCGCGTCAAGGTACTATCTACAATATTTACAAGATGACCAGACGTTTCGCCAATACTGTGATGTGGCATCCTCAGTGGCTCCACATCGTCCTCAGAGGAACCACTGAGAATGCCACATCACAGTATGGGCGAAACGTCTGGTCATCTTGTAAATATTGTAGATAGTACTTTAACGCGGTTGTCACCGGAAAATGTAGATTCTAGTTAAACTAAACGTGTTTTAACAGCCATGGCAATAGAGAAATCTTAATGTTGTTGAACTTATTATTCGAGCGATTTCTATTGAAATAATGAAATGAACCATTTCATTACGATATGAAACGTGTTTTTTCGATCGCCTTGTTAAAGTAAAAAATAGTACCACTGAAGAAAAAATGATTAGGCTGTAAATTGTAAGAAGTTAAAATTTGATCTAAATCTTACAATTTTTAGATATAACGACTTATTGCATCCAACAGAATATTCCTATTAATAACATGCGTTTGCAATTGTTAAATGCTTTTCATATGAAATTATTTAAACTCTGGAGGCCAGACCTGAGGTGGGGGGGAAGGAATGTTAGCTCAAAACCTTCGTACTAAATGTCGTGTCTATATTTTATAGTTTGTCTTGGCTTTGATAAGTAAAAAAGTCAGTCAATTCTTGGGTTTTCGATAATTTTTATGAACAGTACTGAACTTAAAATACATAAGCGAACATGTTTATATTTTGATGTGACTTTTTCAGTCGAACACTGCACCGAGGCTTCGTCAATATGCGGCGTACTTGCAGCTGATCCGATGCACTTTTTCACACGGACTTGTGCTGCGCCCGCATCGCTCGGTTTTTCACACCACCCCTCACCTCCCTGAGTGGGGGGGGGGGGGGTTGTGTGCACAGTTCCATTAATCAAATACCAGGCCCAATCCAGCCTGTTTTGCTTACATTCTCATTTCCCGCTGGCTTTTCACTTATGGAGCTAATTTGCGATGAAATAATCCAAATTGATCTGGTGATTATGTTGATGGCCTTCCATTGGTTAATGTCGCGCCAATCCTTTATTTATTCGCTACCTACACTAAGTGCAATTGGCTGTTTAGGTTCTGCGGATTTCAACTACAAACATGTCGCTATTGCGTGTTTTTGTTTTCATATTTGACTATTGTTAATTCTGTCTAACCATTTACTTGACCACGGGATAATTTGGGTCTTCGCTTTGTTAAAATAACTATTTGTACTTCGTATTTCGTAATGGAAATTTAATACAATTTCAAATTAATCAAAACAGAGTTTATTTTGGTGGTAATAGTCTCTATGTACAAACAATAATATTTAAAATATTAAAACTCGACGATACATTTTAATTTTACAACATGGTTCCTAATAAACTTTGTTTGATTTTGTCATTGAGAGTGTAAGGTGGTGTATGTGCCATTTATTTTTTTTCTACTTGCTTTATCAAGTTTTAGTATACTCCCTCCTATCTAACATAATGCTAAAATGTTATCGCATAGAAGTGGTAAAATATAAGTTTTAACTTTTAACACTTAAGTAAAATATTTAAATATTAGTTGATTTGAGTGATTTTTAAAACAAAATAATGACATATTTGCAGTAGTATCTAAAAAGTATATTACGTTAAAAGATATTCTAATGATTTTAAAATTTAAAAATTGATCCCATAATTCATTTAAAACCTCTTCAGACAACTCTTTTGGAAATAGAACAAGCTCATACTAAATATTTTTTTGGTAGCTATCTTTTTATATTTTATTTACAAGTTTTGTGTTACAGTAACAAATGTTGTAGGATCATGAGTTTTCTATGGACGTTTGGTATCATTATTATGAACACAAAAATGTTTAACCATTTCGAACTGGAATGTCATCAGGTGAAAATATAACATCGCAAACCTTAGCAAAAGAGCTTAATCCAATATACTTTGTTTATTCAACTGCACAGGTTTATTAAAACCCCTAAATGATACATGAGATATATCGTATTTTTAGAAGTGTCTACAGAGTGCACAGTTACCAAAGTATTATTCAGTATATTGCTCATTAACAAGTATACTGTATATAGGTTATAAATGGGTGCACCACTATACGTATATTTATACTGGAGAAAGTCAGTGTTATTTTTTCATGGCTGTATGATTTACAGTCTGCCACCCTCTATTACCATAACACTCGCCCTTGGCAAGGCTTCCGCTGTTGGCGGTTGGCACTCCTGGTTTATTCCCCACGTGTACGCTCGAGTAATCCCAACTTTGTTTGTTTCAGATCGAAGACGCCATGCTCATGTTCGACAAGCAGACAAATAGGCATAGAGGTAAGCGTAATTTATAAATGTGCTTTAACATTTTTTAACTGAGTATATACGATGTTGACGCCATTTTGTGAATATTTATGTACAGCAGGGGTTCTCAATGTTTCCTTCTTGAATACAAATTGAAGTGATCAGGAATCATTGAAGTGGACAGGAATCAAGTCATCGAGTAACTTTTTATATATGCGCGCAAACAGTGGAGTAATGAGTTGCTAAAAACTGTATATTGCCAAGTATATTCCCGCAAGCATCTATATTGACTGTATATTTAAAAAATAATTTGTGAATAAAGGTTATTTAACTTCGATATCATCATTAAACTATTCGGGCCCAACTTGAAACATCCATCTATTCAGTACATACTAAGTGATATATTTAATATTTAAACAATGTGCTTCATCCTCTACCACCGAACGTCTTGTCGCCCCAGTAGGCAATAGTTTCAAAATGTGTTATTTAATTACGAGTTTAAATATATAGTTTTGATTTCTTTATTCGGGTATTTATGCACTGGTACGCGTACTGACAGAAGGAGATTGTTCATACATTGCTGACCTTTATTCATTTTAACAAACTTATCTAATTACATATTCTCCTTAAAAAATATCCACAAATCAAAAAAATAAAATGCCGATAACAAATCCTGAAAATGGAGAAATAATAACATATTAACAAAGCAAATTCCTAAAAGCAACCAAATCTTACACACTAAATCTATACACGCACACCCGCTCACCCATACACGTACAGTGGTACTGTCTCCTGTCTGTCTGTCTCCTGCGTGTCTGGAAACCACTGCTGTGTTGCGTTCTTTGTCTGGAAACCACTACTGTGTTGCGTACTTTGTCTGGAAACCACTACTGTGTTGCGTACTTTGTATGGAAACCACTACTGTGTTGCGTACTTTGTCTGGAAACCACTACTGTGTTGCGTACTTTGTCTGGAAACCACTACTGTGTTGCGTACTTTGTCTGGAAACCACTACTGTGTTGCGTACTTTGTATGGAAACCACTACTGTGTTGCGTACTTTGTCTGGAAACAACTACTGTGTTGCGTACTTTGTATGGAAACCACTGCTGTGTTGCGTACTTTGTATGGACACCTCTGCTGTGTTGCGTACTTTGTCTGGAAACCACTGCTGTGTTGGATACTAGGGTTATCAGGATGAGTCATTTTTATCGTTTAGTTCATATTCGTGATTATTTTATAGTAATTATTGTGACCGTTGATACATCTCTCATTTTTAAAATATTTTAAGTATGTTTATTCCCAATGTTTTATTAATTAGCTTGCTTTGCTTTCTGTCTCTGGCTAGAACCTTACACTCTTGGGTTTTATTGTTTTAAGATTGTTAGGCTTACAATTACGTTTTCTTCATGTCTCCTTTGACATGCCTAATTCAAATAGAGGTTATTATCAATTCCATATACACAATTGTACCTCTAAATCTACTTTCTTAGTGAGTTGAACGAGAACATAGAATCTTTCCTTATTCATAATTAATTTCAACCCCAAGTTATATCGTTCCTTTAACCATATTCATTTGTAGAATCTACCATTTTTATTTTTCATTTGTACAATTTCTCATTGTTAGTATTTGTACATTCATGTTCTGTTTGTTATAGTTTTATTAATTTTATTATTACTTTTTTTTAATAAGTTTGAAAATGCCTCATTTTCGTGTGTTAGTTGTAGTCAATTTTGAGCTTAAATATTATTGTATTAAAGCTCATATAAATGATAATATTTTTAGATTGTATATTGATTTTTATTTCATTTATTTTTAAAATTATAAATATATGAATTTGTTTTTCAACTAAATATTCATTGAATAATATTTTCTTTTATAGTATAAATCACACTTTATCTTTATTTAGTATAGTTCCTTAATGCCTCTGAATGTGTAAACAAAGTACTGAAACAAATAATGTATTGTGTATTACAGTACGTATATTCATTACAATACATTTTTAAAATTATCCCTTCAACATTCTTTATAATTGGTGTATATAGAGATATTTTAAACTACCCTTCCCTACAGTAAATAGTTATAGATAAAGTCCCCCCCCCCCCCGTGACAACTGATGTCGAGCACCTGTACAATGGCGTGAGGTATCGTTGTTGACGTCACAGCTCTGCCCCCTCCCACCGCACATTAGCATGATACGTGAGTTTAAATGCACCTTCGTGTATGCCATGCGTGTTGTAGCTGTAATTATGGATGAGCTCTGTGTATATCACTGGCACTGCCACTTCCGTATCCGGTTATATAGCAGTGAAGGGTGTCAGTGTTAATGGGATGACTCCGGGCCCAAATAGTTTTGCCGGCTATCTCGAATCTCACGTTACTTTACACTATGGAAATTCACCCCAAATACAGCAGGTTAACCTTTTCACTTTGCGGAAATCAGCGTTAGCAAGTGCTACTAGTTATAAATCAAATATGTAAATTAATAAATCGTCAAGATTTTCGTATTAGTTTACAAGTGTTGTAACATATTAACAGAATGGCTGTATTAAATAAAAAATAAATACGAAAACTAACACAAACACGCAGATATTACGTCAAACAAGTGATTACCCATCAAAGATAGTTTTATCTCATTACTACAATTACAAATTAGTTATTTAGTTTTTTTTTTCAATTTGCAAAAAGGCCTCAATAACAGTTGACAATTGAAATGTTGTGTCCGGTTATTGTTGGTGTTATTGACCAATCTACTTAGCCAGCCCCACTGAACTCGTGTGTAATCACACTGTTCATAAACCCATCCGATCGATTGCCTGCCTAACCGACGCGATACATCGATAGTGGGACTGACCGAACAGGGACAACAAAAACTGATAATGTATGGTCGTTTATGAGCCCGAGGCCTACCGTTATTACAGCAGCGATATTAAAGTCGGCCAACCGCGAAACTGGCTGGCAAAATATCTTTGTATGTATAGCGTTGTAACAGAACAGCTTTGAGTAAACACACGCTGAAAGACGGGAAGTTGTGTGACTCCTTGGTAAAATATGTTTCTATCTATGGCTTCAACAGTACAGCTTTGAGTAAGGAAGATGTTGTGCTACTACTTGCCAATCGCATGTCTCGATATGAAAATATTAACGTTGTCGTTTGCTTTAGGTTTGTAATTGAAAAAAGATCATAATCTGCGTAAACATAGATCCAACCAAACAACTACTGAATAAAAGGCTATATTTATTGCCTATTCAATAATTGACTAATTTAATTGAGGGTATATGTATAAATATATGTATACAGGATGTTCCAGAGTACCCGTCTGAAATGTCCAGCAAGCAGTTGGCTACGGAGGTTTGTTTTTAACGTTTACCCTACTAAATCGACCTAAAAAAATTCAATTAAATTATTTTCCACTAGCTTTTTTTTCCTACTTCAATTATATTATTACTGCCAAATACAAAATGTATTTGTTGGGTTTACTTGTTTTTTATGAAAAAGAGGAGAGTTACATTGCAAGGGTTGGTTCAAACCGATGCCTGGTGATGAATGGCCTGCTGGGGGAGAGATCAACTACTGACCGTAACCTCTTACGACTGTCAGAGGGCGTGCAAGAACATGTTAGGACACATTGCAAGGTATTTAGTTTTATAGTTAATATATATATATATATATATATATATATATATATATATATATACTGTATATATATATATATATATATATATATGTATATATATATATATATATATATATACAGGGTGTTTCAGAACACTCGTAAAATGTCTAGCAAGCAGATGGCTTACTACAGAGGCTTGGTTTTAACGTTAACCCCACTAAATCGACCTCAAAAAGTTTGATGAAATAATTGTCAACTCTGTGGATTTCGCGGTGTACCCGAAACAGAGGGTTCCACGTTCGAAGCTCAAAAATGTCAAATTTAAATATAGGTAATGTAGTATCATTGTAAAGGGATTTATGCCCCAAACACTTTCGTGAGGAAAAAACGCAATTTTCTTTGTTCGTTACGAAATGCCAACCTAAATTCTACTGAAAAAAGGGTTTTATTTGTATTACCATACCTATATTACTTATCCATTTCGAAATCAAATATTTTTTAGAATACTCAGTGACACTACCTTTCAAACGAAACCAAGAATGGCCCTAATCTAAAAATGTTTACTACCACTATAAAATGTTAGTTTTTGAAAATACCCTTAATCCAAAATTTTTAAATAGTAAGGGGTGTTCTAGCATATAAATTTAAAGGCCCTGTAAAACTGAACCAATTTCATATATAACGATTACAAAACTGTGACCCAAAACCTTTTATTTGTGAATGCTATCAATACATATCCGGAAAATCCTAAAAGAGAAAATAATATACGTTAAAAGAAAAGCACAAATTATCGTAGTTCTTATACCTTACAGATGCACAGATGCTCGAAGTGCATCCCGTTGTTCTCTAAGCAGAGACACATCCTGTTCCCGAAACCATGAACATACCGTAAACATTCTTTGCCGTTGCTTCCATAAATTGAATTTTGTATTCGTATCTGCATGTCCTCCCGAGTTGTTTGTCGGGTTTTGTATACAATATCTTTTATCCGTCCCCAAAGTTAATAATCAACACAATTGAGATCCGGTGACCTGAGGAGCCAAGAGACTGGACCACTTCTTCCTATCCACCTATCTGGATACTGACGATTCAGTTTTCGATTACCCTGTACATATCTACTTTTGGAAAAACTTTCGGTAACTGCATGAAGTAATATTCATAACATCTGTGAATATGGCCATTTCGGTATTTTGTTAAAGTTTCGTAATCGATATAGATAGAAACAAACTTTAAGTATGACATTTGTTCAGTTTTACACGGCCTTTGAATTGATATGCTGGAAGCTCCCCTTACTATTTAAAAATGTTGGGTTAAGGGTATTTTCAAAAAATGAAATTGTATAGGGGTAGTAACCATTTTTAGATAGGTACATGCTTGGTATCGTTTGAAATCACGTCACAAAGTAGTCTAAAGAAATATATGATTTCGAAATGGATTAGTAATTTAGGTATGGTAATACAAAAAAAAACCTATTTTTTCAGTAGAATTTAGGCCGCCATTTCGAAACAAACATAATAAATTGCATTTTTTCTTTACCAAAGTGAACCAACCTTTAAAATTATTTACTACATTACCCATACTTACATTTAACATTTTTTGAGATTCGAACGTGGGACACTGTTTTAGGTACACCGCGAAATTCCCCACTGCGAGTTGAAAATAATTTCATTGAATTATAGATGTTGATTTAGTGGCGTTATTAACTATAAAACTAAATACCTTGCAATGTGTCCTAACGTGTTCTTCCACGCCCTCGACAGACGCAAGACGTTAGTCAGTGGTTGATCTCTCCCCCAGTAGGCCATTCATTACCAAGCATCGGTTTTGAACAAACCCTTGCAATGTTACTCTTCTTTTTTTCATAAAAAACAAGTAAACCCGACAAATACATGTTGTATTTAGCAGTAATAATATAATTGAAGTAGGAAAAACAAAATTAAGTTGAAAATTATTTGAATTTTTTAGGTCGTTTTAGTAGGGTAACGTTAAAACCAAGCCTCCGTAGTAAGCCATCTGCTTGCTAGACATTCAGACGGGTCTCTGGAAGACCCTACACACACACATATATATATATATATATATATATATATATATATATATATATATATATATATATATATATATATATATATATTTATTTATTTATTTATACATATACCCCCAATTAAATTAGTCATTTATTGAATAGGCAATAAATATAGCCTTTTATTCAGTAGTTGTTTGGTTAGACCTATGTTTCGCAGATCGTGATCTTTTTCAATTACAAACCTAAAGCAAACGTCAACGTTAATATTGTCATATAAAGACATGCGATAGGCAAGTAGTAGCACAACATCTTCCTTACTTTTCTACTTTAGTAAGTAGAAAAAAAAACAATACTACAAAATGTAACGTGCAAATCATAACAACTAGAACTTAACACCCAACCAACATTCATCATGTTACCTCGTGGATGTTGAGTTTCGTATCAGCCGTTTCAACGAAATATGTTGTGATAACACCCAGCCCACATTCATCGTGTTAACTAGTGGATGTTGAGTTTCGTATCAGCCGTTTCAACGAATCATGCCGTGACAACACCCAGCCTACATTCATCGTATTACCTCTCGGATGTTGAGTTTCGTATCAGCCGTTTCAATTAAATATGTTGTGATAACACCCAGCCCACATTCATCGTGTTAACTAGTGGATGTTGAGTTTCGTATCAGCCGTTTCAACGAATCATGCCGTGACAACACCCACCCACATTCATCGTATTACCTCTCGGATATTGATTTTCGTATCAGCCGTTTCAATGAAATATGTTGTGATAACACCCAGCCCATATTCATCGTGTTAACTCGTGGATGTTGAGTTTCGTATCAGCCGTTTCAATGAAATATGTTGTGATAACACCCAGCCCACATTCATCGTGTTAACTAGTGGATGTTGAGTTTCGTATCAGCCGTTTCAACGAATCAAGCCGTGACAACACCCACCCACATTCATCGTATTACCTCTCGGATATGGATTTTCGTATCAGCCGTTTCAATGAAATATGTTGTGATAACACCCAGCCCATATTCATCGTGTTACCTCGTGGATGTTGAGTTTCGTATCAGCCGTTTCAACAAATCATGCCGTGACAACACCCACCCACATTCATCGTGTTAACTCGTGGATGTTGAGTTTCATATCAGCCGTTTCAACGAATCATGCCGTGACAACGCCCAGCCTACATTCATCGTGTTACCTGGTGGATTTTGAGTTTCATATCAGCCGTTTCAACGAATCACGCCACCTCTTGGATATAGAGTTCCTTGCTGGCCCAATATAAATATACATAAATTCATATTTAAACGCGTGTGTCGTTTTAATAATTTTTTCAATATCTTAAAACAGCCTGTGATGTTATTTTCTGACTCTTTAAAGATGTACATATTTTTACATTTAACACTGCATTCTCATTAGATTCTGAAAGTGCCAAAGCCATTTAAACACAATCTCGAATCAACGAACCGATCAATAACGGACCGGTTGTTATATATTGGAGTTCTTGTACATTTATTTCATTATTATTATTTTTTTAATAGAAACCAATTCTAACCACCGAGAAGTTATCTATACGGTGTCAGCAGTCGGTTATTCAGGCGACGTTGACATTTCCATTACAACCCTTACAGAAGTTATTACTTCACGTGAAAACTTGTGGAAGGAGTCTTATCGCAGGCCGATAATGTCCACAAGTATGCCTGACAGCGCTTCCTTCCCAGGAGAAAAATTGAAAACCCTTACCTCTCTCTGTAATCGGATAAAATGTCATTTCCGTCCGAGAGTTAGCGATCGCCATCTTGACCACCGCCGCCATTTTGCCACTGCCGACGACATCCGCATCCGGGCAATTATCTGATTGCTCTTTGTCAATCACGTGATTCCCCTGGTCCCCATTTTCCTCTTCAGCTGAGGGCTTATTGACAAAGTGTCTCTTGTGTTGTTGTTTTGGGAAATTTGTGTTTGTTTACGTGTGTTTATTTTTGAAGTCTAGAGGTACTAGTAGTAATTTAATACTGTGTCTCCTGAAAGCATATTGTTATTTACATTTTTAAAGTATATTAAAATAGTAGAATATTTGTACTTCTGCTAATTCAATGCATATACAGTTGTAGATTACTAAAACTGTTATATATATAATTTAATCATGATTCTTTACCAGCGTGGTGGCTCGATGGCTAAGACTAGGGAGGGCAAGTTCCAGGATTCTAATACGCAACTGAGCTAACGATCGGTACTTCTTTCGTCGAATAAAGTTCATGTTCATGCCTGCTGGCACATGTAAACTTGCGAGTAAAGATGAAAAAAATAAACGATACAAAAATAAAAGTTTTCAAACTTATTATTTAGTAGTATTGTATTTTGTTAAGTGTCTTTAAATTAAACACTCTTAATCAAAAGAAATTTCGTTTTTTACAAATAGAAGCAAAGAGGATTCAAAATGGTAGGCCTAATAATTAATTAGGGTGGTATTTAGTAATAATAACTACTTTATATTAAAATAATCAACCTTCATTAAGTTTGTTACATATTATTTTATTTTCACTATTATTCACATTGGCCAAAAGGCACCACGTGCGCTTGCATTAAATACGTGTTTTGTCAATTTGATTTTTCGCCTTTACCTAATTTATTTTTTTAAATAATAAGTCTCTTTATTAAATGAGGTTAAGTGGACTTTATTGTTCTAACGTCGTCCCTGATAAAAACGTTTTTCATTTAATTTATTACAAGACCACTGTAAAAAGCACCACTGTAAATACCACTGTACACTGTAAATACCACTGTAAAAAGCAAATCAGTTCTAGCAAAATTTCCTGCATAATTTTTTTCTGAAAGAATATAACATGGTGGACACTAAACAATTAGATTGAAAATGTTTGCTTACTTATTTTAAGTATAACAGCAAATTAAAACTCAATATTTTGTCATTTCAGACCAGCGGCGTGTGGCCGTTCCGTCAGTACCAAAGTTATTTTATTCGGACTATACATCGAACTGTTACGGTCCAACATGGTCCGTAATAATTAGGTGATTCTGGCTAGTAACTGTTCTTTTATTTACACGCTCTAAATAACTAAATTAGACACTATGAAATATTTACAATAGTTTAATTTCTATTTAGAATCTTTTTAGATACTTTAACTAAACCAATGTTATATATTTACAACAATTATGTCACTTATTTACAGGTATTATGTCACTTATGGCACTCGAGTCTCCGTTCACACAATATATAGCACTGCTCGGTGTACTGTCACTGGATAACGGACTGTCACTATACTGTCCCTATTAAATAGTGTTCTTTTGACTGTCACTGACTTACACTGACTGCTAGGTCGGCGCAAGGGTGTCTTTATATATAAGGCAGCAGTATAGGCCAAGAAAGCTCTGGAACTGCTGAGGTAATTCGGGAGGGTGATCTTGGTCTTTCTGGGCACAAGTTCGAGAAGGACCTGACTCCATCTACAATTAATTGTCATTCTATCCCCTCCTGGAAGAAACTGTATTTGCCTAGTAATCCGGAATTGCGCAGGCAGGAGTGCGCAATTAACTAGGTGGTACCTTAGGTAGTTGCCATGAGCTGTTGTTCTGTCGTGTTTCTTGTATTTGGTTTAACATAACCTGGCGGTGTGATAATTATATCCTTCAATCGTGCCACCTTCTAGCTGTTTTTATCAAGTTCAGTGACAAAGGTTGGTGAGAACTATTCAATCTCAACTTTGGTATTTAAACATTTTTAAAAACTATCTGTGGTTTATGTTTGGTCAGATGTATAAATAAATGTTACCATTGCTACCCACTTTCAGTGTTAGTAAATTTATTTGTAATTTAGGCATGATATAGTTACGCATTCTGGAATCCCCAAGGTAGACATCGACAGGTCAGCACGTTCTTAGTTTGAAGGGAGCCATTTTAAAGTAATTTGAAATAAAATAATTGCTTTATTAGAGTCATTATCGATTTTAGTGTGTTTATATACATGCAGGTAAATATCGAGTAATTTTTCTAATGTTTTTAGCCCTGCATTAATTGTTACTTTTTTACTAACAAGAATGTACAAGGTTTCCCAGTACCACAATTTGACTTATTTTCTTCGTTGTTTTAAAATTGAGCATTTTTAAAAATGTCCTTGTTCTATAAACGTTTAAAATAGTAGGAATAGTTAATTTTTGCTAACAATAAAATCGCAGACAATCATAGCAGAGTGTAAATATTGGACGTGTTATGTCCAGTTATTGCGTGTCACCTTTCACCAGTAAGCTCCCTCGTACACGGCCTACAAGATTGTTTGTAGGGCAGATAATTTATCAGCCGTGATATTCTAATCGACCTCGTCGCCATATCCATCATCCCTGTCACGTATATCGTCTCCTAGGGGATGTTTTAATTTAAACTGTTTCCTCTCTCATCTCTCACCCTCCCCGCAACTCTTCCTCCGTCTTGGTAATTAATGACGGCCTAGGTTCGTTCCAACAACGGCAAGTGTAAAAACAGCATCCCAGTTTTCTGAGAATGCTCGCCCTTTGTGTCCCGGCAAAGTTGTTTCACAATAAATTACCAAGTTATACTCTCGCAGCTAACCGTTTGTTTAATTAATGACTCTTTCAACGTCCGACCAACCGTCTTCCTGCTGGAAAAATGGCCCGTGTCAAACTGTTCCCTACTCAAACTCCCACATTTTTGTGCCGTGTGCAACTTACTCCAAACTGTAATTTATTGTTTTACTGAGTGTGTAAAATATGCAATTATATGTGATACTTCTTTTGTTTTATTTTTTTAAATGTACAATTGGATGTGGCCTTAAAATCTTTTATTGTATTTTGTTTTGAGCATTGTTTATATAAATCCTTGCAAATAAGTTTTCTCCGGTATTTTGATAAATTAGTGAACGGCTTTATTAAGACTGCATTATTATTATTATTTTTATTTTTGTCAATAAAAATAAGTTGAATATTGTGTATTTTTAGCCATAAGCTTTGAAGAATTATTGCATTAACATTTGTTGACCTGCCAGGCTTGATAATTCATAATTATACAACAATTAAAATATTTATTTGAATTAAATGTTATCAATCCACAGGTAAACACACGGATTGTTTTGCAGGTCTTATCTGGTCATTACTTAACAAACTTCTGATGTTAGAATCACTCTGAGTTGTTACAATCAATAACGTCTATATTTCATGTAAAGATGTTTTACGACATAAAAACTACTGATGGGTGAGTAATAAGAACGCTTTTTTATGGGATTTACGTGCAATATGTAAAGTATTTTTTTGTTGTAATGGTTAAGCAAAAACTACATTTTGTATAGTACTACATAGTACTTTTTTTAGCAAAATAAAATATATTCATTTGTTTTACTCTGCATAATTTATTTAATTTACATAAACCAACCATTTTCATTTAGCAGCTTCAGGATGGTGGCAGTTTTAAATGAGAAAGTATTTATGCATTGTTACCTAGACTCTATTGCACCACATAATAACGATGTTGCCCAAAAATATACACTTATAACAAGCTTTACTTTCCTAGTAGCAATTTTAGTTTTTTTCAGCTAAAAAGGTGTAAGTGTTTTTAATCTTTGTAAAAGTACAAATAAACCTACTGTCATAACTGCCTTAAGACTTTCATAGTTAACAGAAATGATCCACATACACATACATATCTAGTAAATAACAGATGGGATGTTGCATAAAGGTTCACTAGTGGAGAATGAACAGTAAACCGGACTGCTCAGTAGCAGTTATTGCTCACAAATATTATTTCTACCTTAAATATTTGTAAGGTAGAAATAATGTTTGTGGATGTTTGTCTACTTTTATGTCAACTATTTTGTGGTTCGGGAAAATATTTTGGGTAACTAATGTGTTTCGTTTACTAAAAAAATACGTTTTTTATTATGATGTTGACGTTTTCTAATTGTAATCGTTTATAGTTAGAAACAACTTTGCACTTTGACGGGTGGGTACAGTAAGTATTCTCCAGCATGTATTAATAAGGTTGTTGATAGGTGTCGGTCATGCCTTTGACGGGTGGGTACAGTAAGTATTCTCCAGCACGTATTAATGAGGTTGTTGATAGGTGTCGGTCATGCCTTTGACGGGTGGGTACAGTAAGTATTCTCCAGCACGTATTAATGAGGTTGTTGACAGGTGTCGGTCATGCCTTTGACGGGTGGGTACAGTAAGTATTCTCCAGCATGTATTAATGAGGTTGTTGATAGGTGTCGGTCATGCCTTTGACGGGTGGGTACAGTAAGTATTCTCCAGCATGTATTAATGAGGTTGTTGATAGGTGTCGGTCATGCCTTTGACGGGTGGGTACAGTAAGTATTCTCCAGCATGTATTAATGAGGTTGTTGATAGGTGTCGGTCATGCCTTTGACGGGTGGGTACAGTAAGTATTCTCCAGCATGTATTAATGAGGTTGTTGATAGGTTTCGGTCATGCCTTTGACGGGTGGGTACAGTAAGTATTCTCCAGCATGTATTAATGAGGTTGTTGATAGGTGTCGGTCATGCCTTTGACGGGTGGGTACAGTAAGTATTCTCCAGCATGTATTAATGAGGTTGTTGATAGGTATCGGTCATGCCTTTGACGGGTGGGTACAGTAAGTATTCTCCAGCATGTATTAATGAGGTTGTTGATAGGTGTCGGTCATGCCTTTGACGGGTGGGTACAGTAAGTATTCTCCAGCATGTATTAATGAGGTTGTTGATAGGTATCGGTCATGCCTTTGACGGGTGGGTACAGTAAGTATTCTCCAGCATGTATTAATGAGGTTGTTGATAGGTGTCGGTCATGCCTTTGACGGGTGGGTACAGGAAGTATTCTCCAGCATGTATTAATGAGGTTGTTGATAGGTGTCGGTCATGTCTTTGACGGGTGGGTACAGTAAGTATTCTCCAGCATGTATTAATGAGGTTGTTGATAGGTGTCGGTCATGCCTTTGACGGGTGGGTACAGTAAGTATTCTCCAGCATGTATTAATGAGGTTGTTGATAGGTGTCGGTCATGCCTTTGACGGGTGGGTACAGTAAGTATTCTCCAGCAAGTATTAATGAGGTTGTTGATAGGTATCGGTCATGCCTTTGACGGGTGGGTACAGTAAGTATTCTCCAGCATGTATTAATGAGGTTGTTGATAGGTATCGGTCATGCCTTTGACGGGTGGGTACAGTAAGTATTCTCCAGCATGTATTAATGAGGTTGTTGATAGGTGTCGGTCATGCCTTTGACGGGTGGGTACAGTAAGTATTCTCCAGCATGTATTAATGAGGTTGTTGATAGGTGTCGGTCATGCCTTTGACGGGTGGGTACAGTAAGTATTCTCCAGCATGTATTAATGAGGTTGTTGATAGGTGTCGGTCATGCCTTTGACGGGTGGGTACAGTAAGTATTCTCCAGCATGTATTAATGAGGTTGTTGATAGGTGTCGGTCATGCCTTTGACGGGTGGGTACAGTAAGTATTCTCCAGCATGTATTAATGAGGTTGTTGATAGGTATCGGTCATGCCTTTGACGGGTGGGTACAGTAAGTATTCTCCAGCATGTATTAATGAGGTTGTTGATAGGTGTCGGTCATGCCTTTGACGGGTGGGTACAGTAAGTATTCTCCAGCATGTATTAATGAGGTTGTTGATAGGTGTCGGTCATGCCTTTGGAAATAATTTAATATTCATTAATTTTGATATAAATAATGAAATCACTTTAGAACATTTTAAACTAAACCTCCATTATAAAAAGGAACAAAATGAATGTATATTATTTTAACATATCATATTTAACAAATTAAAATTTTAGTTACATTTTTAGTTAACGTGGTTTTCATATTAATATAAAATAATTTAGATGGTTACAATAAATACTTCACAACTGGCTATAAATATTTTCCAACTGCTATAACGTACGAATTTTGAAGTTTTGATACATTTGTATGTATATATATATTTGCGCATTTTGTCGTTTTTATAAGCCATAAAAACAGTCTCTAATATCCGAATTTTAGCTCTTTAATATTCTTATTTTATTAAATTATGATTACCAAAATCTATCATGCCCCACCTCTTGTTTGTAATTTGAATTTGTCCAAATTCTAATATACCAATCAGTTTGAATTGTTAACTTATGCAGGCAGCTCATTCGCTACGACTTCTAAATGAGATATAACTGCAAAAAATATATATAATTTTAAAATAAAACGTTTGACTATTTACCAATGTTGTTTTTGTTTTAATAATAGTAAATATCCCAATAAATAACGAGCAATCATAAACAAACAATTTATTTAATTAAATAAATGAATAATTGATTGGTTTATAATTGATTGGTATGTAAATTTATAAATTTAGTATACAATTATTTACTAATGAATGCAGTTTTTTGCTTATTGGAATTAATTATTTGCCAACTAACAAATGAATGACAAGGCTTTTGAACTGATCCCTTGTGTAAAAAATTGTTTGACAAGACGATAAGAATTTAGGATTAAATAAAAATGATGATTATATTTTATAAATGTGTTGGTTTTGTGTAAGCTGTTCCATTCGTAAATGAATAGCAGCCAAAATAAATTACTTCGCCTTATCAACGTTTCAATTCATTCCACTAACTATAAACACTTGCGTGGCGTTTAAACACTAATGAAGACATCTTCATACCACAAACCTCCAGACGGCAACGGGCCACAAATCAGCTGGCTAGCCGCTCTTCCTAAACAGCTGATGGTAATAAACAAATGTACTGCGCAGTTAATTATTTGAGGTTATGTTCTGTTGTGGCCCAGCTAAGTCCCTTGTAGCATATCTTCGCCAACTCCCCTTTGAGGCTGTATGTCTGGATGAATACTTTAGTATGTACATAACTCAATTCCCTATATGCACACGATATCTTTCCTCACTTTGAAAGTAAGTATTTATTTTCAAGCCTATAACAATTTTACTAACAATAATAAAATAAATTAGCAAAGAATTTTAAGTATTAAATTTAATATATTCTACTAAATTTACGAAGTATTGAATATAGAGATTGACCTTTAACTTTAAGTAGGTTAAGAGTCATTAATGGGTATATGTTTTATATTCGTTAATATATTTCTTATTATGATGTCTTGGAATAACTAATCTTAGTTTGGTTACTATGATAGATGAACAATGTTGCATTCAAAATTATAAAATATACACTTTAGTTACTAAGACAACCACATTATATTTTTCCTTTACTTTACTTTTTACAGATTTTAATAAATGAAGATAAGCATTTCAAAGAAAAATCTAAATGATTGGTAATCGGAACCGGAAGTTCTGGAGGGTAGAGTATTTACAATGTCCTGACGTTGTAAAACCATTGCTAACTCACACTTTCTAGTTAATTGCAATAATAGTCGCATATCTCGCCTCTTTTAACAATGAAATTGCAGATTAAATAAAAACTGCAAAAGGTACTAAAGAAATAATTAACAGCTGGCGAAGCCATTTTAATATATCTGTTATATTCAAGGTGTATGACACATTATCACAACAATAGTAATCAAATAGCTTTTAAATTTAAGGAAAGTACTACAAAATTACAAATAAACTATCCAAACGCAAACAACTCTATAATCAAACTCTAACTCCAAACGAATTAGTTATGAACTATTTACCACTAATGCCGACAAAAACACTACAAAGTAGTGTTATAAGTGAAAGTGTAAATATTTTAGTGTCCACAATAAACAGAGATTAAAACAAGTGGAAGGCAAAGCACGTCGCTGGCGCAATTGGTCCAAATTGGAATCGTGCTGTTTGTGACTTAAAACGCCCCGAGCCCAAGCCGGATTGGAAACTCCTATTGGACCATTGTCCTACCCGGTGCGAGAACTTATCTGGAAGAAGCTGCATCCTCCACCTGTATGACGTTCTATTGTTCACTGTAATTGGGTTTTATCGGCAACATCTTGTGTCGGGGGGTAAAGAGCGAAATGCGAATTGTGCTCAAGTGCGTACACGGTACAGTAGTAATCAGGAAAAATACACAACTATAATCAAATATTGTAAATACTGTTTCAGCACTTACAATGTATTTTGCCATTCTATTGTAAACATCAGACAATTCAATTTACAAACTACAATTTATAATAAATTGTTGAATAATCATAATAAAACATAATTTTATTTATGGTGTTAAATATGGACCATGAATATAGGTTTAGTTAGTTTGTTTCATTATAAAAAACAATTTGTTTTTAATGGTAGTTCAATAAATTCAACAAAAGCCAAATTAAAATAATATTTTCCATAGTATACCTCCATTCTGAACTCAAATATATCACATATCCTAAACGGAACCTTTTTAGGAGTGTTATGAATTAAGTTGTTACCTACGATAAGGTATTATTGGTATCTTATCTTATTGTTAAGCCCTGAAAATTGTCTCCCGTTATATACAATTATTCATCGTGTTGAAACAGTCTTAAATTGTAAACAAAACATTTATTTACTTACAACATTGCCACTTTAGTACAAAACAACCAATGTGGAACATTAATACTGATTGTGATAGGGCATTTGCATTTTTTTGTTTTACATATTTACTATGAATTTGGAATTGTTTAGTCTTGTTAATAATTATATATTTAGCCTGTGCTTAGTAAAATCATTATATATATATATATATATATATATATATATATATATATATATATATATATATATATATATATATATATATATATCGAAGCCCCTGACAACTTTCCTACAGAGAAAATTTAAATAACAAGCAGCAGTTGTTTTGGAACGTTCAATTTACTTTGACCGCTGGAGAGCGCCGAGGTATTCACGAGCCTCTCTCGTATTAAGGTTCGGAGAATGCAATACAGTCGTCGTGGCCGGTAAAATAACATATGCTAGGTCCTTGAGTCTGTAATTCTGTTTGTGTTGTCGACATTTGGTTTCCTAGGAACTCATATTATCCTCTCTGACAAGAAGCCTTTTATCAGACTTCATACGTTTTTCCTTTGGATATTACCTGGCTCAATCTGTGTGTGTCTTACTCTTATTTGTTTTATTATTTCGTTAATTGTTGTGCTTTAAGTAAGAAACTTTCGTTAATATTCAGTAAGCTTTTCTTATTTTCTCACCGTTCGCTTTTATTTTAATTTGTGTAACTGAGATAAAATGTACGAGTATTTGTGAAATTCAAAAACTATAAAAAGTACTTTGAAATGCTTGCGTGTATTCCATTTTAAAAAATTTTATGATTAGATCTAATAAAACATATCTATTGAAGGAACATTAGCTCAGAGTATTTCGTTCAACACCGTCAAGCTCATTATGACGTTTTCAGGTATTTTATCGGCCTGCTCTGATCCAGGTACACTCAATGTCATAAATTACTTCACTACGGGTATTCACTATAAACAACTAAGTGTGGCGTTTCTCTTTTCATTAACTCCATTTTGAATTCGAAGTAACTTTAAACCAAACGCTTACATTTAGTACTTCTACAATTTTACAAAGTTACACGCAACATTTTATGGCAATCGATTTGACTATGTATTATTAATTTATTTGATGAAGTTATTGTTTTTTTATGACAAAAACAAGCATATAGATGGTCCAAAACGGTCGGGTAAAACTGTAATATCTCTTCAATCGATCGATACAGAGATTAAATTTATTGTCACGATTATCTAAATTACCCCTAAATAACCCCTCTATGGATAAAATGTCGGACATTGAAAAGGAAATATAAGTATATGTTTACACAGATTCCCTTCGTGCCAGCCGTCAAGGTCACAGAAGGGGTTGATGCAAGTAATGAGTAAATTAAAACATATATTACATAACATGGAATGCACATTTTAGAGTATTAAAGACTATTCTTTGCTCCTTAATTTTAAAAGTTGTATCTGCAGATTTCTTGTTTAGTAAAATTGAATAGTATATTGTAAATCATAGTATCATGATTTATATTGTATTGTATATTGTAAATACATAGAATCATAGTAAATATTGAAACTATTTGAAATGATGGAATATATTTTATAAATTACCTAATTTTAAGTGCTTTCCTCTCTCATTGATGGGAATAAAACTTCTATTGGTGACAACTAAAGAACGGGAAGGAAAATCGAGTTTAACGATATGTTTATGTATAGGAACAAAGAAGCCACGAATTTGCAATTCGGAAGCGTAAATTGGCGAGACGCTGTGCATATTTAAAGAAAAGGTCGGAATAATATAGAATCAATACCTTCTAGCCTGTTTGCCACAGCTATTTTTAATTATCTTGTTTTGCACCTTCCAGGAATAAGTTTAAAACAAGTTTAATTGTTTTATGAATAATCATTAAATGTTGAATATGCATAAACATAAACCGTTCTTTGCGAGGTGTCCTGTCTTAGACAATGCTTATTCAACATTTTATAATCGAAATTATCCTTTTTTATCATTATCAAAGAAAACATAGAAGTGTATAGTAAACATTGAAAATTCTAATTTGGTGAATAAATATCTTTATTATTTATAGTGTGGTACAACAGTTAATATTATTTGGCAATAAATAATTGTTCACAGACCCTTCCAAGATCTAAATTACTGATTTCATACATTAATAAATTGTTTGTTATTAAAATAAGTTTATGAACAAATGTAATAAAACGTGTTGGTGCTCTAAAAAATAATATAAGAAGTATTAACTTAATTTTGTTATCGATAGTTAAGGAATTGTATTTTTTCTCGATGTATAAATTGCACTTTAATTGTATTCCTCATAACAAATCCAATATTTCGTAAAACACTCGTAGTTAATATGACCTTTCTAATGTCCCCTATACAAAATAATTTCTATTAAACGCATTAAAATTTTATTTTTTCCTCTATGGTTTTCTTTCTATGTTTTAAAACTATAACAAATAATTATAAGGTAAAAATATTAATATATGTTTTTGATTGATTATAAGGAGTCTTGACTGGATTTTCCCGTTTGAAATTTCTATAATTTTGTCCACTGAATTTAATAATGATTTTCTTCCAATTTTTTTAAATTAATCTTTAATTTTTTTGGCTAAGAAGTTATAGTGATCGTTAATCACTACGATAAAAAACATATTCAAAACTTCTTGTTTCATGCATTCACAAGCTATAATTTGATGTCTATAAAAGTGCCATTGATTATTCTGTTTCAAAATCCTTATTGATAATGCAAAATGTTGCTTAGTTACAATTGCATGGAATTTTTATCATACATCACGTTCCGTGGACGGACTTAATAGGCCTTATTGTTCTGTCACTCAGTGGGTGCTTCGTGGGAATGACGTTGGCAGCACAAGTCTAATCGCAGCTGGTAAATGTAATCTGTAAATTGGTTTTTGGTCGGTGGGATGAGGGTGGGGGTTGATGGGTAAAACGTAGATATACATTGAGCACACCCCCATTGCATTTCACGAATAGAAGTATAGTTTTGTTATGCGTTCATATAGTATCGTATTTATTTATTACATTCAGTACAGAGCGTCTTAAATTTCTGGAAACAACCAAATACTTTCATTATTAATTGAAATATAAATTTGAAACTTTTATAATCGTGATATGTTTTGGGTACCTACTTTTTGGAACAATGTTTAGTCATTTCACACTGATGGAAGACGTCCTGTCGAGGGTTTCGTCGGTATTCTTTATGGAACCTTATACATTGAGTTCCATCAATTTAAAGGTTATACTGAATTGAATGCCATAAAACGCATCTCTTAGGAATCAATATCAGAAAATAGATTACTTTGAGTATTGCAAATTTGCTGAAGTTCAACCAGAAAACTTTTTAACTTTTAAGTGTTTAGTCTATTTTAACTTCATAGTCAAACTGAAGAAGAGAGAAAGTAAACAAATTTATTTTGTCACCAAAGAAGCTAAAAGGTTAGTGTTTCTTACATCTTTTATTGTTTTTAATGTTCTTATTATACATTGCTTTAATTTTTTTATTTTTGGAAGGAATTAATGAAACAATTAATTATTTACTTATTTTTATTATAATAAAACTGTATACATATTGTACTAATAAAACAGCATAAATGATTTTATTTATCTAAACATTTTTTAAATGTTAAGGAATTTAGTGAAGCACATTACTGTGGCAAAAACCAGGTTAAAGTGAAACGGTCGAACATCAGCAAATTTTAAGTTCTCAAAGTGATCTATTTTCCTTAGAGATGCGGTTTATGGAATTAACTTAAGTAAACTATAATCTTTAAGGTGATGTATCAATGGTATACGTTTCCATAAAGAATTCTTACGGAATATTGACGATACCCTCGACGGGACGTCCCCCGTTAGTGTGTGAACATTGTACCAAAAATTAAGTGCACAATTCCTATCGCGATTGTAAAATTTTCGAATATCTATTTCGATGAATAAAGAAAATAATTGGGTGTTTCCAGACATTGTAGACAATCTGTATATTTAATATATTCTAAACATGTTCGACGGTTACATCTGTCCGACTGAAAACAATTAGTGTCTTCATATATTAGTGTTTTCAAAATCAGAGTAAAATGAAATGCTTTTACTTCCATATTTTATATAAGGATCTATAAATAATCTCTCAAATAAATAAATTTGCGTTAAAGACAAACAGTAACTGAATTGTAAACAAATATAACATATTCCTTAATAGTTGTGTAATTCAGTTGTGGACAATAGTGGTCCGTATGTAAGAATGTAACTGACGGCTTACACCGTAGGTCTGTTATACAATCGGTTTAAACATCTAGCAGGAACATGTCATGGAAACTTACGGAAGATTTCTGTGTTCAAGAAAAGCTCAACCGCAAACAGAACATGTGTGAGTCTTTTAGGACAATGTCTGTACAAAAATACAAACATACGGTTATATAAAACATTTAGTAGTGTAGCCTGGATTGGTACAAACTCATAGTTACGATATACGATGCTTCGCAAAAACCCCCAGGAGGTCCACACAACTTAAGGAAAGAAAAATCGTAAAGGAATGTGTTAAAGATTCCAGAAAAATGACGTACGATGATGATTGTTGAAGAAGTAAGAGGTACTCATAAAGTGTGAAATTTAAAGCAATAGGGATTGTCAGTAATCGGATACAGTGGCTAGGATAGAAATACAGAAAGGACGAAAACATAACAACTTCTTAAGGATGAAAGCAAAAATCAAATTTAGTAAAGCTTATGGGAAGACTTTGATTTGAAAATAAAAAATTGTACGCCCATTAAACAGAACACAATGAAATAGAGATTGCCATTAGTTATAAATGCAATTTATATATAGGCCTAATCTAAATGTTCACTTCTAATAGAAACAGAGTTGGAACACTAGGCTATCCATTTCAAATTCTTCAAAAAGAGTAAAGGCTTTCCTTTTGAGAAATATCTCAGACTTAAGCTTTAATATAAGAATGCTTTGGTTGAAATTCCTTTAATAGTCTACAGAGGCTGTCAGTCATGTTGGTTTTAATCCCATAAGAACAATGTTATTAGAGAATCCATATTTTCTCGTTATTCATTGACCAAAAGTTGTGTATGAGGTGTCATTATGAACGTTATCATATTGCGCATTGGGCTTGCTTTTTATATTTTAACAACAAATAAGAAATTGAGGATACATAATCAGTGTTGTTGGAACTGTAAAACAGGACTTTCTATACGAGACGTACAAGGTTGTAAGTTTTAACTCAGACGATCCTTCGTTAAAACAGGACTTTCTATACGAGATCACCTGAGTTAAAACAGGACTTTCTATACGAGACGTACAAGGTTGTAAGTTTTAACTCAGACGATCCTTCGTTAAAACAGGACTTTCTATACGAGATCACCTGAGTTAAAACAGGACTTTCTTTACAAGACGTACAAGGTTGTAAGTTTTAACTCAGACGATCCTTCGTTAAAACAGGACTTTCTATACGAGATCACCTGAGTTAAAACAGGACTTTCTATACGAGATCACCTGAGTGAAAACAGGACTTTCTATACGAGATCACCTGAGTTAAAACAGGACTTTCTATACGAGATCACCTGAGTTAAAACAGGACTTTCTATACGAGATCACCTGAGTTAAAACAGGACTTTCTATACGAGATCACCTGAGTTAAAACAGGACTTTCTATACGAGATCACCTGAGTGAAAACAGGACTTTCTATACGAGATCACCTGAGTTAAAACAGGACTTTCTATACGAGATCACCTGAGTTAAAACAGGACTTTCTATACGAGATCACCTGAGTTAAAACAGGACTTTCTATACGAGATCACCTGAGTTAAAACAGGACTTTCTATACGAGATCACCTGAGTTAAAACAGGACTTTCTATACGAGATCACCTGAGTTAAAACAGGACTACCTATACGAGACGTACAAGGTTGTAAGTTTTAACTCAGACGATCCTTCGTTATAACAGGACTTTCTATACGAGATCACCTGAGTTTAAACAGGACTTTCTTTACAAGACGTACAAGGTTGTAAGTTTTAACTCAGACGATCCTTCGTTAAAACAGGACTTTCTATACGAGATCACCTGAGTTAAAACAGGACTTTCTTTACAAGACGTACAAGGTTGTAAGTTTTAACTCAGACGATCCTTCGTTAAAACAGGACTTTCTATACGAGATCACCTGAGTTAAAACAGGACTTTCTATACGAGATCACCTGAGTTAAAACAGGACTTTCTATACGAGATCACCTGAGTTAAAACAGGACTTTCTATACGAGATCACCTGAGTTAAAACAGGACTTTCTATACGAGATCACCTGAGTTAAAACAGGACTTTCTATACGAGATCACCTGAGTTAAAACAGGACTTTCTATACGAGACGTACAAGGTTGTAAGTTTTAACTCAGACGATCCTTCGTTAAAACAGGACTTTCTATACGAAATCACCTGAGTTAAAACAGGACTTTCTTTACAAGACGTACAAGGTTGTAAGTTTTAACTCAGACGATCCTTCGTTAAAACAGGACTTTCTATACGAGATCACCTGAGTTAAAACAGGACTTTCTTTACAAGACGTACAAGGTTGTAAGTTTTAACTCAGACGATCCTTCGTTAAAACAGGACTTTCTATACGAGATCACCTGAGTTAAAACAGGACTTTCTTTACAAGACGTACAAGGTTGTAAGTTTTAACTCAGACGATCCTTCGTTAAAACAGGACTTTCTATACGAGATCACCTGAGTTAAAACAGGACTTTCTTTACAAGACGTACAAGGTTGTAAGTTTTAACTCAGACGATCCTTCGTTAAAACAGGACTTTCTATACGAGATCACCTGAGTTAAAACAGGACTTTCTTTACAAGACGTACAAGGTTGTAAGTTTTAACTCAGACGATCCTTCGTTAAAACAGGACTTTCTATACGAGATCACCTGAGTTAAAACAGGACTTTCTATACGAGATCACCTGAGTTAAAACAGGACTTTCTATACGAGATCACCTGAGTTAAAACAGGACTTTCTATACGAGATCACCTGAGTTAAAACAGGACTTTCTATACGAGATCACCTGAGTTAAAACAGGACTTTCTATACGAGATCACCTGAGTTAAAACAGGACTTTCTATACGAGATCACCTGAGTTAAAACAGGACTTTCTATACGAGATCACCTGAGTTAAAACAGGACTTTCTATACGAGACGTACAAGGTTGTAAGTTTTAACTCAGACGATCCTTCGTTAAAACAGGACTTTCTATACGAAATCACCTGAGTTAAAACAGGACTTTCTTTACAAGACGTACAAGGTTGTAAGTTTTAACTCAGACGATCCTTCGTTAAAACAGGACTTTCTATACGAGATCACCTGAGTTAAAACAGGACTTTCTTTACAAGACGTACAAGGTTGTAAGTTTTAACTCAGACGATCCTTCGTTAAAACAGGACTTTCTATACGAGATCACCTGAGTTAAAACAGGACTTTCTTTACAAGACGTACAAGGTTGTAAGTTTTAACTCAGACGATCCTTCGTTAAAACAGGACTTTCTATACGAGATCACCTGAGTTAAAACAGGACTTTCTTTACAAGACGTACAAGGTTGTAAGTTTTAACTCAGACGATCCTTCGTTAAAACAGGACTTTCTATACGAGATCACCTGAGTTAAAACAGGACTTTCTTTACAAGACGTACAAGGTTGTAAGTTTTAACTCAGACGATCCTTCGTTAAAACAGGACTTTCTATACGAGATCACCTGAGTTAAAACAGGACTTTCTTTACAAGACGTACAAGGTTGTAAGTTTTAACTCAGACGATCCTTCGTTAAAACAGGACTTTCTATACGAGATCACCTGAGTTAAAACAGGACTTTCTTTACAAGACGTACAAGGTTGTAAGTTTTAACTCAGACGATCCTTCGTTAAAACAGGACTTTCTATACGAGATCACCTGAGTTAAAACAGGACTTTCTTTACAAGACGTACAAGGTTGTAAGTTTTAACTCAGACGATCCTTCGTTAAAACAGGACTTTCTATACGAGATCACCTGAGTTGAAACAGGACTTTCTTTACAAGACGTACAAGGTTGTAAGTTTTAACTCAGACGATCCTTCGTTAAAACAGGACTTTCTATACGAGATCACCTGAGTTAAAACAGGACTTTCTTTACAAGACGTACAAGGTTGTAAGTTTTAACTCAGACGATCCTTCGTTAAAACAGGACTTTCTATACGAGATCACCTGAGTTAAAACAGGACTTTCTTTACAAGACGTACAAGGTTGTAAGTTTTAACTCAGACGATCCTTCGTTAAAACAGGACTTTCTATACGAGATCACCTGAGTTAAAACAGGACTTTCTTTACAAGACGTACAAGGTTGTAAGTTTTAACTCAGACGATCCTTCGTTAAAACAGGACTTTCTATACGAGATCACCTGAGTTAAAACAGGACTTTCTTTACAAGACGTACAAGGTTGTAAGTTTTAACTCAGACGATCCTTCGTTAAAACAGGACTTTCTATACGAGACGTACAAGGTTGTAAGTTTTAACTCAGACGATCCTTCGTTAAAACAGGACTTTCTATACGAGATCACCTGAGTTAAAACAGGACTTTCTTTACAAGACGTACAAGGTTGTAAGTTTTAACTCAGACGATCCTACGTTAAAACTTACAGTGCAACGTAGGAGGAAGAGGCACACATTCAAAATGTATGTAACGTGGTTGTAGTGCTGTTGGAAACAATAAATATAGATATATATATACAACACCTTAGTGGATTTACAACTCCCTTCGTAAACCTCAGACCAACACACCCTTTCAATCATTTCACAACCAGTGCCAAGGCGTCCATGGAATAATAATGGAGGGGTAGGCAGCCGTACGTCAGGGAGGCATGGTTAATGCAGGGACTGGATGGATACAAATGTGAGGTAGGTGTACTTGTAGTACAGGGGGTGTGGTGGGGGAGTGACTTGGACAAACTGTGAGTGGGAAACTGTTAAATATGTGCGCACTGTCATGATTTGTTGCATCCTGAGTGGGGTAAGAATTTCATCAGTAAAAATAAATTTTACAATTATTGTAAGCAACCGAATTAAGATAATTTCCATGTATTGGAATTTGGGTTTTAAAATATGGAAACTTATTTTTAGTTATTGTTGAACGCCGTTTTTAAGTTATTATAATGACTAATACATTCATTATTTAAAAAAGTATTATTATTAAAACTGCTTGATAATAATAATAAATATAATACAATCATGCATTTATGAAATAAAACAGCAAGTACAATATGAAATCGATAAGTACAAAACAATGTTATCTTCTACTAGACATGGTTCTTATTGTTCAGTTTTCATTATTATTTCATTGCAATTTTTAAAACAATCAAATGGGCAAATATAAATCTTATTCTTCTGCTATTAAATACTAAATAACTAGTTATTGTAATGACGTTTTATTAATAGATTTGTTAAGTCTTATTTTATAATAAATAAGTTGAAATACATTTTATTTATAAATTAGGCCTAAAATATTTTCATTGCAAATAGTAGTCCTAACCAAAGTGTCTCTCTCTCTCTCTCTCTCTCTCTCTCTCTCTCTCTCTCTCTCTCTCTCTCTCTCTCTCTCTCTCTCTCTCTCTCTCTCTCTCTCTCTCTCTCTCTCTCTCTCTCTCTCTCTCTCTCTCTCTCTCTCTCTCTCTCTCTCTCTCTCTCTCTCTCTCTCTCTCTCTCTCTCTCTCTCTCTCTCTCTCTCTCTCTCTCTCTCTCTCTCTCTCTCTCTCTCTCTCTCTCTCTCTCTCTCTCTCTCTCTCTCTCTCTCTCTCTCTCTCTCTCTCTCTCTCTCTCTCTCTCTCTCTCTCTCTCTCTCTCTCTCTCTCTCTCTCTCTCCCTCTCCCTCTCCCTCTCCCTCTCCCTCTCCCTCTCCCTCTCCCTCTCCCTCTCCCTCTCCCTCTCCCTCTCCCTCTCCCTCTCCCTCTCCCTCTCTCTCTCTCTCTCTCTCTCTCTCTCTCTCTCTCTCTCTCTCTCTCTCTCTGTCTTTCATTTGTAATTTGACTCATTAAATAATGTATTTTAGTTCAAATAAAAATTATGTTATTCTTTTGGTTGATAAACATATCTACTGTAGGTTTAAGAAGTTAAAACATAGCTGATAATTGAGACACAGTGCCAACTGGACAGTATAAATTTTTTATGACATTCGAGTGAAAGGTAAGACAAATAAGAATACTTTTTAACCACAACAACAAATGATTTCATGATGAAGCAGGAAAATATATTTTATTGATAACGAGTAATATTATTTACAAAATAACCATATACTGACTGACTGTAACCATGACCTGCGTCGTCACCAAGGGGATGGGACAGGGTGTGGCCATGCATAAGCCTGGTGGGGGCGTTAAAACCATTAAGTGTAAATAGAGATAATGTTTTGGGTCGCGTAATTAAATCGGCCCCGTTAACTGAGGAGCAGTGTTTATCTCTGGGGGAGGGGGCTAACGCTGGGGTCGATTTTTGGGGGAGGATGGTTAGCAGGGCAATTTGCGGACCACGGGGAAGGCCGACACACGTGTAATTTACCCCTAGAGGGTGTTAGTAATTAGCACTAATGCTAGCAAGTTGAAAAACATTGTAATGTTTAGTTTTAGCCATTGTTTTTCAATTGTTTTAAAACGTTTCAAAATAAAATCTCAACGTACAATCATATCGATGATAATCATGTGAATGTGTATTGTAACTTAAATAACAGTTGTAATACCTTTTTAGATGTTCTACCATCTTCACAGGATGACTATAAAAGAGCTGATGACTCGTTCGCTCAACTCACGTTCAGTGGTCATCAATACACCTTCATTGTTTCCTTTAGTTTTAAACAACATTAAAAGAATAAGAAAAGTGAATCGAAATGTATAAAATATTCTAATTATAAAATTACTACTTATAAATAGAGCTGCTCATTTAAAACATATTATTTTTAAGCAAATTATTTGGTCACAGCGTAAATTTTCCATACACTGTTATTTAAGAAAACCTAAATTTAATACTTAAACATTATTTGATCAACATCAAGAATAAATAAATAAAGCAGTCATTTTTATAAAGTGTTAACTTATTAATAGTTGTTATTAACTAAAAAACTCACAATTAGTAAGGAGTTTTAACTAAAAACAAACTTTGTACTAACCGCACAAGTAGTAATGAGTTTTAACTAAAAACAAACTTTGTACTAACCTCACAATTAGTAAGGAGTTTTAACTAAAAACAAACTTTGTACTAACCGCACAAGTAGTAAGGAGTTTTAACTAAAAACAAACTTTGTACTAACCTCACAATTAGTAAGGAGTTTTAACTAAATCCAAACTTTGTACTAACCGCACAAGTAGTAAGGAGTTTTAACTAAAAACAAACTTTGTACTAACCTCACAATTAGTAAGGAGTTTTAACTAAAAACAAACTTTGTACTAACCTCACAATTAGTAAGGAGTTTTAACTAAAAACAAACCTTGTACTAACCGCACAAGTAGTAAGGAGTTTTAACTAAAAACAAACTTTGTACTAACCTCACAATTAGTAAGGAGTTTTAACTAAAAACAAACTTTGTACTAACCGCACAAGTAGTAAGGAGTTTTAACAAAAACAAACTTTGTACTAACCGCACAAGTAGTAAGGAGTTTTAACTAAAAACAAACTTTGTACTAACCGCACAAGTAGTAAGGAGTTTTAACTAAAAACAAACTTTGTACTAACCGCACAAGTAGTAAGGAGTTTTGACTAAAAACAAACTTTGTACTAACCGCACAAGTAGTAAGGAGTTCTAACTAAAAACAAACTTTGTACTAACCGCACAAGTAGTAAGGAGTTTTAACTAAAAACAAACTTTGTACTAACCGCACAAGTAGTAAGGAGTTTTAACTAAAAACAAACTTTGTACTAACCTCACAATTAGTAAGGAGTTTTAACTAAAAACAAACTTTGTACTAACCTCACAATTAGTAAGGAGTTTTAACTAAAAACAAACTTTGTACCAACCGCACAAGTAGTAAGGAGTTTTTAATTGTATTGTTGGGAGGTTTTGCGTGAACGAAAGAGGATCCATAGTTAATAATGATTAGGTGGCAATGACGCGATGTCCAATCTAGGTAAAGAGCTTAACGCTTTAGCTAACGGTAGATTAAAGGGAATCTCAGACGTTAAATGGGTTTGCAGTGAACGTATTTGGCGTTTTTACGTCGGATTAAACGTGGTGGAGGCGAGTCCATTAGGCGTCCATAAAGGTGAGGGGCAGATAAGCCAAACGACGGCCCTCAGAGCCGTGATAGCACTGATGCCACGGCTGGTTAGTGGCGATGGTATCTTGTGCACTGGTCAGTTGCGAAAGTACTCTCTGTTATATGTGTAAAATCTAAATTTGTGACATATATTAATGAATATGTTAGTCGATATGGTAATTAGAGGTGGATAACAATTGATTTTGTTATATCAGTGTGGTGTTAACTTACTAGGTTAAATTATCAGTGGTGGTAACTTAAGTGGGATTGATCTTGGGCAAACAAGGATGTTTGTAGGAAATATCAGGAAAAAACAACGTTATTCATTAGTGGTGTTTTTGTTGGCATTTTGCTAATGAAGATATAATGTTTGTAGAATCCCCCCACTACAGGCCAACGATACAACTTCTCGAGCATGAATTATGTACAGGCTAAACCGACGCACTAAAACTTCACTCGAACACAACTTCTGTATGTCATCGCATTCATATAAACTCGATCCCCGCTGTCTTAATTTACATGCACTCGATTTCAGGAAGTATCTCCTGTACATATATTTGATGTATTAAGGTCTCCGCATACATCTTTTCCATCTGTACCATTTAATGAATAGTGTTTATTTCTAACGTACCAAGGAGTCTTTTTTGTATAGGCACTCCTCAGTCAACGAGCCCGTCAGTGGCAGTGCGAATCATTGGTCTTCGGCCCGCAGTAAAAGTTACAGTCAAGTTAATAATTCACGAACATTAGAAGATATTGTGTGAAGACCTCTAGTGTGATGTAACATTAAGTAATTACTGTAAATAATAGTGGATTGATTTTAAGTCTGAAAAAGTATATGTCTGGTAATCTAAAACTATAAATATCTCTTAGTGTGTAATTTAGTTAGTTAAATCGTGTAAATAAAAGTGACAGTTAGTAGTTACAAGGTGGGGTCGCCTTTTTATTTCGGGCTTGTGTACCGTAACAATACGTGCCTTTTTTGTGATTTCTTTTTTTCTGATCAAGTTTAGAACATTTGTGTAAAGATATCTGTCTTTTACCGATCACAAATTACCATTTAATTAGTTTTATGGTTTTTACACTGCCTCACTTTCTTACGAAGTTAAAACTTTTCATACGCAGCAATTGGCAACTTTCTTTTCTCTTTCGTAAAAAATATAGGGCCTACTGATGATTATTTATCATAAACTTTTTTTTTTAACTTCACTCGTCAGTTGACATGGGCCTATAGGCCTGTGCGTCAACTTTATTCAACGAGTGAAGTACCGACCGTTGGCTCAGTGGGGATTCGAAGCCTTAGCCACTGAGCCACCACGCCGGCCCAAGTGTCTAGACCAATGGGGCTTTCTGAAGACTAACATCAGAACATAACAGAAAAACTGCCAAAGTAATTTCTTTAATCGATAAATACACAATATTCATTATTAAGTGCAACTTAAAAGGCTTAGGGAAACATAAAATCATTATAATTAAATATATTGCAACACTATAGGTAGTCATCAAATAATTAACCTGGTATTTTATTTTTGAAGTTTTGGCCAAAGTTGACTATTATTATGTTAAAGTTGATTGCGGAATAAATAATTTTATGTAATACAGGTTGTACATTTCAAATATAATTTTAGTAAAATTGCATCATAAATGCGGCGAGTATTTTCATTTACAATGCAAATAAATCTCAGTTCTAAAAATACAATTATGGGACGAAGTTGATAAGTATTTTAAAAAAGCCCACCTACCCGACTTCCACGCACAAAAACGTACAGTATTTCAAAATTAGGATTCCATAATGAAAAAAATAGTTATTTTAATAATCAAATAAAAAGGCCCTAAAGTAGACAATTGTCTGCACGTATTTAAAAAGTCTTGAAGTATGCCAATGTTATAATCAACATAGATAATACAAAGCAGTAATCGGAAAAAATCTCAAAATAACAAAAAAATCTAAATTTTTAAAATTCTCTCATTTTTAAAAACTTTCAAGCGCAACTTGTTATTGACTAAAAATATAAAATAATTACTATGAAATAAGAATTGTAGTATCCTTTGCGTTTTAAAATTAAAATTCCAGCAGTATTTTAACATTAAAAACCGGGGTTTAAATAATACAGATATTCTATTAAATATAATGCACGTAAATCATAAATGTTTTAATGGTTTTTATAATTAATCAAAATGTGTAATATACTGTGGTTCTTAAAAACCTATTTTCAGCTTCATTAAAAGAATGTATGTTTATTTGTCATCGTATCAATAAAGTTCCACTTTGTGCAGTTTGAAAACTCTAAATGCCTAAGGAATTTATGATATGTCGTTATTATTTGACATAATACAGACAACACTGATTGAAATTTTTGTTTTAATGCCGTGTAGGATTTTAATGGCTTTACGCCCTCTCTGGCTGACAGACCAGTGCACAAGATATCATCCCCACTAACCACACGTGGCAACAGTGCTATCACGGCTCTGAGGGCCGTCGTTTGGCTTATCTGCCCCTCACCTTTATGGACGCCTAATGGACTCGCCTCCACCACGTTTAATCCGACGTAAAAACGCCAAATACGTTTACTGCAAACCGATTTAACGTCTGAGAGCCCCCTTTAATCTACCGTTAGCTAAAGCGTTAAGCTCTTTACTTAGATTGGACATCGCGTCATTGCCACCCTTTTGTAATGTTATTCAAACTCCGTAAATCGTGGAAATATCTAAAAGGTATAATAAAAACGTTGCTTTATACAAAAATCTTTTATATAGGAAACAGACATTACATTACATACTTGTTACAATTTTATTTGCAAACATTATTTCAGTTTGTTTGGTTCTGTTTACGTGAATACAAGTACGTTCAGTATTTTTTTTATGTAATCTTCCTAATTTTGAATTTTGGTTATAAGTTTTCTAAACTGACTACGAGTTGTGTTTTAGTTAAAATTGTCTTTATTATTAGTTTTAAATTTCAAGTAAATAATTCTAATCTTAATATTAGTTCCTAGTATAACTCTTTAAGGAATTATTTGTTTTAAACGAATTTCGCTCCTAACTTCAAGTGATGTCCATTAAATAAGCGTTTCAATTTATTAAGCTAGGCTGAGAAGGTTTTTAAATCTGTCAATATCACATTCAGTTGTTTTTTTTAATTTTTCCTATTTATTTATTAAATTTGTCAACAACACTCTTTGTCTACAAATAGCGCTAAAATGGCCAAACAAATAGAAGGAGAATTGAATTCAAAAACAAATCTAAAACCGTTTTCAGAAAGTTAAGGAGCAGAGGAACCAAGACGTCAAGCCTCTTAAGGGAAACTAAGGATATAAAACAAGCGATTTACTTCTGGCCTCAACTCGATTTTGCGAATAGCATTTGAAAGCTGCCTGGGGTTGTTTTGGGTCGCGTCAGTCGAGTCACGTACTGAGGGTGGAAGGTTGCGGGGAGGGGCAGGTCTCACCCACTTTCTGAAACATCCTCAATTGCAACTATTCCCTCTGCATCCACGTCAATCTACCAGTAATTTTTCCAATGGCCCAACTTTTTTTTATAATCAGCATGCAATTTGCCAACAAACGTAAGTCAAATGCACTGTGTTACAAGTTTAAAACATGTTACAAGTGTATGTGTACTTTCTTCTAATTAAAAGAAAAAAAACTGCTAAATATCTATATGAAAACAAAGATAAAATGAAATTGGCTCCAAATTTTAGATTGACTAAGGTAACGATGTTATTATATTCTAACTATTTCTTATAGTATGCATTTATATCGTTGCAAACCAAAGTCCATCAATTTAAACTTTAATACGAGCAGTAAACTAAATTATGATTTTAATATTTAAATTAGATTTGAGCTATTTTTATGGGTGATGAAAGTAATACAGTTAATTTTAAATTCAAATAATAAAATCCAATTCATAAAATCTTCTTGACAAAAAGACAACATTTTAATCAATAAATTTATTTTTATGCAATAACCAAAATTCAAGGTTCGTCATTTGATTTGTTCCTGTTTCTAATATACAAAGTCCAAGTAATAATGAGGCTAAAACACGTATTGTTAGTGTTTTTTTTGTTTTTTTTTTTATCTCAACATTTATTTAGCGTGTTGTTTGTTTTCAGTGTTTTAAGTTTCTATATTAAAATATTTATACGTTTAAATGCCTAAATGAGTCAAAACAAAAAAAACAAACAAAACATACTCGTCATGCGAGTTTCAGCTTAAAGTTGGTTTCTACTGTGTATGTAACATGTTCAAGATCTTGTGGACCTGATATAATCAATGTATTACCAACCCTAATCAAGTAAATATGGTATTCCGGATTTTTATGTACAGATCACTTTTTTATACTTTGGAGTGATCCGTGCATTTGGAAAGGTTTAATATTAGTTCTTACAAACAGTTTAACTGAGTACTGTTAAAATATTGTTTGATATTGAGTAAACGCCCATTAATGAAATAACTATTTCAGAACTATACATTACATCCGAATATGAATGAAGTCCAATATAATATTTAATTGGGTTTATTAACCATCATTGTTTTATTTATCATCAAATATTTATGGAAACTTTCGTAAGAAGTTCAATACAAACTGAAGTACCCATAGCATAGTTATAAGAGTTGAAAAAAATATTTAATTATATCAAAACCACCGAGTGTAACATTTTTATATTTTAGCCTGTTGTAGTAAATGTAGCAAAAAATTAGAATATTTCGAAAAGACTCTTCTGATACAACGGCTGGAATTAGTTTAAATGTTTCGAGAATACTATCCATGACACAACGGGTGAATTCAATTCTGTAGAAAAAGTGTTAAACTTTGTTAAGATTTAGGGAATTAAATTAAATTAAAGTTAATAAATTAATTGAATTTTACTCAAATTAATTTATTTGCTTTAATTTGATTTAATTCACTGAATCTTAACACTTTGTCTACAGAATTGAATTCACCCGTTGCATCATGCACAGTATTCTCGAAATATTTAAACTCATTCCAGCCGTTGTATCAGAAGAGTCTTCTACGAATATTCAAGTTCATTTCAGCCACTGTGTCAGGGCAGTCTTCTCGAAATATTCAAACTCATTCCAGCTGCTGTGCTATGAAAGTTTTCTCAAAATATTCAATACATTGGATTTTATCTTGTAATCCCCCTACATTGTTATCAGTATTATGTTTTTATCACCTGAAATTTTAGATGTTTTGTACAAATTCTTTGTTAAGTTCAGCTGAAATAAGCTGAACTGAGAATCGCAGAACGAGACCGTTGATAAGAGAGTGGCTTGCCAAGCAAGATCGGAAATCACTATCGATTTCAGGCTAACGTTGAAAAGGCATTGTTGAAAGCAGGAAGTGGGTGGTGCGTGAAGTATCTACCGCGTGTGAAGGGGCCGAATCCCCTTGTGTAGCTAAAAAATACTTCGAACAACTATGGGTTAATGATATACTATTGTACAAAACGTTTGTATAGTAAACATATACCGAATAATATAAATATTATAAAAATCTACAAAAGAGTGGAAAATAGTTAGAAAGGTTAGAGAATTAATTTTAAAATTAAATAGTTTGGTTGCTGTTATAGCTACGTAGATTGAGTGTCACGTGTAAACAGCTACACACAGGACTGTTCCTGATAGTGGCACGTGTAGGATAAATATATCGTAGTAAGTATGGCCATATATAATGGGGAATGCATTGACGTGTATTGTATGGGTATAGTAGGCTACCTAGTGTCGTATGTGTGTATAGTCGACCACCTAGTGTCGTATGTGTGTATAGTCGACCACCCAGTGTCGTATGTGTGTAGAGTCGACCACCTAGTGTCGTATGTGTGTATAGTCGACCACCTACTGTCGTATGTGTGTATAGTCGACCACCTAGGATCGTATGTGTGTATAGTCGACCACTTAGTTTCGTATGAGTGTATAGTAGGCCATTTAGTGTTGTATGTGTGTATAGTAGGCCACTTAGTGTCGTATGTGTGTATAGTAGGCCACGTAGTGTCGTATGTGTGTATAGTCGACCACCTACTGTCGTATGTGTGTATAGTCGACCACCTAGTGCCGTATGTGTGTATAGTCGACCACCTACTGTCGTATGTGTGTATAGTCGACCACCTAGGATCGTATGTGTGTATAGTCGACCACTTAGTTTCGTATGTGTGTATAGTAGGCCACGTAGTGTCGTATGTATATGCTAGTTGGACTCGTATGTGTCGGGAAAGTATGTGATATTGTTTTGGTGGATGTTAAGTATATTATGTGAGTGGAGACGACATTTACATGCTGAATGTGTGATTCATGGTCCCGCCAGAGTGAAGTGGGGGGGGGGGGGGGTGTGCTGGGTCGTCAAGTATTATTTGTTTGTGTGGAATGTATTCATTCTAGCTGTGTATATGTTTTGGTGACCCGTGAGTAGGACTGTTCTCACTCACGGTTGGTCAAATGTTGTGTCGTTTTTATTACAGAATTATAGTTGTTGTGCACTGCACTGTCAAATGATAATTGCTCGATTAAGCGTTTTATGAGTAAAATAAAGCGTCTGTAAAGTAAAAAGTAATAACTTGGTTGTTTGTCCTAGGAAACAGGTATGTAATATTTATAAATTGGTTGTTTGTCCCAGTAAACAGGTATGTAATATTTATAACTTAGTTGTTTGTCCCAGTAAACAGGTATGTAATATTTATAACTTGGTTGTTTGTCCTAGTGAACAGGTATGTAATATTTATAACTTGGTTGCTTGTCCCAGTAAACAGGCATGTAATATTTATAACTTGGTTTGTTTGTCCCAGTAAACAGGTATGTAATATTTATAACTTGGTTGTTTGTCCCAGTAAACAGGTATGTAATATTTATAACTTAGTTGTTTGTCCCAGTAAACAGGTATGTAATATTTATAACTTGGTTGTTTGTCCTAGTGAACAGGTATATAATATTTATAACTTGGTTGCTTGTCCCAGTAAACAGGCATGTAATATTTATAACTTGGTTTGTTTGTCCCAGTAAACAGGTATGTAATATTTATAACTTGGTTGTTTGTCCCAGTAAACAGGTATGTAATATTTATAACTTGGTTGTTTGTCCCAGTAAACAGGTATGTAATATTTATAACTTGCTTGTTTGTCCCAGTAAACAGGTATGTAATATTTATAACTTGGTTGTTTGTCCCAGTAAACAGGTCTTTAAAATTTATGACTTAGTTGTTTGTCCCAGTAAACAGGTATGTAATATTTATAACTTGGTTGTTTGTCCCAGTAAATAGGTATGTAATATTTATAACTTGGTTGTTTGTCCCAGTAAAAAGGTATGTAATATTTATAACTTGGTTGTTGTATGTGTGTATAGTAGGCCACTTAGTGTCGTATGTGTGTATAGTAGGCCACGTAGTGTCGTATGTATATGCTAGTTGGACTCGTATGTGTCGGGAAAGTATGTGATATTGTTTTGGTGGATGTTAAGTATATTATGTGAGTGGAGACGACATTTACATGCTGAATGTGTGATTCATGGTCCCGCCAGAGTGAAGTGGGGGGGGGTGTGTGCTGGGTCGTCAAGTATTATTTGTTTGTGTGGAATGTATTCATTCTAGCTGTGTATATGTTTTGGTGACCCGTGAGTAGGACTGTTCTCACTCACGGTTGGTCAAATGTTGTGTCGTTTTTATTACAGAATTATAGTTGTTGTGCATTGCACTGTCAAATGATAATTGCTCGATTAAGCGTTTTATGAGTAAAATAAAGCGTCTGTAAAGTAAAAAGCGTCTGTGTTGAACTGTTAAAAGTCATATGTCGCTTTAAGTATTGTGTGAGAGCCGTTATGAAATATATGTATGTGGTTTGTCATTAACACAGTTCATATATGTTTTATAGCCAGCTATAAGTATTAGTTATACTGGGTAAGTATTTGTCGAGTTATCCGTGTGAAGTGTCTCTGTACTTGGAGAAACAGAAAATAGACATTTTGACTACGTAAATATACTTCTATCGTGCAATTTTACATATACACTTCGTTTAGGGGGACTTTTCAAATTTATTACATAGGAATATGATTTTTAGGTCAATTTGTGCTGTACTACTTCATTCCAATACGCATTGGATTTTTGTTTTTTTCTTAGTTTCTACGCCAGTGGCATTTTTAACATTAAATTCTTGTTGAGGGATAACGGTCCAAACCCATATGAAAAATTTAAGTTGACCTCTCGGGATTTGAACCCGTGACCCTCTGCATGTGAAGCAGAAATGCTAACCATTAGGCTAGCAAGAGGCATTGAAATAATAAATTTAATAAAAATACAATTAAATAGCAAGATTCAATATTTACTTTATGAAACTAGTATCACATCATGAGTCTATTTTTCATTTCGTATCTGTATATATCCTTTTCATATATTTATTGATACAATAAAAACATATGATTCGTATTAAAGTTTCTCAATTTTCATTTCAACTTTCCTTAAATTTTAATAATAGTTTTTTATAGTTTATTTGATATCAGGAATCGACTACGCAAGTTTTTTTAGCTTTTGGTTTCTTTTTAAATGCGCAAGATTCCATCATATATCTCATAAAACAAATCAAATACATTTTTCAATAATTGACATCTACAGACTACACAATAGGGTAAACTATACAGAATGGAAAGAGATGAACAATTCAATTTCTCATTCATCTTGGACCACACAAGAGTGAGGGAGCCAAGAAGGAGCTTAGTCCTCTACCGGAACCGGGCAGTAATTCACTTGAAGACTACCCCCAGAGTCACGTGATAAGCACCATAAACTGACCGGAAACTCTGTTATCAGCGCTTCTCCAGCAATATTTACGGCACTGATAGTGGGCTCGCTGGACCCGCATTCATATCCTCAATGGGCCGCTCTCTCCCACCATGAAAAACTGCGTTTCATCCACTCTTCCCAAAAATACATTTTATTGAAATATTTGTCAAGCCTACTGTTTGTCGTATTTCTGTTAATAAACCTATTAATAATTATCCATTGCAAGGTTAAAATTCAGTAGTGATGATAACTAAGGGATCGTCTTGACATTGATAAGGTTGATAATGAAAGGCGATTTTTTGTAAGTTTGTATAGTTACAATTTGATTAATCATTTAGTTCAATTTACCTGTAAAATGGGGTATTTGTTTTTATAAGAATTATAATTTTAGCTAATTTGTACAGTCAATGTAAAGTACAGAAAAAATATTACGATCGTTCAGTTATGAATACTTTTTTTTAACAATTCTATAAAGTCTTAGTACAAAATTAAATCTAAGTTTATTAGTTTCATTTTTTAGGTAAATTACTGTACGTTTAGTGTAATAGAAAATTATGAACTGAAACATTTTATAGTAAAAATTAACCTAAATTTATTGTTATTAAAATAAATCGTGGCATTTTCAATAACAGTTCTTTATTAAATTACTTAATATGGAATAAATGCCATCTTGTATTTTTCAAATTTATCATAACGTTTTAGACATGGTTTATTTATTGAGTCGTTTATATTTTTATAAACCTCTCTATTTATTATATGAATCGTTTTAGTGTTAACTTCCCTGTCTCTTTATGTTCATGTTATTAAATTTAGTATTATATAACTTGTTTAACACCTTCTTCTATTTTTTCCATCAAATAATTTCCATCTTCAAATTGGTATGAGTATGTATTTCTCATTGTATTGAATACATCTCGTTTTATAATAGTTTTGTTTATTTACATATAGTTTAACTGTATTAATGCTTTTAATGTATTATTAGCTTTGTTAAGTAAGCTTGGCTTAACGAACATTCCTAATTGTTTGGCCCTATATTTTACTAGACTTGCTACATCCTCCCCGGGCCATTTGTCCTGGACAGTTTGTGGCAGCTATGCGTAAACTGGAAACACGCTCTATGAATGACGTGTTAAACAGCAATTGGTTCCAACAAGTTAGCTGGCTCGATGTCAAGTCGCTAAGTTTTGATTTATTCGGCAGTTTACCGCGCGAAAGAAACCGACTGGAAAACGGCCACCGCGACCAGAAAAGTGGACAACTTCCGGCAGAAACAGGCATATCCGGTCTTAGTATACGTATTTATGGAGAAAGTTGAAACACGCTGGGGTTGGCCGATAGCCAACGATATCTGGCGATCCGCTGGCCTGTTGCGAGCGCCCAGCTGTTCGTCCTCTGGCAGCTGTGTTTGTGAACTGCCCTGTGGGGCGTCCTTATAGTGCCAACACTGAAACTGAAAGGGAACCTTGTTTTTCTTGCGCTTATTTTGCATTCGATCATCATTTTATACGAAATTTTAATAATATGTAGACACTCTAAGAAATTCCGTGTAGGTTATTTTGTTTGCATAAAAACGACTAAATGTTCGTTTGTGACATTTAAATTTTAACTATGTAGTACAAAATTAAAAATAAATGTATTTTATAAAGTAAAACCATAGATATTTTTTTATTGATGCAGGGCGGCCAAACTGCACAAAATATTAATATTAGACTACATTGATTCTGATTGTAAATAATGTTTTAAGATTTGTAATATTTGGAAAGGTTGTCTTAGTTGCAAACGAGTTTTGTAATATTTAAAACCTAGTTTTTCCCCCCACCAAAGATGACTTTAGTACCTTTAGTCTAGGTGTTTATAACTTAGTTGTTTGTCCCAGTAAACAGGTATGTAATATTTATAACTTGGTTGTTTGTCCCAGTAAACAGGTATGTAATATTTATAACTTGGTTGTTTGTCCCAGGAAACAGGTCTTTAAAATTTATGACTTAGTTGTTTGTCCCAGTAAACAGGTATGTAATATTTATAACTTAGTTGTTTGTCCCAGTGAACAGGTATGTAATATTTATAACTTGGTTGTTTGTTCCAGGAAACAGGTATTTAAAATTTATGACTTAGTTTTTTGTCCCGGCACATAGGTCTTTAGTATTTATAACAAAGTCCTTTGTCCCAGTAAACAGGTCTGTAGTAATTATTACAAAGTCCTTTGTCCCAGTAAACAGGTCTGTAGTAATTATAACAAAGTCCTTTGTCCCAGTAAACAGGTCTGTAGTAATTATAACAAAGTCCTTTGTCCCAGTAAACAGGTCTTTAGTATTTATAACAAAGTCCTTTGTCCCAGTAAACAGGTCTTTAGTATTTATAACAAAGTCCTTTGTCCCAGTAAACAGGTATTTATTATTTATAACAAAGTCCTTTGTCCCAGTAAACAGGTCTTTAGTATTTATAACAAAGTCCTTTGTCCCAGTAAACAGGTCTGTAGTAATTATAACAAAGTCCTTTGTCCCAGTAAACAGGCCTGTAGTAATTATAACAAAGTCCTTTGTCCCAGTAAACAGGTCTGTAGTAATTATAACAAAGTCCTTTGTCCCAGTAAACAGGTCTTTAGTATTTATAACAAAGTCCTTTGTCCCAGTAAACAGGTCTGTAGTAATTATAACAAAGTCCTTTGTCCCAGTAAACAGGTCTGTAGTAATTATAACAAAGTCCTTTGTCCCAGTAAACAGGTCTGTAGTAATTATAACAAAGTCCTTTGTCCCAGTAAACAGGTCTTTAGTATTTATAACAAAGTCCTTTGTCCCAGTAAACAGGTCTTTAGTATTTATAACAAAGTCCTTTGTCCCAGTAAACAGGTATTTATTATTTATAACAAAGTCCTTTGTCCCAGTAAACAGGTCTTTAGTATTTATAACAAAGTCCTTTGTCCCAGTAAACAGGTCTGTAGTAATTATAACAAAGTCCTTTGTCCCAGTAAACAGGCCTGTAGTAATTATAACAAAGTCCTTTGTCCCAGTAAACAGGTCTGTAGTAATTATAACAAAGTCCTTTGTCCCAGTAAACAGGTCTTTAGTATTTATAACAAAGTCCTTTGTCCCAGTAAACAGGTCTGTAGTAATTATAACAAAGTCCTTTGTCCCAGTAAACAGGTCTGTAGTAATTATAACAAAGTCCTTTGTCCCAGTAAACAGGTCTGTAGTAATTATAACAAAGTCCTTTGTCCCAGTAAACAGGTCTTTAGTATTTATAACAAAGTCCTTTGTCCCAGTAAACAGGTCTGTAGTAATTATAACAAAGTCCTTTGTCCCAGTAAACAGGTCTGTAGTAATTATAACAAACTTTGTCCCTGTAAACAGGTTTGTAATGTCTTTAACCTAATTATTTGTCCCAGCAAACATATCTAAATATGTATAACGGTAGTTAACCTTTCCCAAGCTGTATTGACACAATAAACATATGTGTATTTATGTATTTTAGTTTGTTAATTTCAATAACAAATAATTAAAGAATCCTGACATAAATGTCTCGGTGATGTTGTAAATCGTCAAACACAGCCTTAGATGTTGTTGCAACAATGTCGGGGACGCCCCTAGCCCATCTCTCTCCCAAGATAAATAGCAGTGCAGATATTATTACAGAAATAAATCTCTGACGGTACGTTACAAACCGAACGATTGAAGAGTGCTCTTAGCGATTGGCCTGGCCGACCCCGCACATTATAGATGATGTGGAAACCACTCAAGGACGAGTCTTATGTTGGATCGATAATATACTGTCAATTTTATATTTTCTTTTAGTCTAATTTTTGCATCGGTTAATTGTTTTTACTTTCTCCCATATGCGTTAGCATGGAGAAAGTATTGTGATAGTCCACAAAAATCTTTTTCCAGTTGGTCTGAAAATCTATTTTAGAGTCCCCTGAACCCAAAAAGTGTTTTTTTCGAAAAATATCTTGGTGTTTGTACCTATGTGTGTGCGCGCGCGTGTGTGTGTGAGCGTGCGCGCGCGCTTTCTGGAGACTAAACGGATGATACATTTTAATGAAATTTTGTATTTATGTGAATTTAGCCAATATCTTCATACCATTTTTCACTTTTTTAAATTTTAGTTTTTTTTTATTTTTATAGCCAAAAAACATACAGAAATTATATTTTTTCAAAAACTGCTCTGACGATTTTGATTAAATTTTTAGAAAAGATATTAATTACAATTTAAAATATTTTAGTAAAAACCGTATGTATCTAACTTAACTAGTTTTGAGTTATGGAAAAACACATGTTTGGGAATCAAACTAGTAATTTTCAGTTTTAATTTTTTAGTGTTTAATATGAGGGAAAGTTTGTGCTTTCTTTGAAATCATTTATTTATTTATTTTTTTAGCGTAAAGATTAACTCTCCTTATAGTTCAGGTACCTAAATATGCTGAAATGTAGTCTTAGTTTCTTAGTCTTGCCATCTGATAAACTTTGATATGAAATTACAAGTAAAATGCGTATAAATTAAATGACAAGAATAGATGTGTTTGTAAACGTCGGATGAGGGAGGTAAAGTTGATCGATGACATTTAATCGTGATTCTTAAATTAAGTACTTAAATACTAATGAGCTCGGTAAAGCTCTAATAAATAATACGGATCTTTTTTGGTATTAGTTATATGTTGCCCATTGTAGTTATTGTAAATACTGTTAACTTATTTTAGTTAAATATTAATGTTACACGATCTTTGCCACCAAAAGTATCGGTTGAGTGGAGGCTTGACCGTGGGAATCCAAAGACATACAAAATGGTAAAACAAATGATCATTATTAGGCATTACTAGCAAAGTTTTGTTGGCAGTTTTAAGATGTGGTTTCTCCCTTGTATACTTCCCAAGTTTCGATTGTTTAATTTGTTAACTTCAGTTGTCGTTGAAGATACACGCCTGGACGATTCAACATGACTGTATGTACATCAATTGATTCTTGCTCTAGTACATTCTTTCAACTGCAGATCTCAAGTTTAGGGAAATAAGGTTAAGCTACATACATTAAAATTGTAAAACGTCCTTCTGATTATGTTTTTTTTTACATTTAACCAGTTCGTTAAAAAACACACAACATTTACTTTGATCCTTTGGATTAATTTTGTAAACATATTTCATGTGTTTTAATTACATTGCACTATCACAAAAATTATTAAAAAATTTTTCTCGTAAATCTGAGCGCACTGATCATTGATTTATCAAAAAGTAAATAGATATAACAAGTAAAATACACATTTCCTCGCTAATATTGAATTGCTGTAAAAACATCTCAACACAAAACGTTTTGATCCTATTTATGTGGATCGCCTCTGGCAGCCACCCCCTCGCCCCTCCCTTGTCATTGTGAACAGAGAAAATAACATCGTTCGATACAAAATACGTGAAAACTTTACAAAGATATAATAAGGGTAGTGTAGAGACAGATGTGCATCTCACTGGAGCTTCTTCGTCTGAAGGCTGATGTCAGGTGAACTGTTGTCAGTTATAAAGCTGATGGGCTAACAGATTTTTATCTGCTTGCTGCAGCTTTCGTCTAAGGCAGACTGTTGTTAAAATTGGGGGGGAGGGGTGGGTTGATTCAGCAGTTCATCTAACTATTGCATTATTATTCATTCTTGTAAGCATATAGGTGAACCTCGCAATACGCAAAACCCTCTCAAGACGTAGGAGGTTGGTCCGTCAGGACACACTTTACGTAGCCTGTCAGTCGGTGGACAGTTTGGCGTGGAGTACCTTCTTGTTGATGTTCACACCTATGCATGTGCACAGTCACTGATGCGTCACCAGGTGAATAAACACATTTCCATACATTAGTAAATTATTCTCGTGATTAAAAGTTATTTAAAATCAGAGCTAACAAAACTAATTCTTTCTCAACAAAGTCCAAATAATTATTTTGGAGGGTTGTTTAACAGACGATTGTGTTTTGATAACCAAACAGCTTGATGGTAGGTTTAAGTACCAAAACATCTAGTCGCTTGCACATTGCACAATATTCTTATCTTGACTGAGTTTTCACGACACGGTTACGTTTCTCTCCAGACCACGACATCTGGACATCAAGAAACTAATGACAACCACCTTGCTCCATGATACATTTAAGGGTAGAACAATATTGTTGTAAACGACATCGTTTGTCCATCGTTTACACTATTTAATTTAAAATCAAACATTATACTTAATTGCTTGTTAACAGTAAAACCATTTTAGAGAGGATGAGACAGCCATGTCCTACATAGGGTGGACGGAGGTCTTAAAATAATAATATTTATTTCCTCAATAATAAGCCCATAGAGTGGTATTAAATCTGCACATAGGATGGATTAATGTGATTTATGTGTAAAATTAAAAAAAATATAAATACAAATAAATAAATAGATGAATGATGACAATAAGTAATACTAAGATAGATAATTATGTCATTTGTATTTGTTTATTTAACTTTTTGCACTGTCTTGAGATTAACGTTGGGGTTTTTTATTCAGACGATAGACTGTTCAAAAATGTTATAGCATATTTATTCGTTCGTTGACCAAGTTGTTATACGTTCAGTGGTAACTTTTATAAAGTCTATTGTTCAATTTTGTAGAAATTATATTTTAGGGTTTAAATAATTATAAATAATGGATTTTAATACTTTATAGTGGGCTTTCTTTAACATGATATTCAAGTCTGATAATTTTGTGTATTCTATTTTTTAGACTACTTATTTGCTTGAGAGCTGTTTCGTTCAGCTCCCTCCCCAGTTAATTATAGCATAAACTGCAATGTTTTTGAAAAGACTATAGTATATGTTTGTATTTGTTTCTTCTCCTTTTAATATTTTTCGTAGTCTTTAGGATAGGTATACTAAGTAAATCAATTTTTAACAATTTGTTTGCTATTCAAATACCACTTGCAGTTACAGTCGTAAGTTATCCCAAAGTAGTTCTTGTAACTCTCACTAACTCAACGCCATTGAATAATATGTAATAAATATTATTACATATTATTCAATAATTATTCAATAACAATATTATTCAAGTAATAAAAATGTAGTAAATATAGATATTGATTTTAAAAGTTGTAGAAAGGTTTTTGCTTAATCGAATAATTAATAAGTTATTACGAATTTAAAGTCACTCGCAAATAAGTTAACTTTTTAAAATAATTCTTTATGGATTGATTTGTGGATGGATATATTCAGTAAAAAAAAAACTTGCCGTACAATTTGTGGATTACAATATTTTACCATAAAATCGTTCGTATCTTAAGATAGGCCTCAACAACAATAATATTGTTGGATGTTCACGAGATCTTTATCAGAGGAATCAGCTGATAAGAACACTTTGCTACCTTTGACTGGTATTACCGACCATTGGTAGAACACTCATATCACGTCTAGCTCTAAAATAATAACATTTATAAAGATCGCCTAATTTTAAGGACACATTTGAATGTTCTTCTACAATTGATCACTTCCAGAACTCGCGCAGCGCCGATGGAGGAACAGACAAACTGGACTGTCGTGATTGGTGAAAAATGTAAATAGCCTGCCGAAGTGTTGACGAGGCGTGACAAATTGCCACTTATCACTTACTCTTATCAGTCTGTGAGATTAATTAACATTCGTAATCCGTCAGTGACAGCTCCGACGGCCGGAAAAACTTAGTTAACTTGCAAATCGCCCTTCTTCGAGAGACGGGCGGGAGCCTCCAAGGTTTCTTGATCGATTAGCTCGCTTTGAGCGGTGATCAATGAGCCTTCGGCCTGATAAAGGGACCACGCCGCGGGCTGCAGGGGAAGGGGGTCCGCGTGTTGTGCCTTGCACTACCTTGTAAGTGTTCAGCAATTTTATTGTTCAGGAATACCTTGTAAGTGTATTCCAATTTACGGGCCAATAGGCAGTTCTTCCGTTTTAATATATTAATTACTCAATAAAGGGTTTCTTATAATCAAATATATACCTCATGATAGCTCATTTTATTATTTTATTATATTTTGGTGAACTGGTTTTGAACAAATGTATACTTAACCAGATAACTTGTGTATGGACAAAACGCAATTTTTTAAACACGCACTGTGTAAAATTGTATATTTTCAGCTATCAAAATAGTGATAAGAATTATAACTATTCAATATTACGTGTCCAAAGATATACTTTGATAAATAATTTGGTATTATATTAGGCTACAATTAATGTGTTGTATTTTATAGTATTTATAACATCTAAATGAAAACATTACCTTTCTTGTTACATTTTTAATATATTAAGATAAAAGGATTCTTTTTTCTAATGTTTGTCTTTTGTAATGTAGATAATTCCATCAATCTCCTCTAGTGAAGAGTTAAATCATCATTGCATTTTAATTGTTAAGATGCGCATTATAACAGTTGTACCTTTAAACTGTTCGAAACTATATTTAATGATAATTTACTGCCATCTTTGAATGTCATGCGCTGAATATCATATGCTACATTTTTTTCAAACTAAATTAAAAACGGATCGCCTGAAAATAGGTTTTATTACAAAACAGTTTATTTTTTCTCAGTCTACAAAATAACGTATAAATAAATCTTAGCAAAACCTGTGTTCGGCTAAGTACTCTCTTTAGTGTAAAAGTAGATAAGTAGAGAGTGATAAAAATCGTACACATGCTTAAAAAAAATATTTTGATGTTGACTTTATTTTGGCATTTCACAAATTCTTATAAATACAAAGCAAGGTGTGACAGTAGACGCTTGTGCCTCCTTGATTGTGAGTTGCTGGGGAGCAGTGATGGAAGCAACAACAGTTTGCGTTCGGTCAATTGCGAAGCGCATCTGTGTGAAATGCTATCACAGTAAGCGCTTTGACCGATGGTGATTGTTGAACCATTCAGTCAGCTGTGTCCCGCGCTAAAACGTTTCCGCAGGTCAACTTTTGCCTTGTACACCTAAAGTTATGTATTCGGCTCTCGGGGGGAACAGAAGAGAACCGAAAAGCTTTGTTTTCTACGCATTGTCTGGAAAATTGTCTACTGGCATTTATTTTTGTTCTAAACTCTTTGGGAAAGTATTTTGTGTAGATAAATTCAAAAGCTGAGTACAAACAAAGCCAGATCGTATTCAGTTGATTGAACAAAGCCTCACTGTTCTGCTAAAACAACCATATTGTAACACAGAAATATTAAAACACTGATATATTTTAATCCTAATAAACTGTATTTAATAGACTATTGTTTTATTTTTTAAATTTGAGATTTTCTGAAAATTTAAATTAGACACTTTTACAAATACTTTAAATTATGCTAGCTTTTTATATTATTTATGGAAAAGTGCTTTCATAAAGTAAATGGTACGAAAAAAATATTTTTATGACATAAATTACACATGCATTACAAAACACGTATCCTATATGAGTAGGGCCTACATATGTATCATTAATGTACATCATTTTGAAAATAAAATATCTTTGACAATGTAATTAAAAATAAATTTAAATGATTATGAAATTCTTAATCTTAACCATCCGTCTCCGTCCTTAAAACGTTAAATAAAACTCGTAATTTTCTAAATTTCATTGATAAAAATGATTGATATTGGTAGAATATTTTACTGTAAATATTAAAATACAATATTTTAAAAATGGAATGTGAAAAATAAAAAGACTTGATATTCATACAAATAATACACAAACAAATAACAAATAAAATACACGCATCATGGACCAAATAATGCATATCCAAAATACAAAATAACGAGCTTTGTTGTATAAGAAAGGACATGAAATAACATTAGGTGGAAACATTTGTTGGCTGAAAGACATGCAGTCCTTAACAAGATAGGGAACTAACAGGTAGACATCACTGTCATTGTGACACATGTCACACAACATTAGTAATTACAGAAAATGTCACTGATACCGACAGAACATCACCTCCTACTACTAAATGATGGTATGTAAGTTGGGAGATATGTAGTCCTTAACTAGATAGGGCACCAACATCTAGACATCACTGACACTGTGACACGTGTCACACTCCACATTAATAATTACAGCAAATGTCACTGATACCGACAGAACAGCAGCTACTACTAGTCATGATGGTTTGTAGGCTGGGAGATATGTAGGTCGTAACAAGATATGCTACTACATCACTGTCACTATGACACATGTCACAATCCACATTAGTAATTACAGCAAATGTCACTGATACCGACCGAACAGCACCTCCTTTCATTCACTGATGTAGTTTGGGAGACATGTGTTACGTAACAATATAGTGTAATACCTGGTAGACGTCACAGACAGTGTGACACATGTCACTGATGCCGACAGAACAGCACCTCCTTTCACTCATTGATGTAGTTTGGGAGACATGTGTTACGTAATAATATAGTGTACTACCTGGTAGACGTCACAGACATGTGAACATGTCACTGATGCCGACAGAACAGCACTCCTTTCACTCATGATGTAGTTTGGGGACATGTGTTACGTAATAATATAGTGTACTACCTGGTAGACGTCACAGACACTGTGACACATGTCATGATGCCGACAGAACAGCACCTCCTTTCACTCATTGATGTAGTTTGGGAGACATGTGTTACGTAATAATATAGTGTACTACCTGGTAGACGTCACAGACACTGTGACACATGTCACTGATGCCGACAGAACAGCACCTCCTTTCACTCATTGATGTAGTTTGGGAGACATGTGTTGCGTAATAATATAGTGTACTACCTGGTAGACGTCACAGACACTGTGACACATGTCACTGATGCCGACAGAACAGCACCTCCTTTCACTCATTGATGTAGTTTGGGAGACATGTGTTACGTAATAATATAGTGTACTACCTGGTAGACGTCACAGACACTGTGACTCATGTCACTGATGCCGACAGAACAGCATCTCCTATCACTCATTGATGTAGTTTGGGAGACATGTGTTACGTAATAATATAGTGTACTACCTGGTAGACGTCACAGACACTGTGACACTTGTCACTGATGCCGACAGAACAGCACCTCCTTTCACTCATTGATGTAGTTTGGGAGACATGTGTTATGTAATAATATAGTGTACTACCTGGTAGACGTCACAGACACTGTGACACATGTCACTGATGCCGACAGAACAGCATCTCCTATCACTCATTGATGTAGTTTGGGAGACATGTGTTACGTAATAATATAGTGTACTACCTGGTAGACGTCACAGACACTGTGAAACTTGTCACTGATGCCGACAGAACAGCACCTCCTTTCACTCATTGATGTAGTTTGGGAGACATGTGTTACGTAATAATATAGTGTACTACCTGGTAGACGTCACAGACACTGTGACACATGTCATTGATGTCGACAGAACAGCACCTCCTTTCACTCATTGATGTAGTTTGGGAGACATGTGTTACGTAATAATATAGTGTACTACCTGGTAGACGTCACAGACACTGTGACACATGTCACTGATGCCGACAGAACAGCATCTCCTATCACTCATTGATGTAGTTTGGGAGACATGTGTTACGTAATAATATAGTGTACTACCTGGTAGACGTCACAGACACTGTGACACTTGTCACTGATGCCGACAGAACAGCACCTCCTTTCACTCATTGATGTAGTTTGGGAGACATGTGTTACGTAATAATATAGTGTACTACCTGGTAGACGTCACAGACACTGTGACACATGTCACTGATGACGACAGAACAGCACCTCCTTTCACTCATTGATGTAGTTTGGGAGACATGTGTTACGTAATAATATAGTGTACTACCTGGTAGACGTCACAGACACTGTGACACATGTCACTGATGCCGACAGAACAGCATCTCCTATCACTCATTGATGTAGTTTGGGAGACATGTGTTACGTAATAATATAGTGTACTACCTGGTAGACGTCACAGACACTGTGACACTTGTCACTGATGCCGACAGAACAGCACCTCCTTTCACTCATTGATGTAGTTTGGGAGACATGTGTTACGTAACAATATAGTGTACTACCTGGTAGACGTCACAGACACTGTGACACATGTCACTGATACCGAAAGAACAGCACCTCCTTTCACTCATTGATGTAGTTTGGGAGACATGTGTTACGTAATAATATAGTGTACTACCTGGTAGACGTCACAGACACTGTGACACATGTCACTGATACCGAAAGAACAACTCCGCATTCTACTCACTGATGGTTAGTAGTCTGGGAGGCATGTCTTTTAGCAACAAGATAGATATAAAAAATAATCATAAATGTAACTAACTGTGAAGATAAAACTATAAAAGTTAGTTTTGTTTTGTAACGTAACTGGATTGTTAATTGTAATGAAAGGAATAGTTGGCAGCTATTATCTCGCCGGAACACAAACGTTGAATCAGTGTTGGCGGCGTTTGTAAACCCATTACAGCTCTTGTGTAACACATAAACAGTCATTGTGATTGTGGAGATGACGGAATTATTGCTGTAGGCCAATCCGATCGGCTCGTGCCTTTAACAGGGTTGATCACTCATGCATTTGCCCCTTCTGTACTGTCCATCCCTTTGAGAATTATTATTAGCAATACATGCCTTGTACATCTGCATTCATCAATATATAGTGGTGCTGATTCTATTCAAGAATGTTATCAATACTAACTGTGTACTTATATAAATGAGATATTTTTGCTTTCTGACAGTTTATTTAAAAAACTCATATTTTAATGACGAATATTAAATTACATTTGAAACAAAAAATGCGAGGGCATTGGAAGTAATTTAATGTCCTCTTTATACGTTACTTGTCAGTATTTTGAAAGAACAGATTTCATGTTGATTTTTCTTTGTTTATTATTATCTAATTCATAATCAGCAACTGAACACTTTTAATTTGACTAAGAATGGTTGATCTCCACATAATTTAAATCTCAGATTCATCCCAATTTATTCAGTGTACTCAAAAATTCCAACTTATTAAAATTAAAACAATATGAAGTATTCACTCTTAACGTGAGTTACACTAACGTGAGTTACACTAACGTGAGTTACACTAACGTGAGTTACACTAACGTGAGTTACACTAACGTGAGTTACACTAACGGGAGTTACACTAACGTGAGTTACACTAACGTGAGTTACACTAACGTGAGTTACACTAACGTGAGTTACACTAACGTGAGATACACTAACGTGAGTTACACTAACGTGAGTTACACTAACGTGAGTTACACTAACGTGAGATACACTAACGTGAGTTACACTAACGTGAGTTACACTAACGTGAGTTACACTAACGCAACTTGACATTTTACTTCTCTAGTTTTTTTACTTAAGGAATTGTAGTGTTTCGTAATATTTTATATAGTAAGAGTACCACGTAAGTCTTCAAATTAATAGCTGAGGACATTTTAGACTTCATTCCCTGAACAATTTAGGTTTTTGTTGTATTGATCCATGATCATGCAGTCTTTATTTATAAACCTTGTTACTAGCTTAATCGTAAAAACAAACTCATTAATATGGATAGCTTCCGTATAATATTGGGTAGCTGTAAATTGAAATAATTCACCTAAATTTAAAACTATGTTTTTTATGACGAGGTTTTTTATAGTTAACAGAACTTCAGAATTCACATTTCCTCCTAATTCTATTGTCATAGAGTGTGGTTGGTTTCAATGTTAACTTTTTTATACTATATCCAATTGCATAACCTCAGTTGACAGACTTGTTATACAGACTTTGTTATTACAGACTTCAAACTGTATATAACTTATTTTCTTTTAAACAATTCGCTGTTTCATAACGAACATTTTCCTTGTATGTACTCCTATTTTCAGAGATCACGTTAGGTTTATAAATAACTGTATTTATAAAATAGTTTGTTAACCAGAATTTAATTGGGATATCGAGGTTGAAACATTTTTATTGTGCGCTTCCGATAATTTTCTCTCTAAGAATGCACATTTCCTTCAAATGCTTTCAGAGGGGATGGTCGGATTTAGTTTTGTTTATTTATACAGTACATATTCCTAATACATGGTTAAGCGTCTGAAAGTTCAGTTGTTCCAGAGTTTAAGTTTCTTATTGCGATATTGGTCAGTTTTAATTGTCATGTCCTTAATTATGCACTTACACTTGCAAAGTCAAAACCAGGAAAAAACCTCTTATTGATTGTTTGTGAAGATTATAAAAGCAAATTTGATTTTCTAAGTACAGTAGTTTTCTGCTAATCAAATTCTAAAAACAATTTAGGTATTGTTCATTGTAGGTTTAATAATATTTTAATTTAAAATGTCGATAGTTTTTGTAACTCCAAGAAGGAACGTTCAGTGGGGCTGGTCGGATTGTATTTTGTCTAGAGACGACACGACGTTGACTAATTACCACCATTGTGAGATACAATAACGACGAGTGACGTCACGCACATTAACATTTCATCAGCATGAACGCGCACGCACGCACATTAACCCCCGCTAAACACCGCAGCCAGTGGTGAACGTATTGACAACTGTAGTGGGAAAATAGAACGAATGTAATGGGAACGTAAAATGGACGTATTGAGAATTTTATTGGGAAAGGAAAACATATATAATTTGTTAATGGACGCTGGCAATTAAAATGGACGTAAATTGAACTTATTGGAGACGTAAAACAGAAGTATAGGAAACGTTAGCTATTGTAAACTAGAAGTAAGCTTATTGGGAACATAAAATGGACGTATTGGAAACGTGAAACGTCCGAACGGGATCCCTAAAACGAGCTTGTTGAGAACTTATTACGAATTTGTTGGGAACGTAAAACAAACGTGTTGTGAACTTACAATTATCTTAATGGAAACGTAAAGTAGACTTTTATGAACGAGCTTTTGAGAACTTAAAAAGGACTTATAGAAAACGTAAATCAAAGTGATAACTTAAAAGGAAATTTTTGAAAACGTAAAAGGAGCCTAATGGCAATGTAAACGTGTCTTTTAACTACCAGTTTACGTTTATATGAAAGTTTGTTAATTTGCCACTTATAACATCGTCGTTTATGTTTGAGAGTACATAAGAATTATACTACCTTATTTTAAGTGTGATGTAATTCTATGTTTATAATATGTTTATGAGATCAATATTTATCAACTAATTCTTATTGTGTAAATGTAAATAATGTTTGATGCAAGATTCCAAAACAATGGCAGTAAAGGATTGGAATTGGTACAGGGAAGTTAAAAGTAGATATATCGTTTATTATTCATTTGTATCATTATTATTTTATAATCTTCTTATTCTAATGACACATTTTAACATATTTTTGTGCAGCTTTTGTAGTATCTAGTAAATAATAGTTTATTTAATAAACTGGAGCACCGTACAAGAATACACTATTTGAAAATCGAAAATCAGACAAATTTATAGTTTATAAATTAATGTTTTTACCCTTGTATCAACAGTCACAAACATGATTACTGTTGTTTTCAGTATTGAATCTACTGTAGGAGGGTGGTTGTTAGGGTTGATCATGTCTCTCTAGAGCTAGATATTGGAATAAGTTAAGAACATATGTCGCATTGTTGTTATTAAAATAGCTTTATATTGAGTTCAAAGGTACTTTGGTACAAAACTACATCCTTAAAAGTGTCATTGACTGAAACCTCGTTGTAGAAGTGGGGGGGGGGGGCAATAGATAGCCTACAGATAAGTGAAAAAAGATAAAAAAAGTGAATCGTACTTTTCCTTTAAAGTGTGAATGTTATCGACGATAAATCATGCATTTTTTAATCTGTGCTAGCATGAGTCGAGAGAACCCATAGGACTTTGTGTATGCGTAAACTGATTTGGGAGACGGTTCTAAAACTTTAGTAAGAGGTTGTGTGGAAGAGATTAGCCTGTAGCAGGAAAAAAATAACAAGACCTTCTCTGTGCCTGTAGGTAAGCGAGTGATTACAACACTACGTCACTACATGAACAGTACAACTCACTGCAATCAATCTTATACATTTTTAAATGTTGTTTTTATTATTTTTTATAAATCGTGTAAAAAATTAATAACAAACCAAACATAAACTCGTCATCACCACTTCCTAATAGATCTCGAGCTGTTGATGCGATTTTCATATTTATTTACTGTTTTGGGATGGAATAAAACTGCGTAGAAAGACATTGTTGCAGTAAAATTGTTACCTTTTCAATTTTATCTGTAGGTCACAGGTAACCCGGGAGCAGTGGGTGGGAGTCAATCTGTGCTCACCCACGTGGCCCCTGTAGGGGAACCCCCTCGCTCGGCGCGATAATACAGGTGTTTACAAAACACGCGTGACGGCAGATCTGTAGGTCACACGTAACCCGGGGGTGGGAGGGGGGTCAATCTGTGCTCACCCACGTGGCCCCTGGAGGGGAACACCCTCGCTCGGCGCGATAAAATAGGTGTTTACACAACACGCGTGACGGCAAATCATGTGTACCTTGATTATAATCAAGTAATTTTACGTTGTTTGGTTGATATGCGTTTATTTATGTGAATATTTATTTATATGACTTTAAATGCACGTTTGCTGAAAATTATGCTACTCTATAATTTCGTATGCTCAGAAAGAGGAATCGCGTCGCGTATTGCTGACAATTAGGTTACTTTATTTGTTATTTTTGAGATTTACACACGATATAATTTCTTACTGCGTAATTATAAAAACTCTATAATTGCGTGTTTTTTATAATATTGCGGACCTACGTAACGATATTCCACCCAAACCCTGATGAGCTTTTATATGCATAGTGATGGATATAAAGTTTTATAGATTGAAACCTTGCAATTTTTAAATATATAAATCATCACAATAAGATATTCTCTTGTTGGTATATTTCTATGTTCGTACATCAGTGCACATTGTATTGACTTTGAATTACAGTTTTAATATTTTTAATAATGCTAATTTTAATATTTTATATTTTATTTTACAGCTTTATAACACTATACTATTTTACATCTACTCCCTATTTTAAAATGTATTTAATTTTTCAGCTTTATAACAGAACTCACTATATTGACAGTTGTTTTATTTTTACAGGTAAGGCTCTTCAAAACTAACATTCGAGAATGCCGACATCTGTAAGTTAACCATAATAGTGCATTACACATCCTCGTTGAAACTCTTTGTGCATCTTACCACGTAGCAGGTTTATTTATATTATAATAATAATTTATTTTTTCCTACAAAACACTACATAGTAACAACAATTAGCTACTTTCACAATTAACTTGTTTATTTTCCATAACAAAGTTAGTCTTATGTATAACAATAATATATCTCACAATTGTAAAGCTGGTCCTAAAACTAACCTATTAGAATATGCAATATTTTTTGCGAATAGTTCTCAAAGGCCTGCTTGGAGGTTCTTATCATATTATACATGTATAACAGTGCTTAAAAAGTCTGATTTTGTATATATTTTTCAATATAAAGGAGTGTATTTATATTTATTAGCGATATAAACATAAAAATAAACAAATTTTCAATGCTGTTTATGGAATAATTTATAATCCAATTAGAGTTTTTGAAAAGAAAATGTTACTATAAACAAAAATTACGCCATATCTACGCTACAACATTTTTTACTGTATTTCAATTAAATATAATAATTATAAAATAATAAATTCAATTTTTTGTTAGATTAACATTACATTTATAGACTTTATTCAATAGAATTAGGACTTTTATTGGCTATTAAAATCGTTATGAATATTTTTGTCAACATTGAAACGGACTAATAAATATAAATAACATTTTTGCATAGAATGTCTGATTTCATGATAAAAATAGATGTGCTGCTAAATGTGCAAGCTAGCTTGCTAATAGCTAGCTACAGCTAGTAGCCGTCGAGGCAATAACATTCTAGCGCCAAACATAAAGCTCATCTGTTCATTGCTGATAACAGCGAACACCTGTTATCAATAAAACTGATAACACGTTATTGCACCGTATCTATAACGATGTAATCTTCAACCGCCATCACCCCATTCCCCCTTTTAGCTAATATCCTCAAGGAAATTAACTTATACGGATTCTGTCGTGTCTTTTTATTGGTGTCTTATTATTATGTAAGTAAAGTTGTAACTATAATTATGATAATGTAAGAACAATAATTATATGCATCGTAGAACAGTTAACTGAATAAAGATACCGAAAACGAATGTCAGTCGATTAAAGTTAAAATTCACAATTTTTTAAAATATTTTCAGTTATGGAAATAAATTAAAACTAGAGAAAACATTACATAACAAAAGAGTAAATAAATAAAGTAGTAAATTTCAAGAAGTTAAAACAACTTTCCAATTAGATAATTAAGAAATATTTCTAGTCTCTTATGACCCAATGTGTCATACAACAAGCTTTGACATACAAAAAATGTTAACATGAAAATTAAATGTTATAAAAAAATCCTTATTTATTCCATGCATCTTGGATTAATTTAGTTGCGAATAAACATTTATCTTGTTTAAATGTATTTTGCTCACTGTGCATGTCTTGAACGTGGGGTGCAAAGAAAATATACGTACAGTGGTAATGAAAAGCTTGTATTTCATTATGTGACGGCGCTGAACCGTGATTCAGGTACAGACATGTATTGCGGGAATTGTATCACAAATGGCACAGGCACTTCGAAGATTGTTAGAAAAAATGTTTTAACGTACGGTGGCATTAAAGCCAGTGCCTGCCTACCTTGAAAGCATGTCGAAATACAAGCTAACAAAAATAATATAGAATCTTTAAAAATAATTTTGATTTCTGTTTATTGTGCTCTATTTCTGATATGTATCCACGAACCAAATTCCCATCTGTCCTGTTCCTGTAAGCAAGTTGGTCACCTATGTGGAGGAAACATTCTAATCGCCAAATATCAAACATGTACATTCTGACTTTTTGCTATATTCCTCAGTAAAATAAAAAGGTGTGTTGCTGTTTTATGTGTGTTTACAAATTATATAAATATACAAGATTGCAATTTGATGGATTTTTCTATCCACCGTCGAGGTAGTATATGCTACTATATAATAGACTCATTGCCAACCACTGTAACTTGTTGCATATTTCCTACGCTGCGAGTGTTTACTAATGGGACTAAACGTTTCAACATGTATAAACCTCTTGTCGTCATCAGGTGTTACGTACTACATTTACCTATACTTCAACTAAAACAAGATATCAAAGAGTAAGTAATATCAATACAAGAACCCTAAACAAAAACAATCTTACGGGCCAAGATTTACTATATCTCAAAGTTGTGTCATCTTAAAAACGAAACTACAAAACACAAAAAACTGTCAATTGATCATTTACACAAACCATTATTAAAATGTAAAAGTTCAACTTATCCAACAGCGCCTTAAATAACTTACCAAGTCAAACATCAGCCATCTCAACTATTGAGGTCAGGGATTGTTACTACAAAATAGAGCTTAATGTTAAAACCATGTTAAAGTGTTACAGTAATCCAAATACACAGTTTATATTTGAGGGCATCCCTGAAAGCATTAAGCTATTGCAGTTATCGAGGTAAAATTCCGGTCAACCACTAACGTTGAAACTAGAAGGCAAAACAATATTTATGGGAAAATTTCAATTGGATAATGAGGTTGAAGCGTGTGACAAATGTTTATTCATTTAAGGTTAAAGGAGACGGTGTAGCAAAATTCAGTTTTGGGTTTCAGTTTGTAATCAAAATATTTTTAATTATTTAAACTTAGAGGGCTTGAAATAACTCAATGTAAGATTTGAGGTTAGGGCTACGCAAATGTCGAATTAAACTTTAAGAGGTTATAGGACCTGGCAATAACCCAGGTAAGAGCTTAATTCAATTCAAGTAGAAATTGTTGGTTCATTATTTCATAAAAATATGTATTTTACAGCAGTTTAAACAAAACTACAGTAGCAATATACTACAATTATTAGTGAAGAAATGTTTCTTGGTTGGTCTGGTTTATAAATAATATAAAAAACGTAATTAAGTCAAATTTATACTTGAATGAAATTGTAAATGGCATAAACAAATAACTAATTTAGGGTCTACATTACTTAATTTCTCATTAAAGTAAGCTACAATAATTTTATAGTATAATTTTATTTTGTAAAACTGTAATACTTTAAACGGATAGCGTTGGTTGAATATTATTTTAAAGTCCTTTGTACTGAAATCGGATTGACAGGTTCGGTAGTCATGATTCCCCGAGGACATAAGTCTGAAGGGACAAAGGTAGAGACGTACTCGTAATGAAGCCAGGCTTAAGAGAGGACATTCTGTGAAATACAGTATACATAAGAGGGGCTGATCCGCTAAAAAATGTGGCCGACCAAAAGCTGGCCAGGGGCGGCTTAGGAGATAGTCGGCCGAGGGCTTTATTATTTTTTGTCATTTTTCCGTTTACGGATTCTAAAATACTCAACCCTCGTCCGGTGCTCGTCGTTTCTTTTGTTTCGTTGAGTATCTAATGGCACATTCGTCAGCCTTGCTACTTTTTACAGGATGTGGCAAAAAGTAGTTTTGAAATAAGAGGTAGAACGTCTAACATAAAACAACATTAGTCTACAAAATCAATAAACTACAAAAAGAGACAGTTATTTTCATATGTTAGTTCAAAATTTAAATCATGCATTGAAAAAACGTAAACTGTAATAATGTTAGTTGAAGTATTGTCAGGTCAATAGAACGTCACCTAACCGAGAGTAAGTATTTTTATTCAGCAATGTTTAGCGAACACTTATGTACAATGGTGATCACTAACCATTTAAAAACAAATTACTCACTATTTACGTATATAAATAAAAGGTATAATTCAGTTTGCGATGATTTTCGTGTTTGATTTTAAGAAAAGTTCTAACTCAAAAACTCATTATTTTTTAAACATTATGCTCTTTTTGTACACTAAATGTAGCATATTAAAATAAAAAAGTAGATGAAATATATTACGTCAAAAGTTGATTTAAATAATATAAGTCAAAGAAACTCTTTATTTAACTACTGTACATTTGGGTGCCCCTTCTTTTAACAATGGTACGTTCTGTTGATCCTTCTTCAACAATGGTATATTCGGGTGTCTCTTCGTTTAACGACGGTACATTCTGGTGTTTCTTCTTTTAACAATGGTACATTCAGGTGTCTCTTCGTTTAACGACGGTACATTCGGGTGTTTCTTCTTTTAACAATGGTACAATCAGGTTACTCTTCGTTTAACGACGGTACATTCAGGTGTTTCTTCTTTTAACAATGGTACAATCGGGTTTCTCTTCGTTTAACGACGGTACATTCGGGTGTCATTTCTTTTAACAATGTTACATTCGGGTGTCTCTTCGTTGAACGACGGTACATTCGGGTGTTTCTTCTTTTAACAATGGTACATTCGGGTGTCTCTTCTTTTAACAATGTTACATTCGGGTGTTTCTTCGTTTAATTACGGTACATTCGGGTGTTTCTTCTTTTAACAATGGTACATTCGGGTTTCTCTTCGTTTAACGACGGTACATTCGGGTGTTTCTTCTTTTAAAAATTTTACATTCGGGTGTCTCTTCGTTTAACGACGGTACATTCGGGTGTTTCTTCTTTTAACAATGGAACATTCGGGTGTCTCGTCTTCTAATAATGGTACATTCAGGTGTCGCTTCTTTTAACAATGTTACATTCGGGTGTCTTCTTTTATCAATGGTTCATTCGTGTGTCGCTTCGTTTAACGACGGTACATTCGGATGTCCCTTCGTTCGATCGATGCTTTGTGTGACTCATATTCTATTTGTGTGACTCATCATTCGACCGATATCTATCATTCAAGATGTATTTTTTGTGTGATTCTTCATGGTGAATGTGAATGTAATGTCGGTAATATAATGTTATTAGTAATATTTATAATGTTGATAGATAATGTTAAGAATTAAAAAAAACGGAGAATTCCTTAACAAGTGTTCAAAATAAAATTATGAAGTTTACAAAGTTAATGTACTACGTAGGCATTATTTGGACATTATTATCACTTATTTTCAGTCATCATTATTAATTAATACGACATAGCATTTCGAAAGTAAATTGAGTCTGGAAGCAGAGTCATCTCTGATGGTTTGTATACTATGACTAATAAAATAAAATATAAATAATTTCAAATTCTTTTTATCACAAAAAAGTATTAGCCTATATATTTTCATTAGTTGTGAATTGCTATATCGCATGTAGGGTGGGTTGAGGTCTATCGGCATTAGATATGTGTGTGTATTATTTTTCGCAATTATGATGTGTATCGACTCCATTCTCTTTTATTTTATACAACACATATCGAATGAAGAAGGACTTTTGCCAATAACAACAGGGGTTTTACCAGAACATGGCTTTAAAAGAGTTAATGAATATAACTGCTGTTGTGAATCACATTCAAAGACAAAATGATGTATTGAAGAGTGCACTTTAGTGTCGTTTGTTTGAAAAAGGTCATGATTAATTTACAATTGCAGACATCGTACCTGTTTTGTAAAACAGCAAATACCATTTTACAAAAGAATAAAAAACTTTCTTTATTTACTTTTAGAACAAAGGATAACTCATTGAATATAACCTATTTTATTTTGCTACATCCATTCTCAGTATTGATTTGTTTAGTTAATTTAAAAAAGTCCTTGAATATACCAATCATTGTATTTCTAACAAAGTATTTTTCCATAAGTAGTGTTTAAGTACATGCTTATACAACAAATACAGTACATTTGTGACGCAAATTGTGATCGCACGTTTTAAGGAGCTTCGCCATCTATTCATAAATCAACAGCAGTTTGCGTCTCGTTTCCTTTCCTATAACACTTCCCATCATTTTCCTTTGTGCATACTTAATGAATTCTACGACTTTACCAGTAGATATAATGGTTTGTGTTTGCTTTCTTTTAAACAAATGATGGGTTTTTAATCTTCTATTCTCCTTTAGGAAATAAATTTATTTCAATTATATAGAATTGTAATGTTGTTTTTAGCCAGTAGTCTGCTAGTGTAAGACTAACACCATTCAATTTATTGTTCTCCAACACTACTCAGCCAACAGTAGATCCAGAGTGTGAACTCGATGGGCCATTCATTGACTGTGTGGCTCATAGTTAACAAATCACATCACAATCACATGGCATGTCAAATTATTCCCTGGACAAATTTCATGAACTGTAGTGTAGTTGAACCCATTTATTTCAAGGATATTCAGCCAAAAATTGTTGACTTTTTCCATCGATTGAAAGGCTCAAGGATAACTTAGAACGTTTCGAGTTAACGTGATCTGATTTTACATGATAGATCGGGAATTCCCGAAAAAGGTTAAATTAAGAATGAATCTTATAAAATTGTCTCGGAACTGCCTCCTTGTCTCTCACCTCAAGAACAGCTTTGTGCTCGATAAAGTTCTTCAAACTTAGGGGAGCAGTATTCAGTGACTGATCCCAGGACTGACTTTGTTAGCTGGCGTAGATATGTCGTAGATATGACCCGTGCCTCCTGTCAGCACAGTACTCAGCGAAGGACTAAACAGTCGTACGCAGTGCGCTGGTACAGATATGTCTTACCCGTGTCTTCTGTTAGCACAGTACTCAGCGAAGGACTAAATCGTACGCAGAGCGCTGGCACAGATATGTCTTACCCGTGCCTCCTGTCAGCACAGTACTCAGCGAAGGACTAAACAGTCGTACACAGAGCGCTGGCACAGATATGTCTTACCCGTGCCTCCTGTCAGCACAGTACTCAGCGAAGGACTAAACAGTCGTACGCAGAGCGCTGGCACAGATATGTCTTACCCGTGCCTCCTGTCAGCACAGTACTCAGCGAAGGACTAAACAGTCGTACACAAGTCTTACCCGTGCCTCCTGTCAGCACAGTACTCAGCGAAGGACTAAACAATCGTACACAGAGCGCTGGCACAGATATGTCTTACCCGTGCCTCCTGTCAGCACAGTACTCAGCGAAGGACTAAACAGTCGTACACAGAGCGCTGGCACAGATATGTCTTACCCGTGCCTCCTGTCAGCACAGTACTCAGCGAAGGACTAAAGAGTCGTACGCAGAGCGCTGGCACAGATATGTCTTACCCGTGCCTCCTGTCAGCACAGTACTCAGCGAAGGACTAAACAGTCGTACACAGAGCGCTGGCACAGATATGTCTTACCCGTGTCTTCTGTTAGCACAGTACTCAGCGAAGGACTAAACAGTCGTACACAGAGCGCTGGCACAGATATGTCTTACCCGTGTCTTCTGTTAGCACAGTACTCAGCGAAGGACTAAACAGTCGTACGCAGAGCGCTGGCACAGATATGTCTTACCCGTGCCTCCTGTCAGCACAGTACTCAGCGAAGGACTAAACAGTCGTACGCAGTGCGCTGGCACAGATATGTCTTACCCGTGCCTCCTGTCAGCACAGTACTCAGCGAAGGACTAAACAATCGTACACAGAGCACTGGCACAGATATGTCTTACCCGTGCCTCCTGTCAGCACAGTACTCAGCGAAGGACTAAACAGTCGTACACAGAGCGCTGGCACAGATATGTCTTACCCGTGTCTTCTGTTAGCACAGTACTCAGCGAAGGACTAAACAGTCGTACGCAGAGCGCTGGCACAGATATGTCTTACCCGTGCCTCCTGTCAGCACAGTACTCAGCGAAGGACTAAACAATCGTACACAGAGCACTGGCACAGATATGTCTTACCCGTGCCTCCTGTCAGCACAGTACTCAGCGAAGGACTAAACAATCGTACACAGAGCACTGGCACAGATATGTCATACCTACTTTTGTGTGTGTGCTTCGTGCCTCCTGTCAGCACAGTACTCAGCGAAGGACTAAACAGTCGTACACAGAGCGCTGGCACAGATATTATCAAACAACATTATGTACAATACCTTTATACTTTTGTACCTTAACTTTAATTTCTTACTTCTTGGCATTTTGAAAATGAAAAAATAATATTAAGTTGACCTCAGGTACATTCAATGAGCTTAAAAATTCATAATAGGCAGTAGGGACTTTATTGAATCGTGTACGAACACGTATTATGCTATAAAAAACTATTTGAATCATTCAGTGTCAGTTCTGTTTAATAGATATTCTTGTTGATTGTCCACTTAACAGTCATCAGTGCATAAGTGGTTAGTGCAAGCTGGGCAGCCGTCTTGCTGGGAGAACGGTGGTGGCTTCTTCTACAGCCAACAGTTTTTCCACTACTCTTAATTTCGTTAAAAGCCTGGAATGTTGTTCTAGAGCTTCTTCACGGGACTAAGATTACCGACCATGAATACGGTTCTCAGTTCTTGTCTACTTTCCATTGTAGGTGTCGAGGGACTGGTGCAAACGCTAGCCGTTTCTCATTCTCTGAGTTTAAACTCACCACTTACACTGGTACATATTCTTCACACTCTGCTCACTGTGACTAGTACTAGTTCTTTACACTCTATCTCCCTTAGACTGGTACTTAGTTCTTCACACTCAGCTCACTTAGTTGTACTTAGTTATACACACTATAGCTCACTTAAACTTGTTCTTAGTTATTCACAATCATGATCGTTTATATTGGTACTTAATTCTTCACACTCCAGCTCGCTTAGACTGGTACTTAGTTCTTCACACTCAAACTCACTTAGATTGTACTTAGTTCTACACACTATAGGTCACTTAGACTTGTTCTTAGTTCTTCACACTCAAGATCGTTTAGATTGGTACTTAGTTCTTCTCGATCTAGCTCAATTAGACTGGTACTTAGTTATTCACACTCAGGATCGTTTAGACTGGTACTTAGTTCTTCACACTCAAACTCACTTAGATTGTACTTAGTTATACACACTATAGCTCACTTAAACTTGTTCTTAGTTATTCACACTCATGATCGTTTATATTGGTACTTAATTCTTCACACTCCAGCTCGCTTAGACTGGTACTTAGTTCTTCACACTCAAACTCACTTAGATTGTACTTAGTTCTACACACTATAGGTCACTTAGACTTGTTCTTAGTTCTTCACACTCAAGATCGTTTAGATTGGTACTTAGTTCTTCTCGATCTAGCTCACTTAGACTGGTACTTAGTTATTCACACTCAAGATCGTTTAGACTGGTACTTAGTTCTTCACACTCAAACTCACTTAGATTGTACTTAGTTCTACACACTATAGCTCACTTAAACTTGTTCTTAGTTATTCACACTAATGATCGTTTAGATTGGTACCTAATTCTTCACACTCCAGCTCACTTAGACTGGTACTTAGTTATTCACACTCAAGATCGTTTAGACTGGTACTTAGTTCTTCACACTCAAACTCACTTAGATTGTACTTAGTTCTACACACTATAGCTCACTTAAACTTGTTCTTAGTTATTCACACTCATGATCGTTTAGATTGGTACCTAAATCTTCACACTCCAGCTCGCTTAGACTGGTACTTAGTTCTTCACACTCAAACTCACTTAGATTGTACTTAGTTATACACACAATAGCTCACTTAAACTTGTTCTTAGATATTCACACTCATTATCGTTTAGATTGGTACCTAAATCTTCACACTCCAGCTCGCTTAGACTGGTACTTAGTTCTTCACACTCAAACTCACTTAGATTGTACTTAGTTATACACACAATAGCTCACTTAAACTTGTTCTTAGATATTCACACTCATTATCGTTTAGATTGGTACCTAATTCTTCACACTCCAGCTCGCTTAGACTGGTACTTAGTTCTTCACACTCAAACTCACTTAGATTGTACTTAGTTCTACACACTACAGCTCACTTAGACTTGTTCTTAGTTCTTCACACTCAAGATCGTTTAGATTGGTACGTAGTTCTTCTCGATCTAGCTCACTTAGACTGGTACTTAGTTATTCACACTCCAGCTCGCTTAGACTGGTACTTAGTTCTTCACACTCAAACTCACTTAGATTGTACTTAGTTCTACACACTATAGCTCACTTAGACTGGTACTTAGTTATTCACACTCAAGATCGTTTAGACTGGTACTTAGTTCTTCACACTCAAACTCACTTAGATTGTACTTAGTTCTACACACTATAGCTCACTTAAACTTGTTCTTAGTTATTCACACTCATGATCGTTTAGATTGGTACCTAATTCTTCACACTCCAGCTCGCTTAGACTGGTACTTAGTTATTCACACTCATGATCGTTTAGATTGGTACCTAATTCTTCACACTCCAGCTCGCTTAGACTGGTACTTAGTTCTTCACACTCAAACTCACTTAGATTGTACTTAGTTATACACACAATAGCTCACTTAAACTTGTTCTTAGATATTCACACTCATGATCGTTTAGATTGGTACCTAATTCTTCACACTCCAGCTCGCTTAGACTGGTACTTAGTTCTTCACACTCAAACTCACTTAGATTGTACTTAGTTCTACACACTATAGCTCACTTAGACTTGTTCTTAGTTCTTCACACTCAAGATCGTTTAGATTGGTACTTAGTTCTTCTCGATCTAGCTCACTTAGACTGGTACTTAGTTATTCACACTCCAGCTCGCTTAGACTGGTACTTAGTTCTTCACACTCAAACTCACTTAGATTGTACTTAGTTCTACACACTATAGCTCACTTAGACTGGTACTTAGTTATTCACACTCAAGATCGTTTAGACTGGTACTTAGTTCTTCACACTCAAACTCACTTAGATTGTACTTAGTTCTACACACTATAGCTCACTTAAACTTGTTCTTAGTTATTCACACTCATGATCGTTTAGATTGGTACCTAATTCTTCACACTCCAGCTCGCTTAGACTGGTACTTAGTTATTCACACTCATGATCGTTTAGATTGGTACCTAATTCTTCACACTCCAGCTCGCTTAGACTGGTACTTAGTTCTTCACACTCAAACTCACTTAGATTGTACTTAGTTATACACACAATAGCTCACTTAAACTTGTTCTTAGATATTCACACTCATGATCGTTTAGATTGGTACCTAATTCTTCACACTCCAGCTCGCTTAGACTGGTACTTAGTTCTTCACACTCAAACTCACTTAGATTGTACTTAGTTCTACACACTATAGCTCACTTAGACTTGTTCTTAGTTCTTCACACTCAAGATCGTTTAGATTGGTACTTAGTTCTTCTCGATCTAGCTCACTTAGACTAGTACTTAGTTATTCACACTCCAGCTCGCTTAGACTGGTACTTAGTTCTTCACACTCAAACTCACTTAGATTGTACTTAGTTCTACACACTATAGCTCACTTAGACTTGTTCTTAGTTCTTCACACTCATGATAGTTTAGATTGGTACCTAATTCTTCACACTCCAGCTCGCTTAGACTGGTACTTAGTTATTCACACTCCAGCTCGCTTAGACTGGTACTTAGTTCTTCACACTCAAACTCACTTAGATTGTACTTAGTTCTACACACAATAGCTCACTTAGACTTGTTCTTAGTTATTCACACTCATGATCGTTTAGATTGGTACCTAATTCTTCACACTCCAGCTCGCTTAGACTGGTACTTAGTTATTCACACTCCAGCTCGCCTAGACTGGTACTTAGTTCTTCACACTCAAACTCACTTAGATTGTACTTAGTTCTACACACTATAGCTCACTTAGACTTGTTCTTAGTTCTTCACACTCATGATAGTTTAGATTGGTACCTAATTCTTCACACTTCAGCTCGCTTAGACTGGTACTTAGTTATTCACACTCAAGATCGTTTAGATTGGTACGTAGTTCTTCTCGATCTAGCTCACTTAGTCTGGGACTTAGTTCCTTCAAAACCCCTATGTAAATTAAGCAGTAGACAAAACTAGCTTTAAGTATAGTAAATATACTGGTTTTCTACATTTTTTTAGATATAAACTTGACAACTTTGTCAAAATAAAATGAGGAAGCCCCGAAGTCAGCAAGTACAATAAAAACTGTTACAGATTATTTTCATAGTTTAAAATAACTAATTGTTTCCAACCAGTGCAGCTAGTTTAGTCCTTTCATTGTTTTAAATTCGAAGGCTTGATTCCCAACCTCAATGATTGTGGTGGTTATTATCGATAGTTAATTTGTTGGGCATATTTCATACCTTGGCCGTTTTCATCGTGATCTAACAGAATGGTGAGATCACATTCCGTGAGCCAAGTCGTTCGTAACCAGGGTGTGCTAACATAGGATGCGAAATTCACCATTCTCAACTTTTATTACACTAATTTTAGCATTTTTATTCTTGCTTATTTTCTGTATGTATCACTCACTATTTTTTAAAACTCTATTATCAACTTAAAATACAAACAAATAAGGCAGATTACTTCGTTTTGTGTCTATCTTTTTCCGGAATAATCGTAAGGAACTTTTTATTTACTTATGTATAGAATACCAACATTCACTCAATTATTTATTTAATTATTTAGACAATATTAAGTTTTAGTACATCTAAACTAATCATGCTATTTTTACTCACTAGTTTGTGTTGTTTGTTTTAACACTTTTAAAATAAGTAAAGCTCTTATCTCTAAAAGAAGAATCAACTTGTTGTTCCATTTAAGAGAATAGTGAAATCACCAACATAGTGAGAACTAGTTTGTAATAAAAATGTAAAAAAGTCTATAATTTATTGTGGATTTTGACTAAAAAATTTTAGATTTGTCTTCTTATTTATATCATTTTATTTTTCTATTTATTTTTTATTTATTCATTAGACGCCGATCGTCAAGATATGGGCGAATATGGATTTCGAATGAGTGTGATGAGTGTAGATGAGCGAATGTAGTCATTGTTACAAACTAAGGCCGAATTCCTTAGAAAGTGTCGTTAATTTATAGCCCAATGACAAATGAACAGCCGGTGATTATCAGCTGATCCTTCTCAAAATGTATTGACTTTGATTGGGATCGAACTGAGAACCTTTAGCACATGAAACTGGGATCGAACCAACTACGCTACCGACCAATTATATATATATATATATATATATATATATATATATATATATATATATATATATATATATATATATATATATTAAATTTAATATATATATATTTTAAATAATATATATTTAAATATATTTAATAGTCATTACTGTTTATAAAATCTATCGCTTATTTTCAATTTATCGAATTAACGATGATGCATAGCTAACCCCATCATGTGTTCACCATCGTCGCTATGAAGGCTTCCCTCCCTCGTGGCTTCGGGGTTGATTATTTCCGTGTGGCGGGAATTAGAGCCAATCCGTGAGTTACTTACTAAATTAAGTGCTCCCCTTCCCTCCTCTCCTCATCTTGTCTTCGACCTTATTCAATTACAACGAAGTTCGTATATTTTAGACTTATTGCATCTTAGCCCGCTAATCTCACTTAGGCCTCCCACCTGTTTGGCAGTCGCCGGAACCCGTTATTCATACCCTCTGTGATGCTCTCAAGGGGTTGTTATTATCCTTTTTAGGTCGTGTTTCAACTCAAAGTATGTCTTTGGCGATTTTTACGGACATAAAATAAATTAAGGACAGTAACTGTGTGCAGTCAAATTAAGGACAGTAACTGTGTGTAGTAAAATTTGAAAGTGATTATTTAATAAGTGAGACCTAGGTAAATATCAGTAAAAATATTCTGTATGTAAAAGTCATAGAGGCAAACGCTATTTTTTACTCCTCGTAATATTAAACATAATGTCATGATATATATTCTATGTAATAAATATAATACCTGTTCATATGTGATAAATACGAACAGGCATCTATCAACCCCCGTTGGTAACCCCATCAGAGTGGCTTCTTTAATTTATTTATAGTACAAAACCATTAATTATGAAAGAAGCATCCATGAAATATATTATTTATAAGACCAACGTTGTTACAGTAGTGTAGGCTACTGCTACAAGAAGTGGAGGACAATAAAACTTTGTGGAGGACAGAAGGACGGTAATATCAATCAAAGGCTGTAGTATTACTTATTGGCCGCTTGTCTTAAAGGTGAAAGCAGTAGAAAAATACTAGCAATATAAATCATCAATAATCAATGAAGAGAATATAATTCTATTTAAATAGTATAAACCATACCTACGATAGAAGAGTTACTAATGTTTTATTCTTGTGCAGATCTAATTGATATTAGTAAACGTTTTAAATATCTCATTGCATTATAATAAAATACGATGAAAAATGTGTTGATGAACTTTCTTTTCAAAGTGTTTTTCATTTGCTATACATAAATGAGGAAGTGGAGAGGAACTCCTCTCCAAATCATTCAAGCACCCCCGCTCTGCCGTCGTTGCTGACCCCCTGATCTTCACACACACATATAAAGTTTCAATTTCGTGCCACACGCTGACTGCGCGCTTTGCGTGTAATAGGGGTTGGTTAAATTGCCCCCCTCCCTCCCACTGTCCTTCGGCTGACCACAAATTCTCAAAGTGAAGTTTGTTTTCTTATTAGTATGACTGACATTAATTTAATCAATACTAAATTGAAATTAATTTAGCGTCGGTATTAAAAATTGAAATTTATTACTTACTAGTGTCTCTAACAAAATGTGAGTCCGTTTTGAAACGTACGACACAAACGTATGTTGTTTATCGACTGATTTAATTTGATCTTTTTCATTATTTTTCAGTTGTAAACGTCTAAAGCTTGCTTTGTTTGGTTAGCTTTCCATTCAATATACTCGTATCAATGGAGTTCTTTTGTGATAGAGATAACTTAAGAAAACCACGTAGTCTTCAAACAGCTGTGTTAATATATTTTTTAATGTATTTTATCTTTTTGTAAACACTTTTTTTAATGTAAAAATCTTTTTGTAAACAAATGGACCTAACGCCTTCTTGGCAGCTGGAGTCCGTATAGTACAATACGGGATTTTAACCTCGCATTGTGTCGTTTGGTTCGGTTGTCTAGTTCATCTGTGGAGATAGAATATTTGCCTTCCTTATTTGATAAAATGACTACAACCCAGCCATTTCTACCACTTAAAAGCCTGATTGAAAGTCTTCAATGGTTCTTATTTAGCATCCATTTTTTGTGTGAAGTACTTAACTACGAGCAATTTGGCAATAACAACGCAAAAGATGTAGTATAACAAGGTTTCCAACCACTTAATAGATTAGAATCCTATCGAAAGATTTTTCATAATTTTTCAGCTTTGTTAGCTAGTCAATTGGCAAATTTTCTTAAAATCTGTTTGATGATTTCTAGGTGAAAGTGGTACTGATTCCACTACGTGATACATGTTTAAGCCAAACCTGAATTCGTTGTCCATTATAGTTTTGTATTACATGTAAACTTCTCTCAAAAATTATAGTAGTCCGAATTATAATGGAGTATTAAATTGTTGTCATTATTTTCCCATACAAACGCCTTTGATAATGTCACCATTGAGTTGTGCCGAAGAAATGAAGTCCGTCACGTCCAAGATTATAAATATTCGCCAAGAAGTGAGATCAATATAACTATCTGATTACTCCAGGGATCGAAAATGTACCTGATTTGGAATATCCTCGGATATAACCACATTTTTTATGACAAATGAAAGCATATTAATGTCACAATTTTAATTAACATTATGTTGTTATATCAATTATACTTTTAAAATACTGTATATTTATTTTATGGGAATATTTATAACATTCCTTGTGATTTTATATTATGGACTAGAATTAACAAAATGTGTTCAAATTTCCATTTAACGTAATTTGTTCTTCAAAAAGCAGATACATTATCAGGCCTATTAACTATTGTTTCGTATCGTAGTTTATTGTATGTTACATTATTTAGCCCCCTGTCGAAGACTGGGAACACCGAAGCACGTATCTCGCGTGAACTAGGACCGGGAGACAAAAACAACCATAAGTCAAAGTCGGTGATTTGGTTTTCATTCCGGCGGCCGTGTCTGTGCAGAATTCGTAACATGGCCTTAAAAAATATATTTCGAGCTGAGATCTTCCTGTCAGGGAAGCTGAAGTGGAGCAGAGGAGGGAAGAATTGTGAAGAGAGACGAAGAGGGAGCTGAAAAGAACTCCAGGTAAAACAAATGTGGAGTGGTCTCTATCCCTCCCTTTTCTTCCAGTGGTTATTTATTGTAAAGTTCCCCTCCCTGGTGACCCTTCTTACCCCCTCCCGCTATTTCACACTCCTTTACTTTTTCCACCTTACTCGCATAAAGGTGCTGAAATTTATTGGTGGATTTCTAGAAAATATTGGGTGCCTCTTCACAACTTAACGAACGAAAAACGTTTATTTTACGGTGCGTCGGTTTTTATTCCAGCCTGGCGTAGGCGCAATTTCCAACTCGAGAGAGTTTTAAATGTTGCCTGTCTCTGTTCATTTAATGAGTGAAGTTTAATGCTCCTTTTAGCTAACTGACGCAGTCACTGAAGTGGTCCGGTGAATGGGTCATGTAATATTCTGCCAAAGGCACATTATTGCAAGTAAATATAACGGTTGCTTTAAGTTCTTTTATTTGTGAAAAGGTAAGTTTTTACCTATTAATATATAGTACCTCATGTAATATAAATACATAAAATAATCAAAGTTGTTAGAATGCTGTTGTGGCTTTAGGTTTCTGTGATTTGAAATAATTTTTATATCCAGCATGATCGTGTTTATGTATAAAATCCGCTTGAATTGTAATTCTTGTAATAAATTGCTCAAAAATAAGAGACAAGGGTTATTAAGTAAATTTCTTGAAATATTAAGCAACGATTTCTAAGGTAAATCTTTTATTTTGTACTCATTTATTGCCATTAGAAAGTTCAGAAATGTTACACAGTAGTTGGAAAGAGCGCATAAAGGAATAAATACAACAACTTTTCCTTAGCCTGAATGTATATTCTCGCACATCCTTTTCACGATTGTAACTGCATATCGCATCCTTTCAGGAGTTGTGGTAACAAAAAGTTCTATTAACAAGCAACCCGCTATCTTGTAAACCTGTTCGTGAAATTAATAAAACATGAGTTTTAGTTCTAGATTAGTTTTGCGTTATCTTTATTTTAAGGCAAAATTCATAATAAATACGTTTGTGAAATTATGTTTGTATCTAATTATTTATTTTTGTAATAAACCATCTGACTCACAAATTCCTTTGAAAAATCTGAACTACGATACAGTTTTGCAATTTATCACTTCAAAATATATTCAACGAGAATTTAAAAATACTATTGGCCCTCCAACAATATGTTTTTAGAATTAAACATTTCCCTCTAAAAATAACTATTAATAGTATAAATATAATGATGTTATATTTAAACATTTTTATTCATTTGTATTTTACGTGCTAATTTACAACTACGTCACAAACACAATATAACATAGTACATAAATACCTTGGTACTAAATAACGACAGCCATAATATATCACATATACATATATTGTATTTAACTTGTTTTGCGAGATGTTTCAGTTCATATAATTTATATTATGTACTTGTAATTTACACTACGTAGCATATCAATTACGTTGTAATATTATGTTTTCCTTTCAGTCACTGTTGAATAGAAACCGATTACAATGAAGGACGGCCTGAAGGAATGCTGTAATGAAACGTGGGTATTTCTACGCAACAGTATCATCTTCCTTCCAGACCTTAAATGACATTTAACAAAAACAGATGTCCTTTCTTTGAATTCATCGTCAGCAAATATCTAGTTAGCAACATTCACGGGTGAAATGTTATGTTTATCGGTGACATCAACAGTGGATCAAACAGTGCAGGGCTTGAAAATAAGTAAATTAAGAGAAAGAGAAAACAAGATAAAAATGGATTCTTGTATACCAGTCAGTCACACGTATGTATCCATAGTATCATTCGTGGTACTATAATATACTAGAAAAATACTTTTGCTATTCATAAAGGCACGTATACGAAACTCCCTGTTTAATGAACATGAAAACGTTAGTTTCCGTAAAATTTAATAGCTTGTTTGTGTATGAGAGATCAGTGAGGTAACAACATCTAAAAGTCTTGTTCACAAATTTTAATGCCGCCAAATTAAAGAGGAAAATCGGAGGAAGGGTCTACTTTATGTCGGAATACTCAGTTATATTCAGGGTGTTACAAAAAGGTGGGGCTGGCTATGCATTTTCAGATTCTATGTCAGATTCTAAGCTAAAAATGAAGACTAATATTTTTTCAATTTCCGCTTTTTTTAGCAGCTAGACGCCATTTTGTTTTTTCTATAAAACTATTGATATCTTTGTTGTTAGCTTTACGATTATTATAAAACTCTGTATATAGGTTCATGTTAGAAGGCAGTATTTAATCGAAAAAGGTTTTTAATTATCTGTATTATTTTCAAAATGGCGACCATCTTATTTTAATTTTAACAAATATCTTAAAAAGAACACTGGTTTTATAACAATTGTGTAAGTTACAAAAAAGTTTGTACAAAACTTTACATTTCTGATGGTACCTCATTTGTAAAAATCGCTTAAGAGTCTGCAGAGGCTGTCGGCCATGTTGGTTTTAATTTAAAAAACTATGTGAATCCATATTTTTCGTTATTTAATTGACCACAAATTATGTATGAGGTGTCATTTTAAACGTTATCATATTGCGCATTGCGTTTTCTTTTGATATTTTGAATACTTAGCCTAGTTTTGAAAAATATATGAAAACAAAAACTTCAAACTAAATATGTTTTATATATTTTTTGTATAAAAATAATCAGGTATTCGCAAAGTAATTCCAACGCTAAATTTCATTCTTGATCAAATGCAATTTGTTTGGAAAAAATCCGTATAAAAATAACGGTATACATTTGGATACGCGTGATCGTATGTCCGGTTCGAAAATAACATTAAGAAATTATAATTTTATGAATTATCTTTAATTCACATGCAAACACATCGCTACTAATTTGACAGTATTTGAGCAGTAGGCTATGTGAATTAAAGTTGATTCATAAAATAGTTATTTCGGTAATTCTTTACTATTAATTAGTCAACCTAAAATTTGTTCATACTTGGTAATACATTTGGTAGACGTTAAAATCAATATTTAGGAAAAATTAGGTATCGCAAACCATTTTTCAGTGAGGAAATAACGATTTTTAGTATTAAACGTAACCCCGCGGCTGTAATGGTTGGGTTACGTTATTATATTGTAGAATGAACTTGTATTGACATGTTTTTATTGTCGCAAGCCGCTTTTCAGTCAGTAGATGTTAAAACATATTCTACAATGTAATAACTTAACCTAACCATAATTGCCGCGGCGCGATGTAAAAGGATGTCAGTAACACTGTGTGGACTTTGAACCTTTTTATCGCTTTGCAACGTGAACGATAGCTTTCCGACACTTAATTTTCATTTTTCTTACTAAGTGAAGATTACCTTATGATCATATAAAAATATGAAAAGAATTGAAGTTGACTAAGTAATTGTAGAGTTTTACCGTTATTTCTTAAGAGATTTTTACAAATGAGGTACCATTGGAAAGGTAAAGTTGTTTACAAACTGTTTTGTAACTTATATAATTGTTATAAAACCAGTGTTTTTTTAGATATTTGTAAAAATAAAATGGCCGCCATTTTGAAAAAGAAAGATTATTTTAATATATAGACTGTTTTATAGAAAAACAAAATGGCGTATAGTTGCTAAACAAAGCGGAAATTGAAAAAATAGTAGGCTTCATTTTTAGCTTAGAATCTGACATAGAATCTGAAAATGCATAGCCCCCACCTTCTTGTTATATGGTTATATAGAAAATGAATACGTGTATAACCAATTCATTTTCTGTTGTCTCTTTCTCTTCTAATTAAAATTAAATTTGAAACTCATTTTCTGTTGTCTCTTTCTCTTCTAATTAAAATGAAATTTGAAACTCATTTTCTGTTGTCTCTTTCTCTTCTAATTAAAATGAAATTTGAAACAATTGAATCTTCTTTTCAGACCTAAAATTGTATTAAAATCAGTCGTAACCCTCTTTACCACCGATGTGTTTTTAAGAGCTGCTTATCTAATATTTATCCAAAACATCCGTGAATGGTTCTATACCTTATATTTTTGTTTGCCCACTACACTAAATAGAGGTAAGATGTAAGGCTCCACCAACAGCCGTATGGCGGTACGGCCAGCGCCCATTTGTCCTTACAGTTGGATTGTTCTGAGGTCACTTAAAGTCGAGAATTGGATGTCGCAATAGTGCTTCTTGATAAGGGGGTTTTTCTTGCAAAAAGACAGAAGAATACAAAAAAAGCTTACTAGTAGTTTCAGGTCATGTGAAATCAAAAGCGTGAAGAAGGAAATAACTGTAATCCTTTCATTGAAGCGTTTTATCTTGATTGGAGTAAGTGTTGTTCATTTGTTCGTAAAAAAGAGCGTCCTTAATTGGTTGTTAAATAGTTATTTTTGCACGCGGAACTATATAATAGGTTCAGATAAATATCTTAGACAGTACAACAATGTTTGCATCCGATTGTGGAGATGGTTTAAATCTTAGAAATTAGGCTTAAGCGGCCGGTGTCAGAGATCCCACTGAGGATGCCACATCACAGTATTGGCGAAACGTCTGGTTACTTTCTAAATAATGTACAAAGCACCTTGACGCGGCTGTCATAGGAAAATATAGATTCTAGTTATGATTTAAATGTTACGAACAAGTTTGGACATACAGGAAGTATGTATTCTATTGTTTTTACATCGTTTAAATGTATGCTTGGTAGATAAGACCAACATAATGTGCCGAACTAAATCACTTAAACTTTGCATACAGTGAGCTATGTTAGACTTTATTTTTCCATTTTGCATCTATTGTCATAATATATTTTCTCAATCTGCAACATTATTTTCATAACTTGATAAAATAATTATTATTAAAAATCTCTAAGTACGTGTGTGAAGAAATCGAATCCTACTACTGTATGACAAATTTATTCGCTCACATTATCGCTCGCATCGTTGTAAAATAAAATAATTAAACCAAGAATAATGAAAGGACATTGTCTTTGAGCGCAATATTATTGTAAACGGATTAGCTTGTAGAGAAATGCAATTTTCTCAAATGAAGTAACTCTTTAAGTAGCTTTAATTATCTTTCAATGAGTTCACAAGATAACCAAATATATTGTATTTCAAATATTCAAAAAAATTCACATATTAGGGATTCATTGACTTAACTTTATTTAATCGTTTAGCAAAATTGAAATGGCTTAATTTGTGTAAGCTTCATACAAGTTTTCACAAGTGCCTTGATTCTAATCTTAAAATTCGACTTGGTGACCGCTAAGAGAATGAAAATCGTAGGTTCAAGTTTATTTTGTGTGATTAAATTGTAATTTCTGTAAAGAAGTTATTGCAGTACACTTTCTATGTTTTTAGAAAATAATCTTAAAAATATTTGGATTGTTTCACACATACTATACACTAAAAGTTATAAATAACTTCAAGTGATTTATTTCATTGTAAATTTCAAAATGTTTATTATTATGGATATTGGTTTATTTTATGATAATTCTTTATTTTTATTTGGTTCCCGTTGGTGAATTAGTTGTGAAAATAAATGATCATCGTAACTAGAGGAACAATGTAGTGAGTACAACAAGGTCTATTGAATAGCAGGCGGGAAGATAAATATGAATGGCTGTGAGGATACATAGGTTGAATGGAAGAACACGGTTACCAAGGAGAATGTAAGAAAGAGGGAAAGGAATAGTAATATGTATAAAAACTATTGTTCACTTAGTAACTAAACTCATTTTAAAATTTTGGATATACCAAATTTTTAATTTCTTTTATATAACGAATACAACTAATTGGTCATTAGTCCCGGGACGATATCGAGGATCCTGTAAGGGGAAGAATAAGGAAAAGTGGATGAGTGGGAGTGGGAGTAGTGAAGGAAGACGGCAACAGAAGTTACTCCCAATTAAATGATAACCGAATAACGTTTCTCTCTTTATTTTCTTTTAAACACCGAGTATTAAATTGTCTGGTTCTTGATCAACAAAGAGATTCGCCGCCAGCGCCACCACAGTGGTGTGGCAACTCTGCGAAGTCGTCTTACCGCGTTGTTTCATATGAATTGGATAGTAAATTTATTTATTTAACCGTTCATCGTTTAATACACTAATCGTATAAAATTATATAAAAATAATTTATTTTTTAGATAAACCCACCTCTCCTAAAATGTTTTCATCTAATTTATGTTAATTTTGTATAACAGCTCACTGTATAAATTAGGATGGCTTAGGTTATGTTAGGTGAGGTTAAGTTAGGTTATGTTATGTTAGGTGAGGTTAAGTTATGTTATGTTAGGTGATGTTAAGTTAGGTTATGTTATGTTAAGTAAGGTTAGGTTATGTTAGGCGAGGTTATGTAGTGTAGATCCGTAAACACTCACTTGTAAGTGTTTGGTTTCAACGCTAACCTTTTTTAAATAAACGCAAATAACTAATATTTTATCCGTCGTTATACATTCTTAGATCACTTTAGATTTAGTAGTTGTCACACAATAAAAATTTATTACAGTATAATGTAAGTACAAAATGCACAAACACTAAAGTGTATTTAGTACTTACATTGTAATAATTTTGTGTTGTGTGACGTTCACTTGTATTGCATCTCAACCAAAACGTACTATGCTAATCAAGAAAGTGTTTAGCTGGCGTTATGTTTGTTGCTGATGTGTTCAGTGCCGAAATGTCGTCAGACTTCAATAATTGAATTTATTCAACGTAATGACATGGAGGATATAAAGAAGAAAAATAACGTGACCAGCTGTGATAGTATACCTTCACTATTTGACCTCTTCAACAGCTGATTGGTGCACTTCAGTTATTGCCAATTATACTTCCAAAAACGGACTTCTGATTGTGATTGAATGTGGTCAATTTGTGTAAGTTTGTTGTGTAAGTAAATTCACCTCCCATATTGATCACTTGGTTTCCAATAATTAAAATTGTGTCGTATACTGTTTTTGGGAACTGTAAGTGCCCCTTCAATCCAGCATGTATAACTTTGTGTTGCTATTCAATTTATGAACTACTGCAGTTTTTTTATTTTTTATATGAAGTATTATGAAAATGGCAAAGTATCATTCATTGTCTAAATTGTTGAATTATATTTGTAGTTAATTATATTGTTTTTAGCACTTCAATCTGATACAAATGTAAAGGTTGTTAGTAAAGAATTGTTATTGTTATTAATAATTCATCATGCATTTATTTCTTTTAGAATATTTTGTTATTTTAAAATTATGTTAGTATCCTCAATTCTAAAATGTACAAATAAAAAAAAATATTTTTTTTAAATATATAGATTTTTTAATGTTTTGTAAACAAATAAATTAATCACATGGCAATAATTGATTCCTACAAAGCCTATTTGTTCTATTGTCGGCATTATTGGCGCAGTGCTGTAACCCACCTACTTGGGGACACATTGCTGCAGAGATTGTAGGTATTGGGATCTATACTCGGTCTTTTGATACTGACACGGTGTCCTCTCAATGTTTTCCATTAACGTGACACTAGTAGGGGCTTCTAGTGTGTCCGTGTTGGGTAGTATTCAGCGCCCGAATCAACGTCAATATAATTTTAAGGATTAGAACAAAATATCTGGCTAATCACTTAGGAAACAACCATACCAATCGTAAAGTCCCGGACCATTTGCTAACGGTCGTATATACACTGTAACGGAGTCCTTAAATCACGGCTCAGCTGTTATATGACGGGTCGAAATGGTCGTGGTTGGGCTAGCTGTTAAATGCACTACAGTTGCAAGGCTGCAGGCCGTCGTAAAGTCCCGGACCATTTGCTAACGGCCGTATATACACTGTAACGGAGTCTATAATCACGGCTCAACTGTTATATGACGGGTCGGAATGGTCGTGGTTGGGCTAGCTGTTAAATGCACTACAGTTGCAAGGCTGCAGGCCGTCGTAAAGTCCCGGAGCATTTGCTAACGGCCGTATGTACACTGTAACGGAGCCCATAAATCACGGCTAAGCTGTTATATGACGGGTCGGAATGGTTGTGGTTGGGTTAGCTGTTAAATGCACTACAGTTGCAAGGCTGCAGGCCGTCGTAAAGTCCCGGACCACTTGCTAACGGCCGTATATACACTGTAACGGAGTCTATAATCACGGCTCAACTGTTATATGACGGGTCGGAATGGTCGTGGTTGGGCTAGCTGTTAAATGCACTACAGTTGCAAGGCTGCAGGCCGTCGTAAAGTCCCGGACCATTTGCTAACGGCCGTATGTACACTGTAACGGAGTCCATAAATCACGGCTAAGCTGTTATATGACGGGTCGGAATGGTTGTGGTTGGGTTAGCTGTTAAATGCACTACAGTTGCAAGGCTGCAGGCCGTCGTAAAGTCCCGGACCACTTGCTAACGGCCGTATGTACACTGTAAACTCTAATTGAACTTTCCGCTCATTGATAACAGTCATAACTGCTTTTTTACTGACTATCAAATACCTTTTCCACCGCTTTTGTTACTTATTGGCAATTGTCCTTTTATTGTTAATTGATTGCTCCCCTCGTTTTATCGCTTGTTTTATTTTGCCCTTTACATCGATATTTGCCATCCCAAATCGCATGGAGTTTAACAACTGTTTGTAAGTTTTTCTGTTGATAGTCCGTGTTGTTTACAGTTTTCCCCATGTTTTTCTCTCCAAAGTAAATAAACAGTTTTCATTTTATTATCAGTTTTACATATTTAAAATATTTTTAAATGTAACACTTATTTTATGTCTAATATATTTTTGCTCTCATTTTAAACTCTTTTACTGAAAAGACCATTAACAAAAGCGTGTGATTTAATTTTTTCACATCAAAAATCCAAGAGTAAACGGTATTTGCAACAGATATTGCCATAATTGTAATTTTTAATCAATTGAAGTAATAATGTTATTTTCAAATATTTATCAAACTATGTAACAAATTCAAACGATTATGTTATAATGATTCTGAAGACAAATTCAAAAGTGTACATTGAAACCACACATTTGCCATGTAATACATATTCTATATCTTATAGACATGTGTACTAGCATTACTAACGAGGTTCTTTTAGTACTTAATATTGTATTCGCCAAAAAGTATTAAACTTTGGATATTACTTGCAGCATAGTTATGTAATATATGCTACTTTCAAAGCTTAATAGTGTAACTTAAGTTACATACAGTGAGGTAAAACTGTTTGTAACTTAAGTTACATACAGTGAAGTAAAACTGTTTGTAACTTAAGTTACATACAGTGAGGTAAAACTGTTTGTAACTTAAGTTACATACAGTGAGGTAAAACTGTTTGTAACTTAAGTTACATACAGTGAGGTAAAACTGTTTGTAACTTAAGTTACATACATTGAGGTAAAACTGTTTTGTAACTTAAATTACATACAGTGAGGTAAAACTGTTTGTAACTTAAGTTACATACAGTGAGGTAAAACTATTTGTAACTTAAGTTACATACAGTTAGGTAAAACTGTTTGTAACTTAAGTTACATACATTGAGGTAAAACTGTTTTGTAACTAAAATTACATACAGTAAGGTAAAACTGTTTGTAACTTAAGTTACATACATTGAGGTAAAACTGTTTTGTAACTTAAATTACATACAGTGAGGTAAAACTGTTTTGTAACTTAAATTACATACAGTGAGGTAAAAATGGTTGTAACTTAAGTTACATACAGTGAGGTAAAACTGTTTGTAACTTAAGTTACATACAGTGAGGTAAAACTGTTTGTAACTAAAGTTACATACAGGGAGGTAAAACTATTTGTAACTTAATTTACATACAGTTAGATAAAACTGTTTGTAACTTAAGTTACATACAGTTAGGTAAAACTGTTTGTAATTTAAGTTACATACATTGAGGTAAAACTGTTTTGTAACTTAAATTACATACAGTGAGGTAAAACTATTTGTAACTTAAGTTACATACAGTGAGGTAAAACTGTTTGTAACTTAAGTTACATACAGTTAGGTAAAACTATTTGTAACTTAAGTTACATACATTGAGGTAAAACTGTTTTGTAACTTAAATTACATACAGTGAGGTAAAACTGTTTTGTAACTTAAATTACATACAGTGAGGTAAAACTGTTTTGTAACTTAAGTTACATACAGTGAGGTAAAACGGTTTGTAACTTAAGTTACATACAGTGAGGTAAAACTGTTTGTAACTTAAGTTACATACAGTGAGGTAAAACGGTTTGTAACTTAAGTTACATACAGTGAGGTAAAACTGTTTGTAACTTAAGTTACATACAGTTAGGTAAAACTGTTTGTAACTTAAGTTACATACAGTGAGGTAAAACTGTTTGTAACTTAAGTTACATACAGTGAGGTAAAACTGTTTGTAACTTAAGTTACATACAGTGAGGTAAAACTGTTTGTAACTTAAGTTACATACAGTTAGGTAAAACTGTTTGTAACTTAAGTTACATACAGTTAGGTAAAACTGTTTGTAACTTAAGTTACATACATTGAGGTAAAACTGTTTTGTAACTTAAATTACATACATTAAGGTAAAACTGTTTGTAACTTAAGTTACATACATTGAGGTAAAACTGTTTTGTAACTAGGCATGTTATGTGAAATTAGTTAGTATTTTGATGAGATATCTCACTTGAATGAATGTATTAAATTTATTCAAATATTCATTCATATGTTTTAACAATACTAGTTTTGTTTATTCTTGAATTGTAAAGCAACAATTCTCCGTAATATTAAATTATAAAAATAAAGAAAAGACAAACAAAGAAGTATGTTTTACTGTAAGATTTAATAAAACAATGTTCTTCATGAAATGACCATATTAAACCATTATTTTAACATTAACGAAACATATATTAAGTTGTTTGGTAACTACGATATTCAAAAATTATTTAAAGATAATATTTTTAATTGATGTACTGCATATAATTTATTTGTATATACATTTACGTATGTTACAAATTGTGTCCCCTGGTTTTAATTTATACAAAGATTTTCTCACTTCGAAAATCTTTGTATAGTAATTAGAAGTGTGCTTTCTTTCTCGGTGTACGCTGACTTGAAATACCTCTCAGTACTTTCTCCAAGGATACAGTTATGTCCAGAGATACATTTCTAAATGTTAAATGTACAACTGCTCTACCGTCATTCCATCTCGATGGAACAGGCGGCCGCTAATATAACCCCCCCCTCCCCCCCCCAATGGGCAATCACTAACTCTGACTCCGTTCCGATGTTCCTCTCTGGTGAATAATTGATGCAGGTGACACCTGGCTTAAGACAGCAGCTCAATGATCACCATTGCTCATACAAGTTTAATTCACATTTTCATTTGCAGAGGCCAGCCTGGCACCAGCTATCTCTAGCTATTTATAATGCAGGGATGGACGGAAGGGCTTCCGGCCGCCGCAACAATGTGGCGAGAACCCCTCCTTTCCCGCTTAAATACCACAACTACCCCTCACTTAATTCACAACCTGTATCGAGTAATCGACCATTTCTTCATGAACATGTAAACGTACTAATGTTTTATTTATCTATCTATCTTTAAGATATTGGTAAATATATGATTGCAGAGGAATGAGTGTAGTCTTCGTTACTAAGGTTGGCTGTTCCTCCGAGAGGGCGATTTAGTAATTGACCACTTTAGGCATTTAACTTTTCATTTTTCGTGTTGTCTTCTTTGTGGATGGCAAAAAAATATATGATATATCAGAAGTTATTCAATTTTCTAACTATCAAAGGATTAATATGAGTTAAACTACCCTTCATTTATTAAATACCTAAAAAATGTACCCTTGATAAGATCATACCTAGGAAGTATGATTGAAAAGCGGCCATAAGGGAAATAAAAATTAGATGTTTTGTGTCAATAGAAAGTTATAATAAAAGAAGGGATTGTTTTGTGGATTGTTGAATATGGAATTTAGTAAGATGCCAATGAAATCTAATATATTGTATAGAACGGAAATACGGATGCTCAGAAGGAAGGGAGAAAAGGGGTTGGAAGAATTGAAGATGTGGAATTTCATGAAAGAGAGGAGGGAATGAAATGGGAATGTATCTATATACATTACATTACATTACATCTATATACATAACATTCTTCTATAAGAACGAGTGAAGACAGGCTTAAGACTAAGAAGAAGAAACGTCCTGGTTAGGATATCTTATAAGTGGGAAGTGCTTGTTGAAAAATGCTGTAAAAGGGAAAGTAAGGGAATGAATGAGATAGTAACAGGGAGACACCAAGAGAACGTACAAGTAATCGTATACAACATAAGTTTATTACAGAAATATTACAGTGATCGGTTTCAGTAAACCTGGTACTTTTGTACTTATATTTTCAGTAAATTTGTTTTGTAATGCTCACTTGATTTGTACTTCTACAAACACGTAATATGATATTTAAGAAAATTAATGTTTAATTCTAAGAATGGTATGAGTCAGTTTGTCACAAGCAACAGCAAGTGCTGTCTGAAGTAGAATACCCTTATTGATGATGGTATTCTATAATAACATTAATAATATAAAAACCCAGCTACATGGGGACAAAGTGTTTGGGAGATTTTAGGCGATAGGTTGGATGCTCGGTCCTCTTAATACCGACATGGCGTCCGCTTGGTGGTTGCTATCGGCGTGGACACTACTAGAGAAGTCTGGGGTGTCCATGTTGGGTGGTAATCATTGTGCGGATGTTGTGTGGGGGAGATAACTGAGCATCAGGCTTGTCAATTAGCTGAAAATCAGACCAGCACTACGTGGTTCGGATTCCACGTAAAGCTGTAGGTCCCTTAGTTGCCCTGGCTGTTGGGCTATTAATAAATTGCCCTTTCTGAGGAACAGTTGAACTCAGTTAGTAACCAGACTACACTCATCCTACACTCATAAAACCATTCATATTCGCCTTAAAATACGCACAACGTTGTGTCGGCGTCTCATATGTAAGAATGTAAGAATGTAAGAATAAGATGTCAACATAACTTTTGACGTTCAGAGCAAAATTAAAATGGCTGACATACAGGAAGACAGGTATGTCAGCCATAAACACAAGTGATCGATTTTGTGCTTTGGGTATCATCATCTGGATAATATGCTACGCGCTACGGAGTCTTTTCCAGTAGAGAAGTTGAGGGACGCCTGTAATTCTAAAACGCAAAATAGAACGCTGCCTCTGAATTGCCAACAAATAACTTCGTAAGGCGCTCATTCTACGCAGAGCCATCCTGAAAGTCACGTTGATTTTTTCCCAAACATTTCAGTTGGGAATTTCGTTTTACATCATATATCACAATTTTTTTCGTGAATATTAAGCTGTGTATTTTGTTTTACATTATATATTAATGCTGTTTATTATTATTATAATTTTTTTAGTAAGTTGTTGATTTTGTTTTACACTATTTATTTGTAGAACAACTTTGTTTTAGTAAATTTATTTTTAATTAAAAAGATACTGCAACAACATGTACTTTCATGTAGTTTATTAAATTGTTACACTGATTATTTGTAGACCAAACCAGCTGCTAAGTTGCTGTTCCCAAATGTTACTTATCGTCTTATTTTATTTTTAAGAAGTCTTGTTTCAATACATTTAAAAAAATTTTTTTGCTGTCATAGCTGGGAGATTACAAAATCGTGACAGTCCAGCTACCAGATTGGTCAGCATACACAGAATCAGTGAGGCAGGTGTTAGATGGCTCGATGGATTGGACTTATCTTTGTGACAGGAGATCACTTTACATTTTATAATCAATGAATAAATAATCATGAATTTTGGATATTTATCCAATTACAGTATACATAAATTAACAAATGGTAGCTGACAACAAACTATACAAGATATATATATTTTTAAATGTAACAGTAATAATAATGAATGGGCTTAGACCCCGCCAAAATTCAATGTAAGTTGAGTTTTAATGTAAACCAAATATTATCGATGAAAGTTTAGTAGTTATTATTGTAAATTTACTTTTGGTGTTAACAATTAAGAGTCATTTCCAATTGATTGAGCGACACACAAAAATTGTTATTACATACTTTAACTATTGCTGTGAAATCATAAAGAAAATGCAATAAAAATACAGTAGTTTTTTCTTGTAGATTTAACAATAAATTGTTTTTTTATTTTTATATGGAATTTTAAGCAAATTAAAAGTTGTTTATAAATAAATAAATAAAACATACTTTAAATAAATATAAGGTATTGATAACAAATGTTCAAGAGTGACAGTCGCTATCGAAATTTCTGGGGAATTTTTCGATTTATAGACAAAAAATATAAGATATTTAGACCATCTACCCTTTAGTACACTGAAGGGTTTGAAAAAAATACTAACCCTACTTTCTTCCAATTGTTCTTCGGGATACTGAACGCTGTATATAGCATTCATGTCTAGACACTGTTGAAGTAATCCTGGCACGAATTCAATTCCATAGATGATTAACAATTAATTCCTGCGTTATTGATTAACTTTTCAAAGACAGTTATATACTTAGTAATTCTGTCTTAATCGCTAACATTTTTTAGTGATTACACGTTTAAGTGGGCAGTCCAACATCTATTCGGATTTTCGCTGTGGAAAAAAGACAGCTCCCAAATTTATTTTAATTTCTTTTCTTTTTTTAAATTTACCAAAATAGTTTTAGTATAATACCTCCAGATATTCGATTTAAAGAAATCTTATATCAAATTGTTTCGTAATCATCCCCTTCTGCGGTAGGTTAGGTTAGGTTAGGGTAAATTTAAATCGATTGTGTTGATGGTGGTTTTAAACAAACCTACGTAAGTCTTTTTGTATATATTTATCAGTAATAATAGTAATTGACGCTAGGATGTTTTATGATGTAGAATTTACGACAACGTATAGTAAAATCTTCATTTTCATCTTTGTTATACGATAAAAATAAAGTATAACAACGTGGCTTTGCTAAATGAAACAGTATATATCAATACATGTGCATTCATGTTACAAATTACAAGATCACGTACACGTACCATAAGTTCTTAAAGTTCAGAGATATTGATCGCTGTCACACCCTTCAACTATATTTTGCAAAATCCTATTTAAGTTACTATAAAGTAAATAAATGGTATATTATTATGTTTTCCAGAAATCTCAATGCAGGTACAGCCTGAAAGCTCCCGTCAGTGTGGTCAACACAAGGAACGTTGATTATCATCGCCTTTACTGGACAATGGTCGTCACTGGCAGGCCGTGACGTCACAGGCGTTATATGCGGAGGCTGCGCTGATACGGTGGCTAATATATGCTGAGGGTCCAGAATGCGGTTAATCATTGCAAATTAGACACTTGCAAATGCTGGCGTCGTCCATCATCCCCTCCCCCCTCCCCCTACAGACAAACTAGATGTGGTGTACCTCATGGGACGCCTCTTGAATCCCTTTTTGTTCTTTAATTAATACTGAAACTATCCCACAAATGTTGGCGTTACGTAGGAAACTCGGTGTAAGGTTTTTATTAAAGTTATGTGGAGTAAAATAAAGTTACAGGATCTTCGGTGTTGTATTTATACAAAGCTTGTGATTTCATACTGACAATTTACTATTTCCGGTAAAATATATATATAAGAACTGCCTTGTACGAGGAACTTCGTTTAATAGATAAACGACTTGAATAAAACAACTACTTTTTATCAAAGTTTGTTCCTAAATATCAAATGATTCAATACTTTAATTTTCATAAATAAAATGTGATTTCAGGCAAATCAATTTTGTTGATTTAAAGACTGTTAAGCAACATGTTAAAGCCGTTTTAGCTCAGTTTTAAAGTCGTTTTAGCTACTAAAGCCACGAGGCTGTGGTTACACTCTGCTTATGTCTTATGCTTACCTATTTGTTTTGTTTATACGCATAACTTTAAGTTTACACTTGTTGACATTAATGTTAAGTGTGCAAATCAAGTAGACGATTCCTCTTTAAGGGCAGATGTAGGGTTAAACAATAAATGTTTTTACCATTGGATGAGCCGGTGGCCGGGCGGTCTAAGGCGTTACGACGATGAGCCGGTGGCCGGCGGTCTAAGGCGTTAGGACGATGAGCCGGTGGCCGGGCGGTCTAAGGCGTTAGGACAATGAGCCGGTGGCCAGGCGGTCTAAGGCGTTACGACGATGAGCCGGTGGCCGGGCGGTCTAAGGCGTTAGGACGATGAGCCGGTGGCCAGCGGTCTAAGGCGTTAGGACGATGAGCCGGTGGCCGGGTGGTCTAAGGGGTTAGGACGATGAGCCATGGTTGAGCTAGCATTGGTTTAAATTCGATCTACAAGAGGCATCACAAACAAGACAGCACTAAAAACTATTTACTGTGCACTGGTCAGGCAGGTTCTCGAGTTCTCTACGGTTGCTTGGTCACCCTATCTGATTGGTCACAGGGATGCGTTGCAGCGAGTTCAGGACAGGTTTGTGCGAACTGAGGGAGTACGGCAGGGCTTGGCATTTAGAGAGGTTCCTGTTCGGGAGCTAGCAGTCGACATGGGTCTGGGGGAGCTGGATGATCGTAGAAGAATCTACGACTGTATGTTCCTTTTCAAGCTGTTAAATGGCCATATTGATAGTCCTGAACTTTTGAGCAGCATCAACATAAGAGTACCATCTGGAACAAGATCGCAGGAGCTGTTTGAGAGAGAGCATCATGGAACCCTCTACAGTCGAAGTCATGCTATGCCTAGGATCCAGAGAGAGGGCTGTTCTATCTCGAGGGTCGTGGATTTTTTCTCTATGAAGCCCGCCATGTTCAGAGCTGCTGTTACTAAATTCTGTTCTGGTCACATCACGTAGCTCTAAAATTTGCCTACTCTACTATGGAAACTTTCAAGAGCATGAAAATAGGTATTATTAATCTTTTACAGGGCACTGGCATTTATTATAAATATCATATTGTTGTTTCAATGTACAGATTTATACACTTTATTGTATGGTGTGCATTCACAATTCGGGTATTTATTATTGTTATTGTTATATATTTATTATTGTTATGTTATGATTATATACTTACTATTGTTATTGTATTGTTCTCATATTTATTATTGTTGTTCGTTGTTATATTTATATACTTTGTTATACTTTCTCTAGTTGGCATCGGCCATCTTGTATTCAGACTTTGCATTGTATTTCTTGTGAAAGTGGTTAAACCGTTGGAAATAAATAAAAAAAAATACAACCTAGTCCGGAAGATTTATTAGTAATATTTACCTTTTACTGTACCGGTATCACCCTTACTCTGTCTACATAAGACCCCCACACAGATGGAGTCAATGGAAATGGGATCAACTTCTCCTTAAAAAAAAAAGCACTGTAACCTTTGACTTAGAAGTTATATAATTTACTGATGTCAAATCCTCCCCGCCCCCTCCACCTGCTGATTGTAGATCGTCTTCAATCGCTGTTATTATTTCCACGATTTACACTAAGGACAGTCAGGAGTCTCTTTCTTAAAGAACAGAACGGCTTTATTCGCTCTTCAGTCCAGTGTTGCCCCAATGTTTTTTATTAAGTAGCCTAATGCCTGCTTTTAGGCCTTCCGGCTCTTAATGGGTCGAAACCCAATAGAGCCGGCTGATAGGTAAGTTTTACGTTTTACCCGTCGTACTACGCAGGGGCTATAAATATTTTAGACGTTGTAGCCGAAAATTAGTTTCATATATTGAAATTATATATTAATTTACAACTTTTATAAGTGTAAATGGTGTATTTGAAATATATCTAAATATAAATTATATTATAATATTTTAATTATTTGTAAAAAAAATATCTCTTGTTGTAAAGCCTGTAAATTGAAGTGTTATTTCTGTTTTAAAAATATCTTTTTCGGATACATGATAGGTTAGTGTAAGTTCCGCAGAGATAACAGTGTAATTTATTGTAAAAAAAGTATGGTTATAAAGATATAACAATTAATTTTATTTCATGTTAATTTTTTTACTATTTAATGCATTATCTGATTTTGAAGGCACTTGTAGTATTTAAAAGTTTGAATTCAAACGTTATGTGAATTTCTGCAGAATTTATGTCGAGGCGTGCAACTGTGATACGTGTTTAACAAGTAGGTCTGGGGTTAATTTTTCCTAACAATGTTTTTGTGATAAAATATAATAAATATTGTTACTATATGTTAAAATAATACTGTACGTATGAAATATTGCTTCGGTTGTTTTTCGTACTTGTTTTAACAGTAAAATATTGGTAATATATTACTAAAAGACATTTTATCCCGTATCGATAGTCAGATAGTCATCCTGGCGGGTTGAGGTGAGGGGGGCGATCTTGTAACCTGGTTTCCTCTCAAAGATTAATGTTGCCGCCATTTTGTTTCCAACTCTCTTTAGTCCCGCTAATGTATTTCTACATTTTGTTTTTATTTTTGTCGTTTCACTTGGCTATTTACCCGCTCAGCTATTTGTTACTCTATTTACTTCATTTGGCTCTGTCGCCTTGTTCTTTCTTACACTCATTCGACAGTACATTTCTCATTCTCGGCCAAATTCAATAAAAGACCCTCTGGGGTTAAGTAGTTATATCACTTCTATAACCAGTTTATAACATTATTTTACGTGGAAATTGAACTATATTGTCTTACTACTTGCCGAAGGCACTCATTGTATACTGAGTCATTAGACATTGCTGTTGTACATCTACTCGAAACTTGGCACTCCCACCCTCACCACTCACTTGACCTTGTCCTTGGCCTGAACACTTGCACCATAGAGCCCACCGAAGGAGAATTCACACCGAGTCTCTTTATCACTATAATAATATATAGAGATATTATATGCCAACTATAAAGGTTGCCTGGCAATAAGTTATTTTTTTTTTTTTTTAATTTATTTTGAGCTACTCAGTATTAGTGACATAACAATGCACATTTAGTTTTGTTTGCATTAACACACTCGGACAAACAGGGTGGAAAAAACACTTTTACAACAACGTTATTTTTTCCATAGATAATTTGATAATTTAATGTTTTCTGTATTCCAACCTGTATAGTTTTTGATCATAATAATTTACTTGAAACCGTTAAATAGCGAAGAAATAATATTGTTCACCTTAGTTACTTTGAAATTCAAATAACCATTATTGTATTATTGTAACTTTGAAATAATAATGGCCATGTACATGATTGCACATGTACAAGTGAAGTCATACAAAAGTTGTGGAAACGTTCGATATTTTTTTATATCCCGTTTATTCTCTTTTCTAGATGAAACTGTATTTATGGTGTATTAATATATTATTTCAGCTTTACCTTGATTTTCTGTTTAATTTAGCAATATTTTCAGAGGCTAAGTAAAATTTCAAAAAAAATCGTATACTGTTTTCCCAGGTGTATGTAGCTTCAAAAGAGAAAATCAATAAAACTAGTTTCAATACAGTTAAAAAGAGAGAGACAATGTATATCTCTTCGAGTGTGTTAAAACGAACAAAATTAAATGCGCGTTGTTTTGTCACTGATACCGAGTAGTTCAACCTAAAAACGGTTTTAACTTTATTGCCTGCCACCCTTTATATTCAACGATAAATTATGCGAACGATAGAATAAAACTGAATGAGTTATAATTCTTCTGCGCAAACTGTAATTTGAATTAAGGCTTTACATTGTTTATATTAAAAGCAACATTTTCCTCATTACTTATAAATATGTTTTTAGTATGTAAACATTTTTAAAACTTGAACATAAGATTAGCAAAGACTTAATATTGCGAACAAATGAAATATCCTGAATGCGCACAATCGACTAGTGTTGACGTGGAATAGACCGAGCCGTACGTAGAGTGGATAAATAATAAACATACAATATTGACTAATGAAATAAACATTGAATGGCTCTGATATTTCTCTTTAAAGGTGACTGACTGTCCAGCTAAGATCAGCTGAATAACCTGCTACGTTATGAAAAGAATAAGTCAATGTATCAGAAAAAGTGTAAATGTTTTGAAAGAATATTTGGAAACTCTTTTATTCAAAACTGAGTATCTTTTTCTTGTGATTGTTGATAAATCAGTGTTTATTATCGGAAGATTATTCCAAATTTCGGAAGTTAGGAAGGAAGAAACACACTGTTTGAACGGTATCTCACATCCAACTAAGCTCCCGGGGTTCTTCTAAGAAAGATGCACGATGTGGCAACTTAATTCATTAAAATTAACGAAGCCAATAAAGCTGCGGGCAAAAACAACAAATCAGCGTCGTCCTTCGGCACGTTCTGTCGTTCTCATTATAGACTATTCCAGAGTTAATCATCACCAAGTCGTTTATTACAGTACTCTTTACTCGCTTATCCTCCATCTTGCAGAACTATTGACGGCATAATTAATTATAATCATACCGTTGTGTTGGAATTGCCATTTTTGTTGGTACAGAACCACAGTAAATGAAATTAGATTTGCAATTATTTTAATAGTATATGTTTCTTGTTGTATCGATGGTACGAGCCTCCGTTGTATTACGGTATGCTGCTATTATTCCAATAATAAAAGAAAAATATGTGTTCAATTTAACTGTTATTTATAAAACTAACACATAATAAATTATGTGAATCACAAACACTGTATAGTTTCTGTTAATGTAATAGGAAAATAGTTGAATATTCTTATCTATTTTTATATCTAACAGCAAATATTTTATATGCAATAATTCTTAGTAGTTAAAGGGTTATTTTAGTAAGTAATTATGTTTATTTTAGCCTTGCTAAGGCACTCTACTCTGATAGGATATAATTTTTCAACGTGCCCGAGTCTGAATTGTAAAAAATATTTAGTCGTAGAACTGCTGCGAGAGTTGATACTAAAAGTCAAAACTAAACACAAATAATGACGTAAAGAAACAAAATGTTGTCCATGATAGTTACAACCGTAATGATAAATTCAGAGATCCTAGGTGACTTTTCCCTTAATGAAACGTTTTTTTAATCGTGGACAGTAGGTGTACTCTCGTTTCTTCCTAAGCATCGAATGAAAACATTTCCATCAGCGTTATCGACGGACAGAAATAAACTGTTTCACATTCTTTGTTTCTCAAAACATGACGATGAGATGCACACTGCACTTCATAAAAGTATAAACAAAATACTTTTAATTATAAACTGTTAGTTGCGTTTTCAAATCAGCCTGTTCATGTTACATCTGGGAAATTGTAACTATATTGCATTACTATAGACAATGGTGAGGGCACTCATTGTATGCTTGTCAATGGAGATCTGCTTGAACCGTTGGCATTCCCACCATCACCACTCACTTGACCTTGGAAGACCATTCCATTGCACCTTAGAGTCCACCTACCCAGCCGATTGCTATGACTCAAGGAGAATTTACACGGCTGCTTGTATACATGTGGTATTATTTGTATACTGTTCTAGTCTATACAAAGTGGCTAGCAATAAGTTTTGTTATGTTATTTTGAACTACTCAGCATTAGTGACACAACAATACTCATTTGGGAAGTTGGCGATCAATCGAGGCTAAAGCACTGTATACAGGGTGATCAACTCAGGGTGGCCACAATTGGTAAAAGTATTGATTTTACAGCAAACTTTAAATGGTGGACTTGCCCTAATGTTGTATGCTCATTAAAATTACGTAGATAGAATTTTAAAATTAGGTCGCCATTTTCCAATATGGTGGTCACCTTTGAAATTTCTTATGGGAACCCCTACTTTTATGATGGATTTAGATTTTACTAGTAATTCTAAGATTCGTTTACTTTTAATATTATTTTAATATACTTAACCGTTTCGCCGCTAGGAGCACTGTTAAACCTAAGAATCTTAAACTTTCAGCGCTTCTAGGGGAAGAACGGTTAAGTACGTATATTAAAATAATACCAAGAATAAAAAAGTCTTAGAATCACTAATTAAACATAAATCCATCATGAAAAATAAGGGTTACTATAACTCATTTCAAAGTTGCCCGCTAATTGGAAAATGGCGAACAATTTTAAAATTTAAACTACGTGATTTTAATATTTTTGTATAAAACATGTTTTTGTGAAACTGTAAGAGCTTTTCAACATTCAATTGAATAAAAGTAATGCATTATAAGTTAAGCTATATTTTTGTAAATGGCAGAAAACACCTCTTTAGTAAATTGTTGAAATAAGGATTTCTGAAACTTGCAGCGCTCCTAGCGGTGAAACGGTTAAGTATATCGAAATAATACTAAGAGTAAACAGTCTAAATCCATCATAAAAAATAGGGCTTCCCATAAGAAATTTCAAAGTTGACCGCCATATTGGAAAATGGTGACCTAATTTTAAAATTCTACCTACGTAATTTTAATGAGCATAAAAGATTAGGGCAAGTCCACCATTTAAAGTTTGCTGTAAAATCAATACTCTTTGAGATCCAATTGGCCACCTTGAGATAATCACCCTGTATAAATAACTATCCAATCCCAACAATGATTGGTGTATTCAACTATGTAATTGATTCATCACGTTCAGACAAGCACAAGTTTGGTAATTTCTACGTACTTCGAATCATAAACATAGAGCTTTCATTTACCTTGTTAACTTCAGTGTTGACGAGTTGACTGGACCATTTTATCCGGCCACACACATGTCATGTACATAGGGTGGGTGGGTAGGTATTATCTCTACTTTTATTTAGAAACGCAAACCATAGTGATTAGATTTAAAAAAAATCACAAGTCCCTTAGCAACAGTGGTAACGTACCTTATAAGAACTGGTACTTTCCAGGTATAATTTTCTCAAGGTACATGACTGCATGAAATATACACTCGATTGTTATTTTTTGATGAAATTGAGCTAGTACCTGGCTTACATAGACGTTTCACTGTTCCATGCTGACAAGATTGCGGTGGCCCCTAACGCGTGCAGTTCCCGTTTGTAATAAAGGCGCGCGAGTTTATAACGACTTGGCTGTGATTTCTGGCCAGCCGGGTTTATGGCCAGTTACTGGCCAATCTGGCCATTTATGGCCCCCTTTATGGCCACGACCACTGCTATCACCTGACAAGCTCAGTTTTCACGCAGTTTAAACTGTTAAAAACTGAGTTACCTGTTAACCGCCCTCTATTCATGGACTGTTTCTAGTTACTCAACAAAAGCAACATTTTTATAAATATTCGTAGTTCGTTTTACATTTTACAATATCTCTTATTCTAAGCAGTATTCATTTAATCTATTTAACAGCTTATTTATCAGTGGATTTCGTTTGTTTTGATTATTCCGTTATTTTTATTGAGATTTTTTTATATCAAACCTATCACTAGAATTCTAATTTAATATTATAAAGTATAGTACGAATATTTTTGTTGTTAGGTAGATGGACACGTTAGTGTAAAATTGTCGTGTGTGTTAGGTAGATGGACACGTTAGTGTAAAGTTGTCGTGTGTGTTAGGTAGATGGACACGTTAGTGTAAAGTTGTCGTGTGTGTTAGGTAGATGGACACGTTAGTGTAAAGTTGTCGTGTGTGTTAGGTAGATGGACACGTTAGTGTAAAGTTGTCGTATGTGTTGATTTTCGTTAGTGTTTAGATTAAACTCAATACCTAGTCTTCTCTAATAAGTTGCTAATTGCCTTTCTGTTGCTAATTGCTAGCTTTTCTGTTGAATTCAACTTTTTTAACTGGTTTTTTCTCTAACTCAACTTAAAAATACATTTCATCTATGCCCTATTACCTATTAGATGGTTTTAATTGATGAAATAATTGTAAGCCCGGGATATGTATGCGTATGTCCAACACATATTTTTTACATAAGCCTGAACTATCCTGAATGTGTAAAACTAAATTAAGGGGTCAATACTTAATTTTAAAATTCTACCTACGTAATTTTAATGAGCATAAAAGATTAGGGCAAGTCCACCTTTTAAAGTTTGCTGTAAAATCAATACTCTTTGAGATCCGATTGGCCACCTTGAGTTGATCACCCTATATAAATAAGTATCCAATCCCAACAATGATTTGTGTATTCAATTACGTAATTGATTCATCACGTTCAGACAAGCACAAGTTTGGTAATTTCTACGTACTTCGAATCATAAACATAGAGCTTTCATTTACACCTTGTTAACTTCAGTGTTGACGAGTTGACTGGACCATTTTATCCGCCCGCCCACATGTCATGTGCATAGGGTGGGTGGGGCCTCCGCTAACCCAAAGAGCACGTCTGTTGGGTGGGTGGGTAGGTTATATCTCTACTTTTATTTAGAAACGCAAACCATAGTGATTGGATTTAAAAAAAAATCACAAGTCCCTTAGCAACAGTGGTAACCTACCTTATAAGAACTGGTACTTTCCAGGTATAATTTTCTCACATGACTGCATGAAATATACACTCGATTGTTATTTTTTGATGAAATTGAGCTAGTACCTGGCTTACATAGACGTTTCACTGTTCCATGCTGACAAGATTGCGGTGGCCCCTAACGCGTGCAGTTCTCGTTTGTAATAAAGGCGCGCGAGTTTATAACGACTTGGCTGTGATTTCTGGCCAGCCGGGTTTATGGCCAGTTACTGGCCAATCTGGCCATTTATGGCCCCCTTTATGGCCACGACCACTGCTATCACCTGACAAGCTCAGTTTTCACGCAGTTTAAACTGTTAAAAACTGATTTACCTGTTAACCGCCCTCTATTCATGGACTGTTTCTAGTTACTCAACAAAAGCAACATTTTTATAAATATTCGTAGTTCGTTTTACATTTTATAATATCTCTTATTCTAAGCAGTATTCATTTAATCTATTTAACAGCTTATTTATCTGTGGATTTCGTTTGTTTTGATTATTCCGTTATTTTTATTGAGATTTTTTATATCAAACCTATCACTAGAATTCTAATTTAATATTATAAAGTATAGTACGAGTATTTTTGTTGTTAGGTAGATGGACACGTTAGTGTAAAATGTCGTGTGTGTTAGGTAGATGGACACGTTAGTGTAAAGTTGTCGTGTGTGTTAGGTAGATGGACACGTTAGTGTAAAGTTGTCGTGTGTGTTAGGTAGATGGACACGTTAGTGTAAAGTTGTCGTGTGTGTTGATTTTCGTTAGTGTTTAGATTAAACTCAATACCTAGTCTTCTCTAATAAGTTGCTAATTGCCTTTCTGTTGCTAATTTATAGCTTTTCTGTTGAATTTAACTTTTTTGACTGGTTTTTTCTCTAAATTAACTTAAAAAACTTACATTTCATCTATGCCCTATTACCTATTAGATGGTTTTAATTTATGAAATACTTTTAAGTCCGGGATGTGTATGAGTATGTTTTTTACATAAGCCTGAACTATCCTGAATGTGTAAAACTAAATTAAGAGCTAAATACTTTCAAAATTAATATTAAAAGTATTTCAGTTATGATATAAAATTCATTGTATGTTTTATATTGACATATGACAACACGTATACAGGTATAAGAACGACAACCTGTATGTCATTCTTTTTTCTTCTCAATCTCCTCTTTTAAGTATGTTGTTATGCATCTATTCGCCGATTCACCGATAGACAAATCAATATAATTGAAATTACGTAAATACAAACAATGTTCTACTTCACCTAAACATTTGTAAACAGATTAGTATAAAATTAAGCTAAATGTTCATTAATCACTTTAAATAAAGGTCTAGCATTCTATTTCATGGTGCTCATTGAGAACGGTTTACAGATGGTCCTCAACAATACTCCCTAGTTCTATGAGCGTTTTTAAGGAGGAACATTTCCTTAATACAAACCCTTAATTGATTGTCCGTTTGACCCAATTAGTCATTTCAGTGTCTACGAAGTTGGCGTAGAGTGTCATACCAAGTTGGCGTCTACCAGTGTCATAGAGGATTTTTTCTGTAAGGTATAACAGATTGTACTTGAAATACCATACCAGTTCGATTCACGCGTCCCCGACATGAAACCCGAGACGTTCAATATACAGATATGTTTATGTCTTTCTTTTGCTGTTGGGGAATTTCCTGATTCCTTAAAAACAGCAAAAGTAGTTCCCATTTATAAGAAGGACGACCCAACTGTAGCAAACAACTACCGTCCTATATCAATTTTGCCAGTCCTGCGTAAAGTCTACGAGAAATTATTTCTCGAAAGACTTCTAAATTTTCTGGAAACTAAAGAAATTCTAAGTCAACAACAATTTGGTTTTAGGAAAAATTTAAGCACAATTGATGCAGTGATAAATTTTTTTAGCAATGTTGTAGAGGGGCTGGACAGACGAGAATATGTGCTCAGCATATTTCTCGATCTCTCCAAAGCATTCGACTGTGTGCATCATGAGACACTCCTGCACCAGTTGGACGAATGTGGCGTGCGGGGTATGTCTCTCCAATGGCTGGAGTCGTACCTAAAAGACCGAGACCATTTTGTTCAGACCTCGGGTGCCACATCCAAAAAAGTAAAGCTGACTCGTGGAGTCCCACAGGGATCAATTCTTGGACCAGTATTATTTCTAATTTATGTCAATAGTTTAAATTCACTAGTCCAGAATGGACAAGTAGTTCAATATGCTGACGGCACGACTGTTACTTTCCGAAATAATAATTTGCAAAATCTAGAACTCATTTCATTCATTGAACTTAATTCATGTATTCAATTCTTTTCTGATCTCAATCTCAAAAGAAATTCAACTAAGACAAGTTTCATTAATCTTCATCTTCGACAGCAAGAAGATGAATACAAACCCTCTATTATGATCGATGATGAATTTCTGTCAAATTCCTGGGGATGCACCTTGATCCCGGGCTGACCTGGGATGATCATATTAATCACATCTGCTCTAGAGTTTCATCAAACATTTTTGCTTTGCGTAAACTTTGCTCCCTGGAAGTCTTGAAAATAGCCTATTTTGGGCTAATATACCCCCATTTGGCATATGGTATAAGACTCTGGGGAAGCTGTTCTAAATACAAACTAGAAAGAGTCTTTCGACTCCAAAAGAAAGCAATTAGAATAATTCTAAAATTAAAAGCCAGAGAGTCGTATCGGGACGCTTTCCTGGAGCTGGGGTTTCTGGCTCTGCCCTGCCTTTATATCCTCGATGTGGTCCTGTACTGCCGCTTTAAGTGCCAGTTGGTGCGCGGCAGGTACATTCACCGCTATGAGACTAGAGGCAGGGACAACTTGCGGGCTCACCAACATAGAACATCGGCTTTTGAGCTTCTGCCATCACAAGTCGGGGTCAGATTAATCAATGGGCTCCCTGAGGGTGTCAAGCTAATACAAAATCAAAATCAATTTAAGAGTCAGCTAAAACAATATTTGCTAACAAAAGCGTTTTACTCGGTTGATGAGTTCATGATGAGCCATTGGAGTTAGAACATTGTAAAATTCCAACATCAACAGGAGGGTCTGATGTCCAAATGAATGAACGAATGGCTGTATGAATGTTACACTTATATGTCTGAATGGATGACGAATGAATGCCATGATTTTAATTGTTACCATTAATTATTTATTTATTTTGACGATTGTGATACCATGTGAACTGGTTTTTTATGCAATAAAACTTTTTGAATTTTGAATCCATATAGGAGATCCATGCTCAGAACACTTTCCTGGTGTTTTAAGTTAATATTCTCCTACGAAAAATCAGATACAGTAATGTGAATTCTACCTTTGGATAACTGGTTAAGAATACATCTTTGAAAAAATCTAAAGCAATAATTTTGCCTTCTTTAACCACTCAGATTATTATAACTTCATTTTTTTACTGGAAGTCGCTTTTCGATCAAGAGGCATGCTAAAATGGCCAAGAGAAAGCAGAGCCCCATCATACATAATATGTAAATACATACAATTGTCAGGTAGTGTCTATGTATGTATGTTACCCTCGATGGTTATCTACATATCATGTAAGATACTATTAGCTGACATGTCCAAGCAGGTTGTATAGGATCTATATCTACACAAATGTTACTAAATATAATCTTGTGTTTAGTACATTCCCTGGCAACAACTAAAGTCATCCAAGTTCTTTACTAACAGTTTTGACTAAAATTAGTCACACGCATATTTTCATGCCTTAACCCCAAACAGCTAAGTAAAAGTTGGCCAAAGTTGTGCTCCGCGTCAAGTTGGGGCAAGTTTTTCACCCCACCACCCATCCCGGACAGACTTGAAGGGTTCCTGGAATGATGTATGATCAACATTAGCGAGTGTATAATTTGCCATAATTAATGCTCTCAGGAGTGGGGCAGTGCACCCACGGATTGCATTATGTATGAGAACCATGTTTGTCCCACTGCAAGGGGATACTGGCAACTTGTACTAACTGTATATTGGATCTATACATTAATGACTGTATGCTTTTTCAACAACAACTTAATTCAATATATATATATATATTTTAATTCTACTTTATTACAATGTGTTACTCCCACATGTGAGTGTTGAAAGCCTGTCCTACCTCCCAACGTACAACTATTATCGAAGGTCTATGGACTTCTCACTCCTTCATTCACCGTTGCCTTCCTGACCAGCCCATCTTTCCTACAGATTCCTCCTCTAGTCAGTTTTACAAAAATATCATCCCCACAATGAAGCTTCTAAAATAACAACATCAACTGATCGTTGTTAAACAAATACGTATAATTTGTGGGTGGAAGGGTCATTAACCCCGTGCGTGAATGGATGGGTGGGAGGGTCATTAACCCCGTGCGTGAATGGATGGGTGGGAGCATGGTGGGAGTACGTAAGGTGTGCAATTGCACATCCGACTGTCTGCCCATTATGGTAGAATTATGTTGTCTGGGGGTTAATAATTATATATAAAAAAATAATTTCCCAAGTGCTACATGTTTGGGGCCTCGATTCTGTTTGTGACACTGAGAGTTGAACTGGTCGGTGTCATGGCCAGTGGGAGTTTATTTACTATTTACCAAAAATACACTTTCCAAAATACATTACATCGGTTGCTTACAAAGTTGAACAGTGTTGATAATTATTTATGGAAAACCACCAGAAAAGCTCTCACTCATAAATCGTGTATGTATTTAATACCAATTAGCAATCGTTACATCGATAAATTGGCATGTTAATAACAAATACAATTGCAATAATGAATCAAATGAAAAGAGAATAAAATCCTATTTTTACAGGCATTTATTTATTGAATAGTAGTTTGATAATTTTAGTTTGAAAAATCTGTCTTATCTGGTATATTTTTCTATCAGTAATATTTTTAATTCAATAATATCTAAACAAATGATGTAAATATTAGAAATAATAATTTATTATTAGGTTTTATGGTGTGAGAAATAATAAGCAATATATGTTATTTTGTTCAAAATTTATTGTATATACAATGTGTCAAATTGTAGTATTTGTGACGCAAACTAGGCTAAAAAACTTTACATTTAATTAAACAGGATATTAAAATTAATTATATATGATTTTGGTAAATGTACGGATTGTAGTAGCCCTCAATCGTCAAGAAACATTTCAACAACGATTGCCATAGCTGTGGATAATATGCGTGGATCGTCAACAAACACTTTAACAATGATTGCCATAGCTGTGGGTTATATGCGTGGATCGTCAACAAACACTTTAACAATGATTACCATAGCTGTGGGTAATATGCGTGGATCGTCAACAAACACTTTAACAATGATTGCCACAGCTGTGGGTAATATGCGTGGATCGTCAACAAACACTTTAACAATGATTACCATAGCTGTGGGTAATATGCGTGGATCGTCAACAAACACTTTAACAATGATTACCATAGCTGTGGGTAATATGCGTAGATCGTCAACAAACACTTTAACAATGATTGCCATAGCTGTGGGTAATATGCGTAGATCGTCAACAAACACTTTAACAATGATTGCCATAGCTGTGGGTAATATGCGTAGATCGTCAACAAACACTTTAACAATGATTGCCATAGCTGTGGGTAATATGCGTGGATCGTCAACAAACACTTTAACAATGATTGCCACAGCTGTGGGTAATATGCGTGGATCGTCAACAAACACTTTAACAATGATTACCATAGCTGTGGGTAATATGCGTGGATCGTCAACAAACACTTTAACAATGATTGCCATAGCTGTGGGTAATATGCGTGGATCGTCAACAAACACTTTAACAATGATTACCATAGCTGTGGGTAATATGCGTAGATCGTCAACAAACACTTTAACAATGATTGCCATAGCTGTGGGTAATACGCGTAGATCGTCAACAAACACTTTAACAATGATTGCCATAGCTGTGGGTAATATGCGTAGATCGTCAACAAACACTTTAACAATGATTGCCATAGCTGTGGGTAATATGCGTGGATCGTCAACAAACACTTTAACAATGATTGCCACAGCTGTGGGTAATATGCGTGGATCGTCAACAAACACTTTAACAATGATTACCATAGCTGTGGGTAATATGCGTGGATCGTCAACAAACACTTTAACAATGATTGCCACAGCTGTGGGTAATATGCGTGGATCGTCAACAAACACTTTAACAATGATTACCATAGCTGTGGGTAATATGCGTGGATCGTCAACAAACACTTTAACAATGATTGCCATAGCTGTGGGTAATATGCGTAGATCGTCAACAAACACTTTAACAATGATTGCCATAGCTGTGGGTAATATGCGTAGATCGTCAACAAACACTTTAACAATGATTGCCATAGCTGTGGGTAATATGCGTAGATCGTCAACAAACACTTTAACAATGATTGCCATAGCTGTGAGTAATATATGCGTGGATGAATTGATTACTTCTTAAAGAATAGGCAGTTTCTATTAAAAAATAATGCAATCAATTTAGTTAGTAATACAGATATGTAATGTACAGTTAGTTAAAAAAATGGGGATTTATATTTACTAAAAATATTTACTGTACTTAAGAAACACTACAGCTTGAATATTCAATGTCTTTTATGTGAATTAAATTAAAATTTCGAATGGCTTTTAGTGGAGAGAAACGCCCAACTAAGACAGTTTCTCTCGCCTGCTTAGTCGAGCTCATTTTTGTTTTGTAGGCTTTGATTGATGAATGCTCTGTATGTCATAAATATTGAATGGTGTGATGTTTACAAAACTTATTGGTTAGTAAGTTTTTCATAAAATAATTTACATGTTCAATTAGTAAGTTATCTACAGGTTCAGATCGACTTTGGTATTCCACTGTGTTTTACTCACTACTTTGTTAAAAGCGTGAGACACGTTCGACCTGCAGTATTAAGTCTTGTGTATGGTTGAAGGGAGAATTTAAACATAGTTTCAAAATTGAATCATTCATAATATTAGTCCCTTGTTATTTAGGCTTCAGCGCTATAATAACTTATACATTTGTCTGTATATATAAGTTATATCAATTGTATTTATGGAGATATTACAAGATAATGGACACGTTCGTTCCTAGTCCTTGAGTGACAGTCAACATGGCAAAGTGCTACCCCTCCGTACGCCAACACAGAAACTGCCTTAGGCGCATTAAACATTAACGGCTCCTTGTTGAGACTCAGCCAGCCCTTCTTTATTTTGACAATGTTTTTGAATTAATCGTAAGCGTTTTTTTTAATTTTATATGGCCCTAATTTTTTTGTCATTTTTTAAGATTTACTGCTATATCCCTAATGTCTATTTCTCACTTGTATCATCAGATGCATATTCACTTCTCTCTACTAATTTAAACTTGGCCTTACACGCACTGAGGTATTGATCCACCCTTCTATCCGTACACAGACAATGTATGTGTTGCTTTTAAGTAGTTATATTTGCTTTATAGATTGTCCGTTACAATGTAATTTAATTTAATGATTCAGTAATGATTGTCTTCGCTAGTATTGAATGTTGGTATGCGTCATAGAGCCTCCATGTAACGCTACTTGTAGTGTTTAACTTTCTTTTAATTTAGTTTTATATTCATCGAACCGTTCAATTGGATGTATAAATATTTCTTTACTCGACACTAAAAAGATACTGCATATTTATATCTACAGTCTTTTTGCTATTATTGTTTGCATACCCATTGTTATTATACCTTCACAAGAATTGTCAAACTTCATTTGAAATTATATAGAATTAGAACCAATTTGAAACACATCGATCACAATAACCTTTAATATACCATCCATCCACCCTAAACTTACGACGCACTCCCACCTACCCCACGTCACAAGCCCTTTTACCATTATAAGGATGTACTGTAGAATGTACGTGAGGCCCGTGCGTTGTATGGAGGTTAGGAACACTGCCAGTCATACTCATGGGTGTGAAAGTCCCGTCACGTCTTCGTCATTGATACATACCTTTTATCCAATGAATATGTAATATGCGTGTAATAATAGTATGAACACCGATCCAAGGAATCGCGTAGTTATTGAGAGCGCACGCAGTCATTTTTTTATACGTACAGCTAAAGTAAATAGTAACATGGTAGCTACGTATAGCGTAATTTACGTCGTTCTCACCGCATAGCTCTTTGCAGCCTCATAGCGTACACATTTCTTGACAGTAAATTTTGATCTTCCACATACAAGCCAATTATAATATTTTGCGAATAAGTGCTATTCCAGCGCTCTTCAAACACTCCCACACAACCTAAATCACAACCTAAATGTACACCATTGGTAACAGATTATATTTGTTTACATTTTCAACTGCACTCAAACCGCTTATATCAGTGGATTCATGGGATCTTCAGGAGTTGATAAGCTGCAGTGAGTGTGTGTGTCAGTGTAATACTTTTCTTGTGTAATTATTTTTTATTTGTTTTGTCTGATATAATTGTTCATTTTTTTCAATCTAGCTCAGTAATGATGTTTTGTCAAATTAGTTACCATTTACAGTATCTACTTAGATGTTAAGTGTTACAGAAGTCTCATGGGGCCTAACTTCGTCTCTCAAATAAAGATAATTTCATTTCAGCCCACCAGTTGTTCCTATTATGATAGTCTCCTAGATTGGTGCACTCTCAAAGAGTTGTCTGCCGGCCCGTCGCGTCGGTAGGGATACAAGATATTGTGTGAAGAGATGGCAAATATTTTCAACATATCGCCAACCAAATATCGATCTAACGATAATATCGAACGAAAACTCGATATATCGGATAACCGATACATCGAATTGTAAATGATTTATGTTTAAAACTATGCACCAACTCTTATGTCATGACCAAAAATGCACTCGTGTTATGATGTCACTAATCACTACACCACTAAATATTACATTTATAATAGCCTAATGAATGTAAAATTAAAATACGTTTATTAACTTGAATCCGTGAAGTTGTGGTCTGTTGGGTTGGATGATAAAAATCCAAAATAAGCATAATTATACCTCAATTATTATGTTAATTATAAAAATAATAATAATGCAATAATGTTGTTATTTTTGTTTTTCACATTTTAAAATACCATTAGGCTTCTTATAAACACTAAAAACTAAACAAATCAATTCGCTAAACCTACTTCTTACACTCGTCAGGTAAACCATTTCAAAATAAAAGTTTGGGAATCAATTTTCCACTTTGTTTCATTTTTACCCGGTTCCACCCTCTGGTCTACAATAAACTACATTTTAGTGCGTTAACCTCACCTAAAAAAACTAAACAAAGCACTTTATTATTTCAAAGCATGTTTTGTACGCATAAGAGGCAATTTAAATGTGTTTTTCCGAATCGTAATGATTTTCAGGAAAACTAATAACGTGAATATTTAGTGATATGATTGATATATCGTACCAAAATATCGATATATCCGATATTATCGAAAGAAAACATCGATACTTATATATCGATATATCGAAAAATATTTATCGATATTTCGGACACATCGTTGCCATCTCTTTAATTCTGAAGTTATTAGATGGGCCACATTGTCTATATTAGCACCGCACGACACACCACAGTGTAGCTGTCGAGTGCGCAAGTTCGTCAAGTCGTGCACGTAGTGTGGGGGATATGGCACTTAAAGACGTGTGTACATTGTAGCAACTGGTGAAATAAATAACCATTGCTACATGGAACCCTGGGGCGTTATAATAGATAGCCGTTTCTAGAGACCTCAATCCTTTACAATACATGCGTTCCTTTCTTATAGTTCGCTGTATTTGTACTTAAAATTACATAACGTACTGTTTATGTGGCAGTTAGTACAAGGTATTATAAAAAAAGTAAAGCAATGAATAATGGATCGTTTCTTTAAGTAAATCGTACTTATAAAGTTTTAAATAAAAAGATTAACAATAAACTGAAAATATTTATACGTTTTGAAGCTTAAATACGGAAACGTGATTTTGGATTATTGAATTACTATAATTTTATTTAATAATGCTGAAGGAAAAAATTATTGATAACTTAATCAAAAATAAGGTTATTTTGATATTTATCACATTTTCTTTATTGGAGTCATCTTACAGATCTCCTTGATTCCCGAAGATGATTCGTTGTAGATTTTTCTTCCCTCGCTAGATACGAGATGGACGAAGGAACAATGAACAGAGAAAATGCTCTTGGGAACATAATGTTTGGACCAACTTATATTGTCTAAGTTACAGATTGAATTCACTGCCTTATTATTATTCCTCCACAAACTTTGCACAGAGCAAGAATTATGTACTTTTTGAGAGCGACGGAAACGAGTTGGGGAACAAATCAGCTGTGGGGATGATTTACTGGAATTAAATTTGTAAAAGTAATTCAATCTGCGGATTACAACAGGGTAACTCATTGTGAATTATATTATAACTCGTCGAAATTAATTTGATTAAATTGTCGTAATTATGTTTCTTGGTATCATAACCAATTGTTTTGATATATTTTATACCCTTCACTGTGAAACGTTTACTTATACATAAAAAAAAACTACTATTAGATCTTCTATTTATAAATCCATTTACACATTTCAGTGTATAAAAGAATTTCAGTGTACACCTTTTTGGTAATGGAGAAAACTTTAAAAAAATACTTTTAAACCACACGTGAAGCCGTTTTTTTCTTTCTTTTTTTTAACACCACTCCTCTCTTTTCTCTTTAACAACGATTTAGGTGTCAAGAAATATGAAATTTTATTCGTATTTGTGCAAAAAAGGCTCAATTTTTTTCAAAATTTTATCCTGAGGGGCACAGGAAGATTATTCGACAGGTTATAAAAAAAATTATATTTGCACATCCATGACATAAATATTCAGGTCTGATTTCCAATTTACTTGGTGTATGTATTAGGGTAAGAATAGCTTCGTATATATTTACCTTGGCAACGTTCAGGAATATCAATAATTGAATGGGTTAAGGGTGGAGTGGAGGAGTGCAGAGTTTTTAATCTATCGAAAGAGTAAAATGGGATGTTACTTAAGGGCTCACTAGTGGAGGATGTGTAATAAACCATGTGTATGTAAAGAGAGGGCGCGTGGATCCAGCCATTTGTAAATCTAAAAAAATATGTTGAAATATATTTGTATTTGGTTCAATGTTTGAAGTTGCGCTGAATTAAAACACGATGTGTGGTTTGGAACCTGATGAATACATTTAATGTATTTTATTCATTAATTCCTCAAAGTTGTAATGATCTCTCATGTAATTGATTTATTTTCAAAATGTTGGATTTCATAATTATGTTGAATTTCATAACTTCTATGTCATAATAGGTCAAATAAGGAAAATTCCAAACTCTAAGGTTTGGTAGATTACAGTTATATGATCTAACTGTACAAAGTAAGACTTTTTATTTGTTCTGTCACAAAATATATTTCACATGACATTAATTTGTCTACATTATTAATGAAGAGAACTGAGTAAATGTGTCTTGGAAATAGCAATAGAATGCTACGTATAAGGTATGAGAGGAAGAAAATCGTATCATATGTTATACAGTATAAATATGACACGTTTAAAGGCCGAATAAAAATCACAGAAAAACCTAATAGAGCAAGATTTCGAGTTGAAAAATACATGTGGTTACCACTATTTGGAATCATCACGTAGTTCACCACACTATAAAATTAACTAATTAACCTCTTTATATAGTTATTTAACAAGTCTTTAAATATTATGCTGGAATATTTTAGTTTAATGTTTTGTAGTTTGTACTGTTACTTAAAGATAGCAGAAGGGTAAATACAATATACTTTGGTCCGTATTTTATAATTAGTTTTTCGAGGTTTGTCAAAAACGACCTCCAACGCTTTTTTCAATACAAAATCTGTTGCTACAGTATTTATAAAAAGGTTACCTTTATTATTTTGTTTGTCTTTCGGCGAAAAATAAAAACAACTAACACAATTGTCCAGGTGTACTCGCAGCTGAAAGGATTGCATTGGCGGTCGCCATATTGGATCTGTCTCATTAGGCCCTTATTGTTTTCAATTAACTGTATAAATTAAAAACGTCACAGCCATCATTGCCACAACTCGATTGGTCCAGAGAACCTACGTCTGCTGCCAATTTCCATCGCTAAATAAATAATGTGCCATAAGCTGATTACGAAAAATATTTCTCTCACTTCATATTTTATTTTGTTCTTTATATTTATTTGTTACAAATGTTGTTCTGGCACTCTTGCTGTGCGTTTTTATTTGGTGTTATTTTTTGTTTGTTATTTGTTTTTATATTATTACTTTTAATATGTGATTAATATTTATTTATAAAACTCTCATTGTTTGTTCCAAATCCTTAACTATGTCTAACTCATTTCATTGGCATGTTTTATTTGATATATAATCATTTTACGGTTGAATTTTTTTCGTAAAACCCATTTCAGGTTTAATATTTGCATTTAAAAACTGCCTAAGCCTCACTTAATCAATAAATTTCCCAATTTTCATAAACAATTATCAGCAAAGAATTTGTTAGTGTTGTGTATGTAATAAAATCGCTTCTCTAGTGCAAAACGAACCAAACACATTTAAACAATACAATTGTCATCTTGTGTAACTTTATAAACAGTTATAAATATGACAGTTTTACTTAATCCTATTTTAAGATATGAGAGTATTTTTTTAAGATATATGTGACGTTTTTAGGATAGTTAATAACTATAGTAATTTGTTTTATTTATCATTTCATATTTATGTGATAAAATTTTTTAAACAGGGCTATTATTTATGTTACGTTTTTGTTTAGCATTTTAATCGCTTTAATATAAAATGGTAAACCAAAAAGAGGCTGGACAATACATCAGTTAAGGACTAAATAAAAGATATCCCAGCACAGTCACAAACTCCCCCTCTGCGATTTTGACAGGGAGAAAAATGCGCCGTCCAATCAGCGGAATGGGGATTGTTGGTCTTGCGGCTGATAAATCTCCGTCAGATTCCTGGGCTTGAGATTAAATTCTTGCCTTAGTAACCGGGGTCGACATTATCCATTCACCGGCCACACACTAACGAAGATGGAGCGGGACAAGATGAATCCATGGTCAATATGTGTCCAAAGTTAGCGCCAAGATTACCCCTGCCAATTAGTTGGCGGCCTGTAGTTAGGCCAACTTTGCCAACCCTGTCCCACACACAGGCATAATATGCTAACTGGATACCGCAGGGCTACAACTTGGGCCTACTACTTTATGTACTAAATTGAAGGTTGTCAAATATTTTGATGTAAGGTTATTTTTTTAAATAGTATATAACGTAATACATTTAATTTTTGTATTTTTAATAATACTTTATTATTCTGAATGTTAAATGTTTGGATTTATTACTCTACATTTTTTTTTAATTTTTTAAACATATTTAACATTTTTTTTATATACTCGTATGTGTTATCTGGTAAAGCTTCTTATAAAGAAATGATCTGTATAAAATTTATAAAACTTCATAATTATAAAGTTTTTCTTGCAGCGCCATCTCAATGTGGTATCTACAAAACACTTACACGTTCACAAAAGGTTTTACTCAAGCTAAGATGACATATCTCATCTTCAGTAAATAAAATCTTGCCGCGTTCGAAACGAAGCTCCGGGGTTTATATGAAAATACTAATACTTTTTCCTTTAGGCAATTTATTTTTTCCTGATAACACAAAATGAGTAGTATAATTTAATGTTGTATTTTATTGTTTATAATAATGCTATATATCTTACGCGATTTTTGTTTTTGTTGTTATCATAGGTTGTATTTGATCAATCTTTTAAGTTCTGAAGTAGTTTAGGCATTTCTTTTGTGTCATAGCCTGAAATTAAATGATAAATGGCTTTATTGGGTGGAGTAAGTCCTCTCTTCCTGTCAACATTATCAGTCTAACCTAACCTACGTTATACTGTCGTGTATTATTACTATCCTTTAAGGCTAACATCCTTACCTTCAATGTCCAAGGACGTTGACAGTCCTCCCTATGTTGTGAGAGTGAGTCATTGAACTCATGGGGAGAAAAGCGACGAGAGGTCAATATCTTATTTTAATCGATACAAATAGTTAAAACCCTCCGTCCATCTTGTCTAGGTATGCAAAGTTCTCCAAATGTATTATTCTCGCCCTCTTATTCAGAGTATTATGTGTAGTGTAAATAACAGGGTGTGTTTTGTTTCAGGCTTTGGGTTCGTAACGTTTCAATGCGAGGACGTCGTAGATAAAGTGTGCGAGATCCATTTTCACGAAATTAACAATAAAATGGTGAGTTTTGATTACATCAAGTAGTATATAAGAATATTGTATTATCAGTTTCCTTGACATCTAGGACTGAAATATTGTAAAGGATTGTAAACAATGGCACATATTGAGTGTTTATTTGTAAAAAATATTTAAATTTCTTGTTAATTTCCATATAAATGGTGTACAACACGGAATATTTATGTGTTTGAATGGCCATAGTTAATAGCATAGTTAGTGTCCATATAAACATGGACTAACGAGTAGGACGGAAGGAATTTAGTCGCTATTGTAAAAACACATTTATATTGTAGGCTATGTAACACAAGGGAAATAGCTAGCTGATATGGATATGGCGTGGGTATGGATATATCCATATCAGCTACCACCACGTACAAATACGAAGGCAATGTTTTCCAAATCTCAACTGCAAGAAAAATGTAATGTTCAGTTTTGTACTTTTTTATGTACTCTTTTGTATACCATTTAAAATGGTTGACTTGACGTGCGCCTAATACATTATTAGTTAATTTAAAATATGTCCGTATTCGCCGATAAGTTAAACAACGACACTGCCTGCTTGTAAAACTCGCGTAGGAACTCAGCCTGTAGACCGCTTTAGGACCGGCTTGTCTGTACTGGCCGCTAAGTGAAGTAACGACACAGCCTGCTTGTAAAACTCGCTTAGGAACTCAGCCTGTAGACCGCTTTAGGACTGATTGTCTGTACTCGCCGCTAAGTGAAGCAACGACACAGCTTGCTTGTAAAACTCGTGTAGGAACTCAGCCTGTAGACTGCTTTAGGACCGTTAGTCTTTAGTCGTCGCTAAGTGAAGTAACGACACTGTCTGCTTGTAAAACTCGCGTAGGAACTCAGCCTGTAGACCGCTTTAGGACTGATTGTCTGTACTCTCGCCGCTAAGTGAGGCAACGACACAGCTTGCTTGTAAAACTCGTGTAGGAACTCAGCCTGTAGACCGCTTTAGGACCGGCTTGTCAGTACTGGCCGCTAAGTGAAGTAACGACACTGTCTGCTTGTAAAACTCACGTAGGAACTCAGCCTCTAGACCGCTTTAGGACTGATTGTCTGTACTCACCGCTAAGTGAAGCAACGACACAGCTTGCTTGTAAAACTCGTGTAGGAACTCAGCCTGTAGACCGCTTTAGGACCGGCTTGTCAGTACTGGCCGCTAAGTGAAGCAACGACACAGCTTGCTTGTAAAACTCGTGTAGGAACTCAGCCTGTAGACCGCTTTAGGACCGTTTGTCTGTACTCGTCGCTTATCTTTTGAAAAGTATAATTTCAAAAGATAAAGAATACAACCTCTTGGTTGTAAAGGTTTGCAATTACAACTCTTAAAACTGATTAAAAAATATACTTGTACACGCTCTGTTTAAGAAATAAGTTAGGGGTATTTAGCGGTTCATAGCTTCACGCCTGGTTTCTGAAGGTTGTTAAATTGTAAATAGGAAAAGTAATGATTAACCATGTACACTGACAGGTCGCGTGGTAATGATCGCACCGGCCTGCCGGCATGTAACTAAACACATAGTGAATTAGCCGTCAATCGCAGCACCAATTCCCTATTAATCAAACGATTGTCAGGGAATATCTGATTTTCGCCTGAATATGGCCGGTGTTCGCTCACCTCGCTTCTTTCACAAGAACGATAGCTTCAACTCTCCATAACACAGAACTAACGTTTGTCCCGGACAAATTGAGAGGATTTAGAACTTTATTTCTAAAATATGTATGAATTGTCAAGGTATTTTAACTTTTATCACAACTCGAAAATTAAAACGTTTATTTATGGACAACTAAGCATGTGTTTTTAGGTAAAACTAGCTCAATACTGATGTTACGTCACGAGGTGCAATGGTTCAGTATATCTGACAAAACACATCTACTCAGTAAGATATCCATACTAACTAAATAACCTTATTTTAAAGAATATGGCCTTATAGTTAGTAAATAATGCTAAAACATATTTAACGAAATCAATAATTGTTATTATTTTAATTTTGTTTCTCTATTTTAATGAATGTATTTTATTTATAATCTGTCTCGTGTGCATTAATTGTAGTCCAACTTTTCCGTAAAAGCTGATATTAAGCTGGGAAACAAAATTCAATTTACGTCAGAGTAAACCGACGGTTTCCGGCGTTTTCGCCCATAGAAATGACATGGCAACCTGAGAATAGCCGAACACTATCTTGCCTGTATATAATCATGATAAAATGTTCCATAAAAAAGTACTCTGGCTTTCCCATTAAAAGTGATGAAAGGAAGCATCAGCAAAAATTGAGATAAGAATCGTTTTGATTCGCTGGTATAAGAATTGTGTTTAATTCTAAAATTACGCAATTATAACCAATGTACAGACAACACTTTTTTTATTTGTTATGTTTAATGTTGTACCAACGTAATAAATGAAAAACAAACTTAATCAATTTGCAATACAAACAAAATCTGTAGTTTGATTCGTCTGACAACTTCGGCTGACCCAGCAGTCAGGAGGCTGCGTGCTGCTGATTACTGTCACACGGCCCTGGACCACGGCACAACGTGCAAGCCAGGCTGTCTGTTGGTGTGTCGCTAAAGGACGATTGAGACTAATTCTTTATTATTGATGATTTATAGGAAAAAATGTCGACACTATGGTATTTTTTAATCCGTCTTGACGGAAAAAATGTCGACACTATGGTATTTTTTAATCCGTCTTGACTCACACGAGAATTAGTTAGTCACATTGTTAATAAGAATGTTATTTTTTAAAAAGGGTGCCACGTTTTATTCTAAGTTTACAATAGAGATAGGACACTTTCAAATTCTCTTATATAAGTATATAATATATCAGGCAATGAAACAAGTTTTGTGAGTTAACACAAGTTTATAATCAGTTAACGACGGCCTACGCCTCGACCGGAGTAGACCCTACCTGACGTAACCTAACCTAACCTACCCTAACCTACTCTACATGTAGTTAGATTTTTTACAAAATAATCATATACTGTATTGCATATAAACAATGTCTTATCAGAGGTGGCCTGTTCTATAAGTACACAACAGTAGTTGTGATCATATCGTACTTACCTCTCCTATTCATTCGGTCACGCCATTTGTATGAGAGCTCCAGTCTTATAAGCCACGGAATATGCAGAATATCGTGGAAGAAGGAGTTTTCTGTAACGGGCCAGCGAGTAGGCTTAGAGGAATATCTCTGCAAACAAATACCCATTGTTCAGTGTTGCGATGCATCCAATCTACATTAGCACCATTTCTTTTCCTATTTTCATGAGAATTCAACTAAAATTTTAAAACACGAAAATATGTATTTGTTTGAATGGTAGTTTCATTTTTTTAGCTTGTAATTTGTACGGCTCACAAATATTCCATAGTGTTCATAATATATAATATATTTAATTTCGACAATTTTAAGATACGGCCAACCTGACTATAGCATTATCAATAATGTGTCATAACATTTTTTTTAAATCTAATTTGTTTCAAATATGAGTTTATTTTAAATATATCAGTATTGTTGCCCTGAAATTATAAAAATACATATAAGGTATGTTTAATGATACAAAATATGCCTACGTGTTGTTATAACACATTAAACTGTTTCTTTCATTGGATTAAATTGTTGGATTGGATTGTTTTCTCCTTGGATTAAACCCATTTTTCATCAAATTATTTATATAATCTTGTTCTTGATGTATGTTTTTGAGATAGGCCAACATTATTCATTCCACAGCCTTTTTTAACACATTATAAACCAGATAATGTATTAAACTATTATTACTGTGAATATTTTTATTTAAATACCATTTGAAGAATTTTTTTATGAAATATCAAAGAATTTTATCAACATTATTAATTAATGAGTGACAATTTTCACAAGCATATAACAAATCAATTTCAATCTTGTATAAACGTTCAAGGGGAGAGTCCGCGAGGCTTCACAGAAAACTCCAACAACGTTGATTTTACTTCAAGGATTCAGTCCCTAATAATGATTGTATCACAACATGTAAAGTGTCATTTGATTGGGTACTTTTTCTATTTGTGGACCTAGATCATTTTTGTAAAGAAATTGAGCATTTAAAAATAGTTTTTACTATTTAATATGTGAAAATTAAAAGTTAATTTTGACAATAATAAAATAAAACACTTAAAATACAAGTATGATCCACTGATTGGACCTTTCAACAATCGCAGAGTGCACTATACCTGTAAGTCATCTCTAACTATAAAAGGCAAATACTACTGGCTCACTCACTCAACGCTGTAACTAAAGAAGTATTAAGCCTACGATGCTGAAATTTTGTAGCGTCAAAGGTCTTATGTTGTAGATGTGCAATAAGAAGAGATTTTGACAAATTCTTAGTAAATCTAAGATGGCAGTCTTTTTAGTGTTAAACATTTTAAATGCCAAAACAGCGTTTCTCTAATTGGACTGAAGCGGCTAAATGAACGGTTCTACAGCAAACCCAACATCATTTTCTGTATATGATTTAAGACGATCTACAACTTTGGCCCAATGACTTTTTGCTCTATCTCACCTCCTTCATCCTTAGGTAGAGCTATATTTTCAATTTGTGCGTGTAAATCAAACTGATTAATTTACGGCCTCTAAAGAGTATACTTACAGATGTTTCTAGTTTGTGAAACGTTGTTATCTAGGAGAACTAACTGTACTCAATGGGAAAATATACAATTTAATTTGAACACATGTATAGCCATTTCATAGGACATGGCTAAACATGGCTAGAAACACGATATTTCATTGATTCAGAGTCAATTACCGTACGTTACGCCCTCTAAAAATAGACTTGCAGATTTTTCTAGACTATAAAACTTTGTTATCTAGGATAACAAACTGTTTTCAATCAGAAAATGAACAATTTAGTTTTAAAGCATGCATAGCCAGATCATAGGACACTGCTAAACATAGCGAGAAATAATATTTTATTATATATATATATAAAAAAAGAACCACACTTAGCAATCTTTTCTTGATGTTTTTAATGTTTAAAATCGATTTCGGTCTCGAAAGACCATCATCAGTTTAACATAGAATACAAATAGGGTTATAAATATATCTTTAGAATAATTAATTTAACAGCTGACACTATAAAAATTTAAATAAAAATGTAGATGGATAAGTTGTAGATCTTGTTAAACTTTATAATTTTACATCTTCATAATAGAATCAAACATAATATTTGAGTGAAATTTTATTTGATCGTTGAGTAGTAATGATGGGTTTTATTTTGTGTTTTTGTATATGTAAAATTTTTCAATGGCATCTAGTTTTTTACTTTTAGGTGCAAAATGGATAATGTCTAAATTTTCTTCAATTGATGAAATATTATGGTTTTCTTGTATTAAATGTTCAGCAAATGTTGATAAATTTTTATGTTTGTTTTTTGGTATATGTTCCTTGAATCTTCTATTAAAACTTCTTCCTGTTTGGCCAATGTAATATTTAGGACAAGTTGAACATTTAATTTTATAAATTCCAGAATTATTGTATTTGTTTTCATTATTTTTAGTAGAGTAGTTATGTTGTAGTATATGTTTGATACTGTTCTTCGTTCTATATGTAATTTTATATCCTTGTTTGGAGAATATGTTATGTAAAGATTTGTTAATATTTCCATGATAGGTCATTTGAATATAGTTATTTTTTTCTTTAGTTTTAGAATCTAGAGTTTTCTTGCTGTGTTTATTAATTAATTTACTTATTAAATTTGCTTGATATCCATTATCGACAGCAATTTGTTTGATAATGTTGATTTCTTCTTGGTAATCTTCTTCTGTAAGAGGTGTATTCAGTAGTCTATGAATCATACTGTGGAAGGCTGCTAATTTGTGTGAAGTTGGATGATTGGATGTATTGTGAATTATTTGATTTGTTGATGTTGGTTTACGATAAATTTTGAATTGGTGTTTGTTATCTTTTTTAGTTATGGTAAGGTCAAGAAAGTTTATGCTGTTAGATTTTTCTATTTCTGTTGTAAATTTTAAGTTAGGATGAATTTTGTTCAGAAAGATTTCTAATAGATCTATTTGTCTTTGGTTTCCGTTGAATAGACAAAGAATGTCATCAGCATATCTATGATAATATATAATTTTCTTGGCGTAAGGGTTTATTTCAGGGTTGAAAATGTATTTATTTTCAATATAATTTAGGAAAATGTCTGCTATGATGCTTTAAAGTGGTGATCCCATGGCCAATCCTTTATCTTGGGAATAAATTTTATCGTTATATTGAAAGTAATTTTGTTTAAGAGTAATTTTTGTTAATTTGATGATTTCTTGAATTTTTTTGCTGTCTAATTTATTTTGTTTTGTTAAATTTTCTTCAAGAATGGTTAAACTCTCTTCTACAGGGATGTTTGTGTATAAATCTTTAATGTCAAATGAAATTAGGATATGATTATCAGGGCAATTTGTATTTTTAATTTTGTCGATTAAGTCTGTTTTGTTTTTAAGGGAGCAGTTATTTTCAAGTGCTATTTCATTTTTTATTATATTGTTGAGGGTTTTTGCAAGTTTGTGAGCAGGAGAGTTCATTGCATTGACAATTGGTCTGATTGGTTCTTGGTCTTTGTGGATTTTGGGTTGACCGTAAAGTTTGGGAGCATTTGGTTTTATTGTTCTACAAAATAATTTTTGGTCGGGAGTTAAAATGTAAGATTTGTTGATAGCAGATTTTATTTTGTTGTGGTATGTTTCTGTAGGATCTTTATGTAATTCTTTTATATTGTTGTTGGTGATGAAATCTATAATTTTTATATGGTGTTCGTCTTTATTAACAATTACTATTGTATAAATTGTATTATATTTATATATATATATATATATATATATATATATATATATATATAAATATTAAGCAATCTAATAGCTAAAAATGTCAAACAATATTTTATTGATTCAGAGTGAAATGTAGTACTTTGTGCCCTCTAAAATTAGACTTACAGATTTCTCTAGACGTTGAAACTTTATTATTTAAGAGGACAAACTGATTTTAATCGGAAAATTGACAATTTAATTTGACCAAATGCATAGCCAGTTCACATGGCATGGCTAAATATGGTGAAAACCCGATATTTCACTGATTCAGAGTCAACTACAGTAATTTGGGGCCTCTAAAAGTAGACTTACAGATTTGTCTAGACTTTGACACTTTTTTATCTAAGAGAACAAACTGATTTCAATCGGAAAATTTTAAATTTAATATTATATGAATAAGCCATTTACCACTCATCACAATTTCTCCAAAACAAAACGTTATACTTTTTATAGCTTCTGTCTAATTCCACATTTTTAACTTTGAAAACTAAGTCCATATTCTGGAAATAAAAAATGTATAATGCTTGATCTTCATGAAATGAGTGTTAAGTACACAAAAGTTGTAATATGTTTTCTTTTATTGTAAGAAGCCCAATTATTACATTTTTCCCAATACGTAAATCACTACTGTATATAATTGTTCTGCACCATTTGTTGGGTTGAAGTAGTGCTTACTAAATGCCTTCAAGGCGGAGACATTCCTTGCCTCGGCCGTGCTGGCACGCTAATACGTACACATGCTTGACACTTCGCGAATTGATCGCCTCCCTAATGAGAACGGACCTACCTCTTCCTCTCCTTGTTATTTTTAATTTTATTCCTTGGCGCCGTGCAGGGCTGCCATTCCAGCACGCACTTCCCGCTCAAGTGTCCTCTATAAAAATTAAGTTCAACTTCAACAAGGAACTTACGTTTACTCGAAATTATTTTTGTTTCACTTCATACTCGAACGTAAATTAACTACGAGAATACGCTATAGGTGCCTCAAATCCAATGGGTGCTTTAAAAATGTGATAATGATATTTTTTATTTAATATCTGCTATCTTTTTATAAAATAAGAAGTGTTTAGTATTTAAATTGTTTTATTAACAAAATTAATTATAATAAATCTCTCTAACACATAGCCGATGTGACTACATTTTCTCATTGACGTGAAAAGGTTAAAAAAATGTCCTCAAGAGTTAACCGTAGCGTTAGAAGTATTGAAAATAACCTTTGAGGAGTTTAATTTCCTGTACTAAAGTCATTATAATGGATATAAGTAATTTTTAAAGACTTTAACAACCAAATGTTTGTGTTGTGTATTTTGAAAAGTAAAACAACACTAATATCAAACATGGTGTGGCAATATATTGCGGGGGGAGGAGGGGGCTTGATGAGACCTCACAATGACAATTCCTTTATGTGAAATGTATCAATGGGTTGTATGTGATCTCTCCTTCCTTGATACAAATGTATTCATATATTGGGTCTACCTGTATGTAAAATGGAAACAATAAATCAGTCTGAGTCTCAATATGGCACATATTTTGAAAATATTTTCAAATTCAGAAAAAATATTGAGTTAAATATTAATTTATTTGAAATTAGTTTATTTTAGACGAAATTTTAATCATAATATGTATTTTACTAAATGTTTTATAAACAATTTTATAACACCTTTATGGATGTTTGCAAAAACACGAACATCAAGATTAAAGTATTATTTTTGTGTCTTTATTATAAACAGTTTTTTTATGTGACTCAGTGAAAACGGTTTGACATTGGTTCCCCAACAGATAATTCCATTTTCTAGCCAATTATGTAACAGTGCAAAATACATGTACCACAAAACTTAAATGAACAAACTCTAAATAACAACCACTACTCGTTCAGACCAACCGGCATAGGCCTACGCATTATACCTGTGGGATACTCAGCCAACGGAAGGTTTTTTTTTCAATGTGGTCGACTTAAAACAAAACCTATGTTTGGTTTTAAATATATACTAACACACCACCAGCACGAAGAGATACGTACTAGAAAAATACAAACATTTTAATAATGAATTAAATGTGTTGGGTTGGACACTTTACTATACTAAAGTTTTAAACCTCGTTCACACATTTCAATTAGTCGCTCTTAAAGTGAAGATGTCAGCAAAGTTTTTGTTCAGACAAGACGACCCCTCTGTGGGTTTTTCCCGCTAAGATCGATGCTTAGACAATTAGCCAGTTCTTGTAGTCCACAAAAACCGGCACGCCCATCTCGTCAAGTCAAGATGGCGTTGCCAGACTTATGTTGATCTCCCAGCAACATCGTGAAACATTTGTATCGGTTTACTGATATTGTTCTTATTTTTTCTAATACCCTAATGAAATTATTAAACTTGCATAAAGTACCAGTACCAATGTACACAAAATGCTACATAGTGTAAAAGTATATAGTTTGTTTAAAAACAGCGTAGAGAAACTGTAATAGAAAATACAAATACAAAACTTAAAAAACATTTGATTCTAACAAAAACTTTCCATAAAAATTTTGATCTGACATGTACAAAATCCACGTGGATCCAAATGTACAAAATGCTTTGGACGTCCAAAAATGTGGATTTTTCTATGGCCATAGACTTATAAACATACCAAAGTTTTAAATTTGGTATGTGTACTTTTTATACCAAGAGCTTTAAATCAATTGTGTGGTTTGAAGTTGTCACAATTGTAATCTATAGTATGAAACTTTTTGGAAAAAAAAAAAACGACTATTCATACCAAGTAGACGCTTTTCACCAACAAATTTGGAAGTCCCTCAGCTATATGTATATATGGAGCTACCCCAAGCACCTAGTCATTTTCAAATGTCATACTAAGAAGTGGTTCGGATTCACAATAAGCTGCAGGCTTTTTATTTGCTCTGGCTGTTGGGGCTTTTGATGAATTGCCCTTTTTAAGAATCAGTCGAGCTCAGTAACAAAGACTACACTTATTGGTCTACACGCTTTAAGATCTGTCTTAAAGCAAAATCTACTTATAACTCATGTTCAACATAAAAAAATAACTTACTATATCTTTGTAACTAAAAGAATGACATTTGTTCATTATGGTTTTCGCAGTTCTCCTATAGACACATTATGTATGGGAAGGCTCCTTAGAGGACAGCTAATATAAGTTTTGCCAACTTATTTTTTGGTACTATAGAACTTAAGAGGCTTTTTGCTTGATTTGCGGCTATAGTAATAATAATATCTAAAATTGCAAGACATTTTTATTTTCAATGTTTGAATTGGAGTTCGTATGAACAAAGGATAAGGTAGAATGAATGGTCTAGGTTTTTGTTGGAGCAGAAATTGAATTTGGATGAAACTCAAATCTATGGCCAAGTTCAATAGACAGTGACTATTATTCGATCACAAGATTGCTATATATAGATTTGATAAGCCTTCCAGTTTTAAGAACAGTCGTATTATGGAACCCAAACACACCTAGCTATTTCTGCAATGCTAATTTATATAATTAGAATGTTTGGTAATTGGGTGTACTCCACAGCGAACTATACCACATCAAGGCCTACATGGAATTGAAAACTAATTCGAATGGAGGCATTTTAGAACACCAATTGAGGAAGTAAATGAGGCCTCTGACAATCCCCACACAACTTACCGCAGGGGAGAGGTGATGAATGTAGCTTAGGTTCGGCTGGAAATTAACTGTCCAACTAAGGTCCGCTGATGGATTTTCAGCATCTCTCCTGTCTTTTCAATTTCCTATTTTAAATTGGATTCAACCTATTGCAACTGAATGTATTGCAAACCGAGCATATTTCATATTCGAAGTATCAATTTGTGATTTGTCACTTTATCAATTTATTAAATGGCTCAACTATTGTTTTATTTACATATTTATTTTTATATCTTGCTAGTAAATAAAACTAATAGCAACAAACTCATTGACATTACACAAATATAAGTTATATTCATTTTAGAAAACAATAGTTTACATTCCAAACGTAAGCACTGAATAAACTATTGGTCATATAAGGGTTATTTTCAATATAAATTCTTTTTAATCAGTACCCATTTAATGGGAAATGTGCTTAAAATGAAGTTTCTTTTAAAACTTTGGAATATTTTAATCTATATATGTATACATATAACACTGGGACCAATTTTATTTAAAGTATCATAGTACATGTGGTAATAGACATGATAAAATTACTCAATAAAATTACAGAGGCTTATTATGTACAGAAAGCTTAATCAATCTTACTCGTTGTGAAATAGGAGTAAGCTACTCTAAAGTGAGTCTACCAAGTATAGCATTATCCTAAGGGTTTCATAGTAGTAAAAGTAAAATACACACCAGAACTAAACTTAAGGTTCAAGCATATCTTAAAATCTTATACATTTACCATGATTTTTTAAATTAGTTTAAGACAAAGTATATGAATATTGTATATTTTTTTAGTGGAGTTAGGACAGAATGTACACATATTCTATGAGTCAAGTCATACTATGTAATAGAGAGTTATAACGGAGTGTACATACAGTCTAGGAGTCAAGTCATAATATGTAATAGAGAGTTATAACGGAGTGTACATACAATCTAGGAGTCAAGTCATAATATGTAATAGAGAGTTATAACGGAGTGTACATACAATCTAGGAGTCAAGTAAAATTTGAAATAGAGAGTTATAACGGAGTGTACATACAGTCTAGGAGTCAAGTCATAATATGTAATAGAGAGTTATAACGAAGTGTACATACAATCTAGGAGTCATGTCATAATAAGTAATAGTGAGTTATAACGGAGTGTACATACAGTCTAGGAGTCAAGTCATAATATGTAATAGAGAGTTATAACGGAGTGTACATACAATCTAGGAGTCAAGTCATAATAAGTAATAGTGAGTTATAACGAAGTGTAAATACAGTCTAGGAGTCGTCATAATATGTAACAGAGAGTTATAACGGAGTGTACATACAGTCTAGGAGTCAAGTCAAATTTGAAATAGAGAGTTATAACGAAGTGTACATACAGTCTAGGAGTCAAGTCATAATATGTAATAGAGAGTTATAACGGAGTGTACATACAGTCTAGGAGTCAAGTCATAATATGTAATAGAGAGTTATAACGGAGTGTACATACTGTCTTGGAGTCAAGTCATACTATGTAATAGAGAGTTATAACGGAGTGTACATACAGTCTAGGAGTCAAGTCATAATATGTAATAGAGAGTTATAACGGAGTGTACATACAGTCTAGGAGTCAAGTCAAATTTGAAATAGAGAGTTATAACGGAGTGTACATACAGTCTAGGAGTCAAGTCATAATATGTAATAGAGAGTTATAACGGAGTGTACATACAGTCTAGGAGTCAAGTCATAATATGTAATAGAGAGTTATAACGGAGTGTACATACAGTCTAGGAGTCAAGTCAAATTTGAAATAGAGAGTTATAACGGAGTGTAAATACAGTCTAGGAGTCGTCATAATATGTAACAGAGAGTTATAACGGAGTGTACATACAGTCTAGGAGTCAAGTCAAATTTGAAATAGAGAGTTATAACGGAGTGTACATACAGTCTAGGAGTCAAGTCATAATTAGAATGTCGGTGAAAGTTTAACTTAGATTGGAGCTCTGGGATGGTAGGGTGTGGGGGCGATGGGACGTGAAATGACGGCCACCACCTGTTCGCACAATCTTCCTCGCCATTTCTCAAAATTGACTTTTCAAATAAGACACATAGAAAGGGCCAACGAAATTGAACTTTATAATAGGCTTCATTTTCAACATCTTTAGCTGCAATCTCATTTTTTCTTAACCATCCAAAAAGTTCTTTGATTAAATTTCCAATGTTTACTACTTTTTCTCGTTCAAACCAGAAGTTTGAGTTTGAGGTAAACTTGGCCATAGCTTGTGTTGTTATACATATGTGTTATGACACACACTAACACAGATAGGTCTATTGCACTTAGGTAAAGACTACCCTTCCTCTGTTTATATAAACAACTAGTATACCCTCTCCTTACATTGACAAATTTTACAAAAATGTTCATAACAATAGTACATTAACTATTCATGAATGATAATTTCTTATGTAGATCCACAGTGCACATTAACTATCAAATTAGATCTTGGTTCATCACTGTACCTTGTTGTACAAATCATCAACAAGATATTATCCTCAGCAAACTTACATAGATTCAAGATTTGTATTGTCATGAAACACAACAATGCATGGACAAAAATCAATATTTTTACACTAAATTTAACAAAACTTTATAAAAAATAATTATACAAGTACAATATACAAAAATTAAAATATACATAAAATACAATGCAATATACAAATTGGCTAGAACAATAAAATTAGATGAAAAACAGTTAAAGATAAATTAATGTAAGACTACATCATAGTAATAATGTTAATATATAATCTAGGTCATAATTCTAAAATTAGTTATGTCTTTCCCAATTTACAGTTTTAAAAAAAATCATCAATTTTATATAGACATTCATCGAGGGGAATATCCTTGATTTTTCTTTAAATTTAGAGTGGGGAAGTGATTTATTCTATCTGGCATTGAATTATACAGTTTAGTAGAAATATATAACTAGTTTGTCTGTGAGCTACTATACTTAAACTGTTGAACTCTTAAACAATCTTTATGTCTTATATTATAAGTATGAAAGTCAGCATTGATATTAAATAAATCTAAATTTCCATGAACAAAACTAAGCAAATGGAATACAAAGAGAGTAAAACGTTAGAATTCAGAGTTGTACAAACCAAGATTTACAAGATGTTAATGCAGGTAAATTACATATTAATCTAATAGCTCTTTATTGGAATATAAAAAGTTTCATACTTTTTATACTCCAAAAAGATCCCCAGAGAATAATTCCATATGTCAAAATACTTTGAATGTAAGCAAAGTATACGGTTAGTAAAATATAATTATCAACTGAGTTTCTTAATCTTCTAAGTATATATAAACATTTAGCCTTTTTTTGAATACATAATCAACACGAGAATTCCATGATAATCTAGAATCTAACAATAGCCAACAAACTTTAAATTACTGTTCTCTGGAGAATCTAAAACATTTCTATTGTATCTAAAAGATAAATTACAGATTTTTTCCGTGTTTAACGACAAGTTATTAGCAGCACACCAGTCCTGAAGTAATGTAAAATTAGAATTTAATTTATCATTAACTAAATATTCTAAAGGTTTATTACTGACCTTCAAACCCAAGTCATCTGCAAATAAATATCCATCAATCATCAATACCTACACTCTCTATGCTAATTGGTAAGTCATTAATATATATATTAAATAGAATTGGCCCAAGAATTGAGGCTTGGGACACATCATTTTCGACTCTCCTACCTTTAGAAAAGACCAATCTTTAAACAAAAATTGAATTCTATTTGTTAAATAAGAAAGTACAAGTTCAACAGAATCAGGATTAAATCCGTAAAAAGAGAGTTTTTACTTAAAATACTATGTTGTACAGTATCAAATGCTTTAGACATATCGTAAGACCTAAAATTTACATTTTTACCTTGTTCTATATCATTAACCACATTATGAACTAGCTTAACTACTGCATTACATGTACTCCTGTTAGGCCTATAACCATACTGTTTATTAGTAAATATACTAAAGTTTTCCAAGTGCTCTGATATCTGTTATAGAAGTAAAGATTAAAAAATTGTTGACACAATAGGAACAATTGATATAGATTGATTATTGTTTTCAGCATTCCTATCCCCTTTTTTGTAAACAGGTACAACCTTGACATTTTTTAATTGATGTGGGAAAACAAACCCTTTGATTAGATATTAATTAAAAAGATGTGTTAAAACCTCGCTTATATAAATAGGGGAAATCTTCATAATATTAGCAGTTAAACCATATAAATCCAAGCGTTTGCTATTGTTTAAACTATTAATAGTCTCAAACATATTTTCTACAGTGACTTTTTTAAATTGAAAATTATACTCAAGTCTAGGATATTTATGAACATAAAAATTACTATCTTTAATACAATCAGGAATACTATCACTAACTTTCTTAACATGATCAATAAAAAAATTGTTAAATTTATCAGGTGTTATTCCAACAGGAGTTGGAGCAGCTTTACAGTTGTTATTTGCAAGCATATTGGTGACTTGCCACAACTTTTTGATTTTATTTGCAGCATTCTGGATATCATTAAAGTATGATATTTTAACATTTTTAATAGTATACTTGTATTGTTTCTTAAATATGTTATATCTATCCATTAATTGTTTACTATCATAAACTTTACTTAAGTTATATAACATATCACAGTGGTCTTTGAGTTTTCGTAAATTACTATTGTACCATTTGTTATCAGGCTTAGACCTCTTATTTGAATAACTTAAAAGTACAAAAGCACCATTTACTGCCCATAAGAATGGGTCATGAAAATTCTTAAACTTATCATTAATATCATCAATACTGTACACATCTATCCAATTGATTTGACTTAGCCTATGTATTAACTTTTGTATACTAAAATCATTTACTAATCTAACTAAATTCTTAGGTGGATTTACATGAGACAAATGGATATCATTAACTAAACTAAAAACAATGGCATTATGATCAGAAACAACAGTGTGAGTGACCTCAGAGGACCCTTTGGTATTATGTGTGTTTATTACATCATTATCAATACATTTGCTATAAATTGGCCTGGTAACATCTGTAGTGCTAATATTAATTCCAAAACAATTAAACAAGTTTTGGAGATCACTTCTAAAAACATTATCAGCACTAGGCCTAAAATTTACACTGAAATCACCACATACTACTGCACTAAAATTTGACTTAAAAGCTAAACAACATATATTGTACTGACATTCAAGAACATTTTAAAAATACAAATAGTTATCATTATAGGGTCTATATACAGAGATAATAACAATTTTTTTTTAAAATTAATTCTACAACAGTTGCTACACAGACCATTTCAACGGAGGCATCTCTAATTCTTGTAAATTCAAGAAAATCTATATTCTTCTTTACAAATATACAGAACCCCCATGATTTTTAGTAAGTCTGCTGTAAAAAGAAGTAAGTTTATACCCGGATAATGTGAGTAATGAGGAATCAGCTGCCTTCATCCAATGCTCAGCAATAGTAATAACACTAACATTGTAATTTGAGCAAAGCATATTTAAATAATCTATCTTATTACAGAGACCTTGAACATTCCAAAAAAATATATAAAAACATCCTTTTTTTAAAAGCTCTAAGTGCTAAATCATTAGGCCATTAGGCTTATAGGCTAATGGCCTAAAAAAAAAAAACACCAAGCCCAGACCCATCCTGGTTAGATGTAACCAATTGCTGGTCATTGTAAAAGACCAGAGGAATAGGTGGTTCAGATTTGAATGCCTATCATGTAACACCTTACATACTGTTTCATCTATCTTATCAACTACAAATAACTTACCTAGCTTATTTAAGTGGAGACCATGATTGGTATAAAATCCAGAACCTGTGTTACTAATATCAATATAAATAACATTTTTAAATTTCATACAAAATGATTTGATTCTGGCATTTTTTAGTTCAAACTCCTTATTCACAATTGACCACGAGGGAAGATCAAATCGATGGGGCACAGAGAACACTATCACATTGGCTGTACGCAGCTCTTGAAGTTTCATCTTCAGCGATTTTAAAAGACCAGCCGCTTTATTGTGGGCTACACACTTAGTTCCTGCCAGATAAACTATGAAATCATCTGGTCCATTCTTAGATGTTGTAGATAGACTGCCTTTGATATCTTACAACATATCAGGTTTAACATAACCTGATATGTTATAAGAACATTCTTGTGACCTGCTTGCAGATGTAGATGGAACATGCCTACCTTACCTGTCAGAGTAAATAGTCACGTTTTGATACAACTTTTCTTTAGGCTTAGGCCCAGTTGATTTTTTTATGTTTAAGCCTACTGATGTGATCAAGGTCTGGCTGAAAACTGTTATTAGATTCACATATGTTAAGGGTGGTATTTACAGAGTGCTCATTTTCAGCTCCTAATATACCATATCTATTGACTGAAGGGAGGAACTCTTTCTCAAATTTAACTCGGCATTGAGCGTTACCTTTCTTTTTAGACCTAATTATTTTCCATTCGGAGCTAGTATTTGAAATAACACTGTTATCACAACCTCTTTTGGAATATCTAGCACTACCTGAGACCGAGACAGATTCCCAACCTCTTTCATTGGAAATTGGACTGATTTCAGATGAGTTGTCCTTGAGAGATTTAAGGCCTACATCACTAATTCCAACTTGTTCAGATCTTACTCCAACCTCTCTTCCTCTAATCTGATTGATTTTAAGGGATTTGTTCTCTACTTTTAAAAGTTCAATGTCATTCTGCAACACTCTAATTATTTCGGTAAGATTTTGCAATTCATAATGTACATCGTACACTGCCTTTTCCCCGATGTTACCTTGGAGGTTATGTTGACTAGAGTCTTCACAACTTTTACAACACCATTCGGATTCTTCATCTGGGATGTCATATTCACTTATTCCAGCACATCAAAATTCCAGCACATACTCACCCAAACCACAGAAAAGCTGACTGTAAATGGCCTTTTGCCTCAAAGACACAACCATATATACTGACATATACACAGATGTTAATAGTCCTCCCATACTCTCTAAATGCAGACTTGACTATCAATCACCCTTTATTGATGATTACTACTAGACGCTCATCCTACCTACATTTGAATAATTGTTTTACTACAATTTTTCTACCCCACAGGATGTCCTACGTCAATAGCAGTGTCTGCATGTTAAAGGTGACAGCTGTGTTTATGTATAGTGGAAGTCTCATAGAGAACCTGTTTGTGTTCAAGTAAAAAATCTTAACAATCATCCTTTAATATGATAGTTTTAATACAATTTCACAAAAACTTCCTTATTAACTTAATTCTGGTTACTTAAGGAGGCTTGATTAGTCAATCCTGAATTGTGTATGTAGAATTGGCGGTTGTTGTTTGAGGAGTTGGTCTGGTTTGTCGTTGAGTTGAATACATAGGATGAGTTGGTCCTTCAGATTTATGTCTGTAAGGTGTTGTTTAGTGGGACCTACAAAGACCGTTCTGTTTCCCGTTGCATGTCAACAAGTAGTCATATTGGTTTGGAGAATTTGTGTATGTTTTCCATAGTGAGGCAAGAGCAGACAAAGGTTGGTGTCCAATACTCACATGAAGTATTGGTGAGATCTCAATGGTCTGTGTCTCAAGGTTAGGAGTGAGAGTACAGTAATTGTTTGTATATAGGGTGGGTGGGAGGACTCATTGTTAGTTTTGTGGAATTTATATTGGATGAGCAGATGGGGCCATCAAAACAAATGCTGGATGGGTGGAACTGTTTGTGCATAAGTCACTTGAGACCATATCAATCTGTGGACGGAGAGAGTAACTGAAATCTCTGAATGTAGGACCAAGTGTTTGTATCATTATGGACTACTAAACTATTCAATTTTTAGGGTTATGGTACTTATTACCTACCAATATGTTATACTTGAAATGTTGCTAATATGCGATGAAAATGTTTCTCTCCTATCATATTGGGTGGACCTACAACATGAGATGAATATTTGTTGCAGGACTGTTAAACTCTAAGTGAGCAAAAAATCCAGTTTAAGTTAAAGAACAAATTAAATAGAAGTAATTATTTTATTTTATTTTATTAGATATAAGGATGTATAATCAAATAAAGGATATATCATATGGCTTTCATATCCCAGCTATCAAACTAATAAAAGATTTTAAGAATTACACAGATAACAAATATCTAAATAGGATGATGATGTTGCTTGCGTCCGCAGCAATCCTCAAGCTGTGTATTTCCCCTGGGTGGTGCTAAACTAACAATGATTTTGGTAGCTGAATTGTCACCTCTGTGATCTCCCAGCATGTCAGCTGCCAACCAAGATATAAAAATAAATCATTCTTACAGTTAATTTCTGCTACTTCAACTATAAAAAGTTTATTTTTTTTTTTTTTTTTTAGGTTGAATGCAAGAAAGCGCAACCAAAAGAAGTGATGCTACCAGCAAATCTTGCGAAGACTCGAGCCGCTGGAAGAGGAGCATGCGGTGAGTTGTTAATGGTCAGCCCATCCACAGCAACAGGCAGCAGCGCTCCACCCAGTGGCGCCACATATCGCTATACCCCTTACCCCCTTCCAACACCCATCACACCATCCTACATCCAGTTCCCAGCACCAGCCACCCCCACTATCTACAACGTTGCTGGGGCTATGCAAGCTGCAGCCAGTTTCAAACGGGTCATGGCAGCCACAGCAGCAGCTGCCTTACGCCCCCCACCCACCCCTACGCTAACATATAGTATGAGTGATTTACTAGGTGTGCAGGGCTTGGACATGTCCGCGGTCTACCACCCTGCTATTCCAGCAGCCATTGGCCTCTGACCTGTTATCACCTCTTTCCCGAGGCCTCAATAAGTAGATGACGCCGGAATTTTGTTTCCACTGCCGTATATTTTACCTCACTAGATTAAAAGTCCTAAATATTTTCTCTTGCTTAGAAGCATTTCTGAAAGAATCAAAATTTGATGTTATTATTTCATTTTAAGTACTGTTTATGTTAAGAAAAACTTTCTAAATCATCCTTTAATTTGGACATTAATACATTTTTGTAATCTTACTACAACAAAGTGTCATAAAAACCAGAAGAGTACCATGAGGAATTTAAGTGCCATAATTAGTGATTCATTTCAGTATAGATTTTATAGCTGTAGGTAGTTTTCAATCACTTCAGACACCAAAACGGGTAATTTAGACAGTAGAATCAATCGATATTCAACCTGAAGACTGTGTTAAGCCTTAGTAGTGTTTTGTTAACTATCAATTTAGTGAAATCAGTTTAGATTGTAGATGCCAAAATCCTAATGAACAATCATAGGTAGATATTCGTATTTCTAGAAATGGTATACCAGATTGAAAATCACTTGTCATTTTTCCTAGAAATCATGTTTATTTAATTTAAAGCCTTTTTCCTTGCTAATACATTATTTCATTTACTGATGAAGTGATTTTATTCCATAATATAATCTATCAAATCAGTATACTCCAAAAGATAACGTAGTATATCGTTTGACTCATTTTCATCTTCAGATCTCATTCAAATCTTTAGATGTACATTATAATTGCTTACAAAATTAATATAACTAATCATTAAATTAAAATAATTAGCTAATAATTTTTTTCAGAAAATCCAAAATATTTATTCCAGGACAATGAATTTTAATAAAAATTAACCGTTCAAAAATAATTTATTTGTTCACCTCCTTTTCTAACAGCATCAATCTAGTTACAAAAAAAGAAATAAATATGTAACAAGGACAATAAACTATAAAAATATAAACTGACAATTGAATGGAATAGTAGTTAAACCTTTTTATCATAAGATCTGAAATAACAATTTCTAAAAATTTTAGTATGAATGGTAATATTGAACATATATAGAAACTTGATTAAATTTGATTTATGATAGGAGTACACATCAATAACTGCGCGGTCAGATCCCGTGCAGTCTTGCATGGCCCCAGCGGAGACTCTCTGTTATTGTTATATCATCATTATTGTACATAAACCTACTTTTCTGTTCTTTCTTACTTCTGACAGTACTTACTTGTTTTGTTATTAGTGATTACTTAATCATTGCCAAAGATGTCAACATCAGAATACTGTGTTGACTGGTATTCATTGAGTGATATTTTAACTTAGTACTTATGTAAGTTATAGGTTATTGTTATGTTTTTGAGTCTATTTTCTGTTTTAGAAATACAGTATTGTAAAACGAGCTTTATTTGAACAATGTATTATTTTATCTTTATGGTTTGTTTTGTTTTAACTTGGATTGCTTCGCTTTATTTTAGTTTTTGTGTTACCTTTCATGTATATATTACATTATAAATCAGAAACTCACTCATGAAATTTCATAACTCTGTTAAAATTTATGTTTTTACTAATTTATTACTAAATAATTATTACTTCATAGACCTCATTTTTAGGGTTTAATGGGATAAAAATAATATTAAATAAATCAATTTCAAATACTTAATTTTACAATAATTTCAGTTTAAGGAAGATAGAATAGAAATCATAATATGTTCCAGCATTTAAATATAGTCTTTTTGAATTTAGGTTTTATCGTTTATCGACATTGTATTAGATTAGAAAAGTATTTATCAAAATTCTAAGTTAGTTAGATTAGATAAATTGCATTTAGACAAATCTTCAAGTTTAATTGTTTGAGCTTTTGCCATTAACAATCTAATTAGAATATGTTGTTATACTTTTAGTGATACTGTTTAGTAAGAGCTTTTCATTGTTTAGACATCAACACATTTAATTTTTCCGAACGTAAAAAATGGCACATTCGGTGTTAATTCCTTAAATAACCTCATTTTGTGATAAATAAATAAATTAGATAAGAAAACTAAAGATAATATTCATATTTTAATCGCACATAGCAAATGTAATTTTCCAAGTTCATTTAACGAACCTCAATATTCATAATAAAATAGTATTTGATGTGGTAAAACTACAATTTATTTTTTAAATAAAGGCTAATATTGTAAACCTTTTATGATTTACAAAAAACTGACATATTTACCTTGTCTAATGCATATCGATGACGTTTTTAGACTCTTAGCACATGGAGTGTGTCAACATCCTTATTAGCTAAATATTCTTACGCACATGGCCTTTAAATTATTCTTTCTTGATTTTTTAAGAGTTTGCATTTATCTTCCATCACATGTTCTAGGATTTCTTTTAGATAAACCTGTACCTTAACAATTTAACTATTAAGATTATGATTTGCACAAACAAATATAACTAATTATTTCATATTTTATTTAAATACTTCAAACACATATCTTCTCACTTTTTAGATCTTTATTAATAATAAATTCAAAACATTCTTTGTATATAATTCCAATATTTGGTGTTTATTAATGAAAATCATGACATATCTAATACTATTAGTCTCAAACACTTTTATGGGTATTTATTTGTGTATTTTTTAATTTTGCTTCTTTACATTTAAAATCCCTTAGTAATGATTCATATTTGCCCATCTTTACACAACCAGAAATGAGATCTCATAAGGTATGTTATAATCTTTTTGCATCTTTTTTTGACTTTTGTTATTTTTGCAATCAAAGTACTTAATTAAAAACATTTAACTTATTGTGATCACCAAAGAAGTATATCTCTATTTTTGTGTGTATGTGATGAATATTTATTTATAGTGTACAGTTGTAGAATCTGACTAGATTATTCCAAGGACTTATCTTATTTAGAGGTTTGGGCTTTATATACACATTCTGTATTAATAATAGTAGAGAAAAGATTTTATTAAGGTTAGAATCATAGAATATAGAAGTAGATAAGTAATTGTAGAAGAAGTCATGTAATATTAATGTATACTATTAAGTAACTATGTTTCGTTGCCATTTAACACTTATCAAGAGAAATTCCTGTTGATAAGTGAAGTTTCAGGTGAAATTTTTGAACTAAAACAAATTTAGTAGTTTAAAATGTTAATTTTAAAAATGAACCAATTTTTACAGTTCATATAACGATGTTGTTAATCAGTTATCAATGTTTTTATTAATATTTGTAAACTAACAACTGCAAATAGTTGTTTCCATAAAATATCCTTCATTAAAGATTTCACCTGAACTTCCTGCATATATAGTAATCTCCTAAATGTTGTTAAATTCCTGACAACGAATTATTACAAGTACAAGTGGAAATAATTATTATTTAAATAATTTTCTTGTTTTGTTGATGTTATGAAATCAATAAATGTTTAAATTGGTTCACTATGTGATTGTTTTGCTGTTTGATATGTCAATGCTTTTAAATAGAAGCTAGATTGTAGAGTAGAACCGTAGTTGTAGAGCGCATCCTTCCCTTCACACTGGGGTGTTCTGGGTCAAAATTATCATATGAAAATTAAAAAGGCGGTGTGATTCAAACGCTTTCAATTTGGTTTGATTCACTTGATAATTTTTCATTGGATTTATTTTGTCTTTAAAAATGTTGATTTCATTTATTTTTATTTACCTATTATCATTATTTTGTGTTGTTTAGCTTTCAGAATTATATTTGGTAGCAAAAACTAAGATCTCATAAGAAAGGGTTTAGTAATAAAAAAAGTCGGCTTTACATAGAACTAGGTAAATTTCACATAGAAGTAAGCTTATTGTGAGTGTGGAGCGTAGAGGTATGGTGCTTTGATTTCACTTAAAAGGTTGATGGACACCTGAGAAAAGACTAATTAACGGCTGAGCTTACATTTACGATTTATATTATTTAGGGATGTAATTGACCATTGGCACCGGATCAATAGCACAAAACATCAAGATGGAAAATCTCTTTTTAGAAACATAAAGTTAGTTTTTTAGGGGTAACTATATTATACAGTAAAAGAGGTTTTGAATTTTAAGTAATCATAGAGATTATATATGTAGCCGTTTTTCACGACAACTACATGTTGGATATAATTTGGATGGATTTATTTTAATTTTTTAAAACATTATTTGTTCACTCTAAATGCTTTTAAAGCGAAATAACCAAATTAAATTAAATTTTTTGTATATACTTTTAATTCTTTCAAATTATGAGAAAGCTACAAATTATTATTTAAGAGCAGTTTTAGGATGTTTCATTGGTTTTTTACGATAAGTAAAACCCAAAATTATTATTGCTGATCCACTATTATTATTTATGATTGGTCTAGTAATGGTTTTGAATTTTCAGTTTTTAGCAATTCTAGATTGAAACACTGCTGATGAATCGAATAACTGAAGGCAGTATTTAACTTCCTCAGAATGTCTTCAACTTAACGTTTACTGTTCAATCAAGCAACTCAACCTTGTCTGTCTATTACTGTTATCCCAATCCACATTTCTTTTTGCGATATCAGGTTTTGCTTGTTGATTTTTGATACTTTTGTTTGTCTATTTGTTGTTTTACAAGCTAATATCTAAAGTGGCCGGCCTATCAATGTTAAATAATTGGTATACAGTATATATTAAATTGACCCAATTCAATTGCAGTATTCTCTGTTGGAACCCTGAATGTATTAACTTATTAAAAACTATTTTGAAACCAGATATTGGTCCTCAACTCTGTTTTTGTTTGAAAACAAGTTTTTCTTACAGTCAATATCTCGTACAAACTTTAATTATTTACAGTTTGTCTACAACATGCTCGTATTCTGTTTTATTATATTGCCAAAATGTGCTAGTTATTTATAAAAAAAAACCCATTATTCTGTCTATTTTTTAATTATTTCCTTCAAATCCAGTTTTGAGCAATCAGCATATTTTCCTCTATAATGAAGCTGTTTTGACTCTATTTTAATTCCAATGCACAAAAGATTCATTTGTATGATTTATGCATTTTCACTCTTATTAACTGATACAACCGTAGATGTTTTCTATTCTTGAGGCAGTGTTATCTTCCTCCATACTTACAGGAGTGGGTACGTGTATGGGTGGGTGGGTGGATCAGTAGTATTTTAACACGTGCTTATATGTAATTTTACTTTACGACAGTTTGTTTTAGAAACAAATTATTGTTCACTTTTTGCCAAAGCTATTTTATATAGCAATCTTATACCATTGCTCTCTTGTAGTAATATTTTGTATTGCATTTAAGCCAGTATATTTGATATTAAAACATTCTAGAGTTTGTTCGAATGATCGTGTAAAACCTAAATTACCAATTTTACAAGACTGCGAGCTTCCATATATATTTGATATGGCAATTAATCAAAACACTTGTATTGAATCTAGTATTACCTTGTCATAAAATAGTTATTTAAACATTTATAATAATATGCTGTATGCCTCTTAAAATCAAACCATCTGAAAACAACAGATAGTTAATTTTTTGTGCAACATGCTATAGGACCATCATTTATTGTCGAATAGTTCTTGTACATATTAAATGAACCAAATTTATTTAATTACTATTTAAATGTTAAGAAATATTATATGTTCCTTTTAAATTATCCATGTTTTCAATATTACTGGTATTGTTTAATTAATGAGCTAAACAAATTGAGCAATTAAACTTTGACCAGTGTAACAATAAAGCCTAAAATGAGTTAAATCAAGAGTAAGATCAATAATAAATAACAATTGGTGTTTTATATAATTTTGGAGCTCAAATATAAAAAAGAATTTTTTGTATGTTACGATGCTCATGATCACTTGTATCACATTAATAGCAGTGTTATTAAATATTAAAAAAACATGGTTATATGTTGATACAAATCACTGTATCATCCTAAAGTAACTATATTAAAATTTACATCCCGTAATTATTTATTTAAAAATGTTATACCACCATATCTAATGTCATACAAACGTACTTTCATAACACTCAAATTACATTAATAAATTTATTTATAGCAATAGCAAAATACAACAAACTATTCAGGTACCATAGTGTATTTCTCTGGAAAGTTAAACTAATTTATACACTTAAAGATAGTATTTTCTCAAGCAAAATACAGCATACTGTCTCAAAAAAACGATCATAGCATCTTGAAATAATTCTATTTTGACTAGTTCACTGAAAAAGTTCATTCGATTTTGACTAGCTCTAGAAATTAACATGTTGAGATAAATAATTAACATATTTTAGATTCTATTTAGTTATTTTTTCTGTCTTTAGTTATTTTCATTTAATATTTATTTGGTTTTATTATGTTTTATATGAAGTGCTATGGATCACACTGTAGTTAACTATGAAATTTCATGGAGGGTTTTCATTAAATTTTCCATTCTCATTATTCTATGCACTTTCTGTTACCCTCCCTAAGAGAACTGTAAATATTTAGTGTTATTTACATCTGTTTCTTTGATTCTAGATTGGATTTGGTCAATGGGGCAAATGCATGACGGTAAGTGATTCTCACTTCTCCTCCACCTTTCTTCAAGTATAATTTCTTTTTATTTATATAAAGTGACAGATTTTTTAAAATAAAAATTAATGAATTATCATTCTTTTATTTTTTCATGCAGCCACCCATTTAAAAATGTACATGTAATGCTGAATGGGGGTTATATTATAGATGTTTTAGATGAACTAAGACCTAAATTTGTTAATGTACTGTTCTTAAAACAAATTCCTATTCAATTATAAAGCAGCTTTGAAATAGTTGTTCTCTGTCTGTCTAGAAAAGGAAACAAATCATGTGTTAAATTTGGGAATACTTTCTTATAAAATACTTTGAAAAGTTCTTATAAATATCTTTCTGTACATTTATAGGTATTTCGGCTATTTTTAGTAACAATTTTGATCTTCCGCTGTAAATTTGCTGTTTTGTTTGGTGAGGTTCATCTACTTTTCTCTGTCTGTACAATGAAAAAATTCACTTAGTAGTTTTATTTAGTAAGTTAGGACAGTAGTAAATAGTGTTTACAATGTACCTATATTGAAATGAAAAAGTCTTTATTGATGACTAAAAAAATAAGATATAAATGACGAGGTTGGGGCTGTTGTGCCCTTTCTTACACATAACTATAAAGAGATAAGGCAATAATAAACATAAAAATCAAATTTGACAATATTGGCATGTCAAACATAATTATTATTGTATTACAAAGTTAGTTTATGAAATGTATTCATCCCTTTGGTTTTTTGTTCTATTAATCAACTTTAATTGCATTGGTAATAGAAAATATTTTGAGTAAATGCGTGGAAGGACATTTTAAGATAATAATAACCAAGATTATATGCTTAACAAATACAAAGTAGGAAGTTTAATCTTACACTGTGTATTCCACGGTTTGACTCAATCAATTGTGTTTAATACTTAGTTAGTGTTTTAAGATAAGGCTATGCTAACTTGCAATCATTACATAGAAAGTATACTTTATTTACATCATCTTCAAGAACAGTATCAGTGTCAATCTAAAGAGTGTTTCTTGGAATAAAAGGCTGTTCAATAAGCTGGCATGTCTGGTTTAGTGGTCATGAATTTCTCTGTTTTTTTTTTGGTAAATTATTTTTGTAAGCGTGAAGAATAACCTCACAGATGTATAGTCGCTATTGTATGTATCTTTAGAGTTTTAAAAGCCCCCTGAAGCTTTCTCTGAGATTTAGGTCGGCTAGGATACGAATTGCAACTTTTTGCAAGATGACTCTTTGCAGATTCTAAGAGGATGACCCACCCTCCAGAGAGCTATTCCATATTGGATATTCATCTCAAATAGGGTGTGATATGCTGATTTTGTTTTGGGAGCTGAGCTAATTGATTATGTCCTCAATACAAAGAGTGCTGAGCAGCATAGGCGGCTCTAGGCTGAATATTCTAGGGGGGCTTGCACACCGGGGTTCCACCCCCGGAAAATTTGAAAAAATACAATGCAAAAATATGCATTTTAAAGCTTTTTTCTATTTCCACACTGCAAAATTATAGTTTGAATATAAATAAATTTAATTTCAAGTATTAAAATTTTTCATTGTTTTACCTATCCATAAGACTACAAGTGACTTAGCTTTATGCCAAGAACAATCAACGCACTTTGTGAAACAACATTAGTTTTATGTACATTTTATCGCTGTTTAGTGTCATCTTTTTATATTTGTTGAAAAGCTCAAAATGAATGCTGATTTGCATATTGGGTGAACACAGCTAAACTAAAGGTCAAACCTGACTACATTATTATAAATTTATCAATCAGCATCCAGCAAACTCTTGGATTAAGTAGTTTTTGTTAGGCAACTAAAACAGGTTAATAAGCCGCTTCTGATATAAGAAGAATTAGAGTTGGGGTTTACAAAAATCAACTGCTCATAATCTACTATGCTAGAAACATATTTTAGTATGGCTATGTAGTAAATTGTACATCATAAATCCTTCTCTTAGAAAAGGATCATAAGTCATAGTCTGTTTTAGTAATAGATACAAAGCTTTGCATTCATTGGTTTTAGTTGCCTAATGAATATGAGGAGAATCCACACGTCGAATGGACCTTGTACTTTTCGTACTTAACAAGATTTTCTTTGATTTTTTCCAGTTTCTGAGGCCTAGGTTTGTGAAGACTTCATCAGCAATTGAAATAATGTATTGTATGTTCGGCAGACATAACAGAAAACTGCATCGAGCTCAACACTGTATTCTAACCATTGGTACATGTCATAATACGACTTTGAAAATGATCGATTTTGTTTTCCGAACATAGTTCAAGGAAATTTAGCCAGTTTGGGCTGTGCAGGACCTGGGTCGATTATCCCTACTAGTAGGCCTTGGTTAGTAGTGGCTCTACCTGTGACCGCGTTACCAGGCGAATCTTCTTGAGAATCAAGTTGAGACGATGACGATGTTTCTGCTGAAGCAATTTCGACAGACGTAGACATCGCACTTGCACTAGCATCATTTTGTTCATTTGTCGATGATGTACACAGTAGCCTACAACAAATCAAACAATTCTTTATTGTACAGTGTATAGCAGCGTCAGATAATTGAAATACATAGAATATCCCAGAAATGTACATAAGCCCTCCCCTTCAGCCGCCTATGCTGAGCAGAGATTTGCACACAGGACGTCTATATAGAAGTTCTAGGATAGCCGATCACCGATCGTAATCCCAAAATGTTTCTCCTTTTTAAGCCTTTCAAGCCCATATGGTGTAATAACATCATCTTTATGATATCCAAGGGTAATGAGGCACTTAGTTTCCACCAAGATCACATGTTCAGGACAAGATCGTTTCTGAAACAATACTGACAGGCAATATACACTGCATTGCTAGTACCGACTGAGTCCCAACTCCTTCGTTGATTTATTGCTAGTAATAAGAATAGTATCATCTGCATAGGAGACTGAATAGCAATGATCTCTTAGATATTCTTGAAGATCCTTGGTAAAAAGTATAAATATCAATGGACCTAGTACTGATCCTTGAGGTACACTTAAAATACATTTTGCCTGATTGTAATATCAGGTCCTAACATTGTAAATAGGATTTAATACTTTTGATTTTAAACAATTTCTTATTTATGATTAATATTATAAAGAGATAGTGCTGAACAAACTCATCTGAGAAAACTCTACTAAGGCAATAAACAAGAAATCATAAAGACAAGTTATACACCTGATGAAGGTGCCAGACTGCCAGTGAATGTATGTTGTGTATTTATAACTTTACTTGTGTATTACTTCAGTGGTCTTGTCTTCTCAGGTAAGGTTTCTCAGCCCTTCAGTATTTCTTTAATTACTTATTAATTCCTATTCAAGTACCCTTTAACCAATCGCCAGTCATTATGTCTGTACTAGTAAATTGTAAGCTGTTAAGGTTATGTTTGCACAATGTAGTTCAATATACTTTCTACAACAGCTTTAACTACACAGCACAAGAACTGAAGGTGTTCTGTCTAGTGTATAGAAACAAAAATGTGAATTTATATGATGTTTATAATTAATCTTTAGTAACTATTGTTATATCTTTATTATTATTCATTTATGACCCTACATGTTTATGTTTGCATTTTGGACATTTTCAGTCAATCGTGGACCAGTTGGTCTCTATGTCGTTAGTAATAGACATTGTTTGTCAACAGGTTTCCCAGCAGCACTTTATGCTGCTTATGCCGGCGGGCGCGGCTATACAGGCTACCCTAGTTTCGGACTCCCGTACCCGGCAGGTAATAGTCACCACACCCACCACCCTCTTGCTCTGCTCCCATACCCTCTGGACCCCCTCTACCTGCATGCTGTGCCCCTGTGAACAACCTCATACTCACACACCAAACATATTTTTTGACAATTTTGAAAAAAGTGTTCTTTCACCATGCTTGTGTTGTTGCGGATGTCTCGGAATTGGTAAGCCTTAAAGCTTATCACGTCTGTTTGGGAAAAAGAAGTACTTTTTCAGCCTCGTTTAAAATTCATGAAGCAATAAAATGTTACTTTTAATTGATAAAACCAAAGTAATCTACCTTTTAGGTACAATGTGGGTTTTTATAAATGTTATCAACACTGAAATATATTTGTTGATGTGTCATTTGGTTTTTATGAGTCATTTTATTATATGTATTATGATCTTTGGAAAGTGTAATTTCATTCTAAGACTTAATGCAGTAAGAATAACTTCATTTTTAACTTTATTATTATAATTAGTTTTATGAATTTTCTATTAAGAAAGCCATATTTGAATTACTTATATAATCCAACATTCAGGTGTTGGAATTTAGACAACATTCCCTTAAGTATTTATATGTAGTTTGATGAAAATATCATAGGTCTAATATTAGTGTACAATAATAGTTTGCTAAAATAACATTACTAGAAGTAGTTTTAGTGTCTAATATAGAAGAATAACAAACCAGTAAGTTATTGTGTCCTACATAGATGTTGTGCTCATGTAGAACAATAATGTATTAAAACTAGAACATTAGATTCTATTCTCCTAGATTTCTGTGGGGTTAGATGTAGGTAGAAGACAATGGAAAACTACCCACCATTAAATCTTCCAATGCAATAAAAACCGATTTTCGTAGATTCTGATTTTATTGGAGATAAAATATGTATGTTTTTCAGTAATCACTTATTGCAGCGACAGACTTTTTTTCTTAAATGATCAAAATTAGTTATTTTTTTTCAGCAATTAAAGCCTTCTAATATTAATTTTTGAAAATGGTGTACTCTCCTATCTAAGTAATATTAAAATGAACAAAAATGCCTTAATCCTCTAATAATCTATCTATACTAAAATGTTTTCCTTAACATAATAAATGTGAGTGTTTTTAACCTTTTACTAACAATATTCTTAGTTGTTATTATATAAAGCACAAAAATGCCTTTACAAAGCCACAACAAAAGTGCTCAAACAACTCTAAAGCTATTTCATAATATTGTATAAAACGGTAAGAAAGTTATTACTGAAGTAGAATTGTTTAAGGTTCTTAATTGTTTAAAGCTTCAAAAATTCCATTACTATTTATATACAAAATAGAATCAGATACAAATTGCAATGACTGTGTTCAAAGAGCTAGAAAACAGAATAAAAGATGTAGGTGAAAATCTTTTGGTAAAATTAAGTATGATAACAAATCAATTTCAAGTAAGGAAGACTTATATTGTAGTGCTGTTTTCATAATCTATATACAGCATAAGTTTTCAGCTATTGAAATTTATCAGTTATCATATTTCATTTAACAAAAAATTGTTTTCTAAATTTTTTTATTCTATTTTCTAGCTTCTTTAATATAGTCTTTGCAATTCCTGATTCTTATGAACTTTATTTATTTAATCTCCAACTATTATAGTTATTATTTGTCCAGTAGCAATTTCTATAGCATAATTCTAAGACATATTATCTAATCGAGAATATTAGAGAATCTATCCGAAATGGGAAGGCTTCTTTACTATACCCAGAAACGTTTGCTTGCTGCTCTAATAACGAATATTATTTTAAAAGTGATCATGTTCAGTGCTAAGTCTCTGCGCTGAGAAATCTTTTAGCACTAGGAGGTCAATCATAGCTATATTTCTTATAATATTTGTCTATATTTTCTAGTACTATGAAATCAGTAGAACAAAATAATACTTTTAAAGTGGTGGGGAACACATATGAAAGTATTTTACTATGTGTTGTTACACTAGCAACAAAACCTCCAAAATAATAGCTATGTATTAATCAGTACGTCATATTTTATTATGCTAATGCCTTTTCAGATATCATTTCTTCAGGTGTTAATCTCTCTAATGAGATTAATCTCTCTGATTTTATAGAAATAGGTCTGGTTTATCAAACATTACCATAGTTTGAATGTTAAAAAAATAAATAAAGTAGGCCTAATAAAATGATCTATTTTAGTGGTAGAAAGGCTGTTTGACGATTTTTAGTCATATTGGATGGTTTAAAATTACCTTCGAATGACGTCATCTATGTTGTTTAATCCATGAAACTGGCGTAGAACTGCTGAATTTTTTTATAATTTGCTAAGGGACAATAGTCAGAGATGTTTTGTTAAGTAACTGTTATATTTGGTTTATAATGTTTTGGTAAGTCAACGCAATAACTTAATTTCTTATATTTTAACTTTGTTGGTAAAATATTACTTCATATGATGTTTCAATGAGTTTCTTGAAATATTCAGAATTAGTCGTTATGTTCTCTTAAAATAGTATTAGGTTCTCTTAAACAATTAGATCTTGAAGCTCATTCCCTTTAAGAAATCATGAGTACGGTAATACATCGGTTATCATGGTAAGCACCATAGTTGAAAAGACTGGATCCAAGGTAGGTTATCCATCAATAAATCTATATTCTAAATACACCATTGTCCTAGTTTTTGGCTTATTGCCTCGGTCATCTTCCTCTTCAACCTTTTCTGGAATTACCCTTACTATATAACAAGTACTCGTAGCTGACTGATCGATAACCATTTTTCTCTATTTAATCACATTAGTCTAACTAAATTTTAATTGTACAACTAATTGTTCAAAGTATAGCCATTTTATCAATGTTATTTTAACTTGTTGTCTACACGCTGTATTTATAGGAAGCGATCATACAATTATCATTCAAAGTTTGTTTGAACAGTTTCACTGAGCTGAGAAAAATGGGTCATCGGTCAATTTTGTTTGACTATTAGTTTATTTTTTAACCTGTACCCACTTTCGATACAAAATTAGGATAGATAGATAGGACTTCCCATCGATTAGCAGCCACTGCTGAGTATTTTCTGTTTTACGAGGTATAACGATTGAGGATATTTTATTACTTTTAGGGAGATTTTTCAGCTAACTTATCTTATTTTTATTACATTATCCATATGCACTATATTCAACATATGCACAAGTTTTCAACAGTAACATTTTGTTACGTTAGGAATTTCATCTGAGTAAGTCATTAAGTGTCTTTCTGAGACAAATTCACTCGAAGTATTTCTATTTAATTAAATTAATCATTTTATTTTTAAAGACCCTGCACATAATTTGTTTGTGATATAGTTTAAAACTAGTAAATATTTAATATATAAGCCCCTTCAATTGTTATTTTCTCATTTGTTTTCCTGTAGGTATGGTGGGGGTTATTCCCAATAGTCCCAGAATCCTGATGGGTGACTAAGTTAGTTCAAATCTTGTTGGACAAACATGAAAATAAATGTCAAAAGTGATAAGTATAAAAATATACAGATAAAATAATTGTCATAACACCAAAGACTTATATGTTTTAATTACTTTAAACTCATAAAATGTTATATATTTTATTGCTATGTATGTAAATAACTCTGTCCTTCGTGCTCCTGTGATATTGTTGATATTTATGGTTTGCTGATTAAAGTACTATAAACGTGTGTCTGTGCCGGAACCACACAAGGTGTTAACGCTATATATTTAAACATAAGTATTGTTCCATTAAGATTTTAGCCAGAACTTAAATCAGCCGAAGTTATAAATTTCCTGCCTTTTCTGTATTTTGTCCTGAGACATACCATTCATACTGTAGTATCTTTGTAATTAAACTTAACATACATTCAAAAGTTACAAAGAGTTAACAACATTTGAGTTCATATTACTTAAGCAACTTTTATTTCTAACTACTTATTTTTTTAAAAATTGTCATTTGACAAAAGTATACAGATGTATGAAATATTTTAATATTGTACCTCGGAATAATATAAATTCAGTTCCCTTGTAATTATTGTGTTTATGAATTTCTTAGTTGCAATTACTATACAATCTATTTTATAAGGATTTTTGCGTCAAACGCTTAATTATTCTTTGTTAATGCTAGTACAAAATAATTTTCAGAATATATTTTAATTTTGTACAATCTAAAAACATTATATTCCGTTTGGTCCTGTTAGTTGTTCACAGGTGCATGGTAGAACCAATACTTTATTTTATTTTTAAATATTATTCGCCCGTAGAGTTTAATTTGACCCCAGTAGTCCCCCAAGTATGGTCCGAGCTAGGGTAAGACTGAGGGTAGACGGGTGAATGTGTCACGTTTCTGAAAGATTTGCAGTGTATGAGCTTTATCAGTGTTTTATGATACGATTCGTCCTGCAATTCAACTATGTTGAATTCCACATTATTTGAAATTGTGATATTCATTGTCGAGTATTTTGTCTACAATTATGTTACCAGTCAATTATTTCCCACCCAGTGTTAATGTTAAAGTCAGTTATCACCAAAAAGGGTGATAAGTTATAACCGTGCCATCGCTTTTTAAAAACAATTGATTTTTGTATAAATTCTACATTTTCTTACTGATGTATAAGCTATATGTCCATACATATCTGAATGTATACCTGCTTGTGTAATCTGTCATGTTGACGTTATTGCCTGTAACATTGTTATTATGTATTATAAATAAACATGAATCAATGCAATATGCTTTATCTCGTCCCTTAATCTGTTGTGGTTTTCATTAAATCTGTATGTATATTTTAGGAAGGGGCTACAACCTAGGTAATAGGACACTACGTGACTCGTTCATTGATCAGACTTTAAGTGTGTATCAGTTTATTTTCAGAGTGGGATTAACAAGTGGTTTGACAAAATTCAGCTAATTCAGAAAATAATGTTGTAAAAGTTGAGTGTTTAGTTAAATCTCTAATGCCAAAATATTTCTGAATAATTGTGTATCTCTAATAGGTTTATAAATGCTTATGACACCTGCTAAAAGTGTTAAACTGACCTCTAATTTGTACTTTCACTGGATTTCATTGAGGTGGAATTTTTACACAAATATATTCAGAGTATTATTCGTTTATTTAATCGTAAGCATTTAATTAAATAACAGCTAATTTACATGAAAAAATATTTTTAATAAAATCCGAAAACATCAATTTTTAACAAGGTTTTTTTTTTATATTTTATAAACTAAGAATACAGTATATACTTACACATAAATTTATTGTATATACCACTTCTTCACGAATTCTGTCTGATTCGGCTTACTTAAAACAGATTCACCAATTTTATCTCTGAATGCATTACCAAACATGAAATAAAAGTAAGGAGTCATATTTTGTATGATTTATCTTATTCATCCTACTTTTTAAATCTTACTTCTGTCCGGTATTACTCAACACTGAATAGGATATATTTCTTTTATGATTCTTGTATAAAATATAGAACATTTTACTTGTGAAGAACTTCCTTTCTGTTTGCTTAATGAGCTACTTTCCAAGAGCTGGAGTTGGCTATCATTGCGTTGACTTGAATACATTTATTTTGTTCAGAGATACATTTGGGGTCAGCCAGCCCTCGGCAGCGCAAGTAATTGTGCACCCCTGGTGGCCAGCGATTGCTTTCAGCCGACAATTCTAATCAATAGGACTTGTCAGTTCTGTCCGATATTTGTGTTTGTTGCTCCAACATATCCTCGTAACTCTCCTTCCCTTTTACATTTTCTGGATTTGCTCACAATTTAATTAAAATTATAATTGTATTTTATCTTTTGTTTATATTTTTTTTGTCTTCCATAAAAATTATTATTAGACATTTTATAAAGACATCCTGATAATGATAATTTATGGTTTATTATCTTTCATACTAAACCCGATAATAATAATTATTATTGATTTTTAAGTTGTATATTTGACACCAAAAATAAGGGAGCACTTTTGTTTAACCATTTATAAATTTGATCAAATTTTCAAAATTAGTTTTTGCTGAAAAAACTATTTTAAAATTTCATTGTTAATTCTTTAAATATGAGTAATCTAGTAGCAGGAAAGTATTTAACCTGCGTTCTGATAAGAAGTAAGAAACTGAGTTTTTTTTTATTATCAACATTCTTTGAAAAACAAAAAGTATTCACTAGTGCATGAACGATTACACTCCTTTATTTACAAACCACTTCCAAATTAGACTGTCATAGAGTTGTATGGTATCAATAATTAGGTTACATATATATATATTTAGAGCTGCGTCATTCTACAAAGTGTGTATGTTGATTGTAAACAGTGTTATCGGGAGAAACAAAACCGTAGGGGTGGACTGACTGGTTTCTCTGTATAGGGGTGCCGATGTGCACAGGCCAAACTAGACCCGTGCCCCCCAGGTGTCTCACCGGTAAGACCTCAGTTATTCGCTGTCGGTAGCCACATAGCCTAGCATAGTCTGTAAATATTTTTCTCCTCGTTAATGGTATAGATCCAATCAGTTGTTATAGATCTAGATTTGTTCCATAATATCCCTGTTTAAAGCTTCTAATTAAGTTTAGTTTGTGTCTTGTAAATATTATTTAATGATTGTAACTATTCTCATCTGTAGCTTTGGTTGACCTTGTTGCCAATTTAAACAGTTTTAATTCCAGTATTTCTATAGTTTTTAATTAAGTTCTATCGAACACGAGTTTTGTATGTTGTCCTCTTTTCTTGTTATTATTTAGTTTTAAAGGTCATCATTAGTCGCTAGCAGATAAATACGATTAGATCTGGAAAAATACAATATTTCCACATATCTAGTAATCAATTAAAGTTTCCAAGAGTGATAAAGAGGACAAACAACTGAAACCAAATAAGTTCTTAATTTTTAGGTGACTTTCATTACAGGTGATACATTTTGAATAAATTTAGAATTTTTATTGTAATTATTTAAATATATCAGTGTTTTCTAGATGTATGCCTGATTTGCAGGTGTGAACATGAATTTTGTGTTAATTCATTGGATTCAAGTTAAACATGCAGATTGGGTGTATGACTTGAAATAATAAATTTAAAAAGAACAAATCGGTAGTGAAAATATTACAAATTAAACATATTTAAAGTAAGGACAGTAGTATAACACAGTAGAGGTGAAGTATTGAATTAAATTTTACCAAGAATAAATTAATATTATGATTTTTCATTTTTTATTTTCTTTTTTGCTTATTTTGACTAAATTTCTATGTGATGAGTAATAATTGTTATCATATAAAAAGAGTAGAGCCTGTGCATCATTGTCCCTAAACAAAACATTTCTAGCTTCCTAATTTATGTAGCCTACTACAAGAAAATATTGTTTTATTGTTAACTTTAAATGTTTTAATTTAATTTACCACAGCCAAATAAAATTAATTTGGGTATTTATTTTCAAATATTAACCTTGAGTTTATGTGTCTAGGAAATAGTACAAAAAATTGTACTTGTTCAAAATGTCTACTAAATTCACAAACAGGTTATGCTGTATAGGCCCCACTCCCAACTTTCTTACATGTACATATATATGAGATATATAGAGGTACTGTAGTAGAAATCTCTTTGTTTAGAGTAGATAGTAATTTTATTAATGTTTTCTCATACTATTAGAAGGAGCTTAACAAAATCCAGCATGAGAAATCATGTTAGTTAGGTTTCTCATAATCTTAATGTTAGATTAGGTTTATTAACAACTAGTTGAATACTCATACTGTGATATGAGATTAAAGTGCAAACTTAGCAAACGAGATTTCAGTATGCTGACAAAACACACAAAGACTTGACTATGTTTAGATGAAAAAAAACAATCTTACTTTCAAGAAGATAATTTTACAATAAATAAATAAATAATAACGAATCAGACAAAAATGTTCACTAATTTTAAAACAATTGTTCAGCTATAAAATATTTGTAAGAGCTGACATTAAATATCGTCTATACATCTGAAACCAAAATACATATAATATCTGGGCCAATCAGAAATATATGTGTTTTTGTCCTTAAGAATAACATGGAAACTAAGAGGAACTGAAGAGCTTGAGCCTTGAGGTGAATTCCGAAGATCCAAATCCTTAAAACATTCTTACACCTGTAAATAGAATTATGATGTAAAATTTCATTAAAAAACCAATACTACAGTTGTCAGTGAAAGGCGAACAAAGTAAGTGTCTTCAATTGAAAACAGATAGAATTGAGATAAGCATTGATTCAGTTTCTCTAATGTAAGATATGTGTAAATTTGCAAATTTTACATTTATTCAAGCAATTTACTGTAAAAACTTTTTATTTTATTTGTAATCATTAAAAATTACAAAAAATCTACTTCATATTTTATTTTTCGATTTGGTTACAAGTTTTCAAGATTCAAATCTGTAAAGATCATTTTGGAAGGTACAAAATATTGCTATTGCTCTAGGTTAAAAAATATTCTGAAAATTAATATAATATTTGTTGGAATGATCTTCAAACGTTTCTGATAGTGGCTGATCAGAAATGTTTTAGAAATGTTGAAACATGACTGTTTTCAAAATTTCTGTTGAAAACAGTCATGTTTCAACAAACAACAAACATGACTGTTTGTTGTACTCATTTAATGATTTTCCTCAGAAATACAATGTTGTAAATATGTCAAACCATCTGAAATTTACTCAAATTAATTAGCAGTACAAATACATCATGGTTTGCATAGTTTCAAATTAGTAGAACAGTTTGTCTTTGTACAGTTGTTATTTTTTACAGCAATGTTTCAAAGTTAAATTCCGATTCCCTTGGCTAAATCCTCCTTCTATAGACCTGCTTACAAGCTAAGTGTTGATTCTTTCTTTAAAACTATTCAGAATCTTAGGCAACTTAAGTGAACTTGTAAGGGGAGGATGCTAAAACATGTCAGAATTTAACGACTGTTATCCACAGTTGAATCTTTAAGAAAGCAGCATTTCCTTTCACAATAAGCAAGAAGATATTGATCGATGAAAGTGATTCAGAATGCTATCCAAAGAATATTCATGAAAAACTACATTAAAAATGTCTTAATCAAGGATTTTATTTAGGAGGATTTTATTAAAACAATAAACAGCATTTCACAAAGTAATACTTTTAATCTAGAGCAATGGTTCTTAGTTACTTTTTTTTAAACTATCTTGTTACTTTTTTTTATAAATTCTTTAAAAATAAAGGGTATTTCAACAACTTCTATCATTCTAATTACAATAACAATAACAAAATATCATGAATAAATTGTAAAATTTCTTCTATGTTTTTTAGTTATTTTTAGATTTAATTAGATGTCATAGTCTACGAAGCATTAGAGGATCAAGAATACTTAAATTTGTAATCAAGTGAGGTGGTCACCTCTAGAATGATAATAGTAAACATCCCTGCTCCAGAAGCATGTTTTGTTTTAATTAAAACTTATTACAATGTCAACATTCTAACCATATTCGTTTAATTAAACTTTTCATTTATGCCGCTACTGTAGAATATGCAAGTGGCAGTGGCTGTCGTGTCCTCTAAGCGGCTTTAAGTGGTGAAATGAACGAGTCATGTAGTTAGTCGAGGGCAGTGTAAACAGTAATATTTCTCCTCAACTGGCCATTCATTAGTACTGCAATTTTCTTTGTGTAAAACTCAAAAGTATTGCATTTGTTAACAAAAACTTTATCAGAAATATTTGTAATTTGAACTAGTAAACCAAATTTTGTTTTAACATGTTTCTTATTTTTGTAATCTATTATGAATTTATTTGTAACACTATCAAATCCAATAGGTGTTACAAATTAGCGGGTCCAATAGGTGTATATTTTTTAAGCATACGTTTCTATGCTGGTTAACAATTTTTCAGTTTCAATTATAATGCCTCATTTAAAAGTTTGAAAAATAAACAAATGAACTATAGCATGTGTAAAACGTTTTATTACTGTTTACCGAAGCCTTAAACAGCTGTTTGGTTTACTCCTCTACAAACAACATTTTTTAACTAACCTAAAATATGCCTTCCACTTAAAATGTATTTACCAAAGAATATTGAGGTTAAATACATACAATGAGTACCAGCAGGGTTCAAAGTGCAAAGCAACCTTGTGGTGGAAAAAGTGTTAAATTATACGCAGAATAGAACTGCTCGAGAAGCTTCGTTACAACTGAGGAGCAGCGAGTTGAAGAAAGAAGAACCACGTCACAAGATAACAAAGTTAGAATGCGTTGTTTATTTTGGATTGGTCTAGCATTTGCCAAAGTTAGTTCTGTGTTTAAAGAGACAGTTTAGAACATTTCATATCAGTTTAGAAATAGTCTAATATTTTTTAATAATAACTTGGCTGCAAATTTTACTAGTTTGAGAAACTCAATTTTTTATGCCAGAAATAGTTGTATCAAAATCACCTCAAAAGTTTTACGTTTCTTGCCAGGAATAAAAAGTAAATAATTATGCTTGTTTTATTTCATTGTTTAACCTCAAATTGTTTAGTAAAAAGTAAATAATTATGCTTGTTTTATTTCATTGTTTAACCTCAAATTGTTTAGTTTAATGAGCTAATGTAATAGCTTATATAAAAATTGAGTTCCTCTTGTAGTATTCTACTAATGTTTTCTAGTCTTTTGTTTGTGGTTGTCATAGAGACGCGGGACTTAGTCACAGGGAGTGTTTTTGTGTAGAGCTAGGAAGTCACGTTTGTGTTGTTGCTGTTTTTGTGTACTGTACCCATGGAATAAGTAGATCAGTTGTTGTCATTTGTTTATTTTAATATTATTTAACAAAATCGTCCTTTTTATAATATTGAAATAATAATTCAATCAGTGATTTAGCCAGATTCTTTTTAGGAGAGGCTGAGTTCTAGTTTTTCAGTTTGACCTGAATTGTCTAGTTTAAAGCAACTGGAATCTTATCTAAAAAGTAGTGACAATTGAAATGAAAAATATATATATATATATATATATATTCTAACATCAAAAAAACTTTGTTTTCACTGAGAGGATATTGAAGCCTTATTCTGGCTAAATCACTCCTTTTAATAGTTTTTTATTTATTTTTTGAGATTTTCAGGTGCTGAAAGGAATAGGTTTTGCTTATCCCTTGATCACAATTAACTCTACTAATTAACATAGATATAATTTTACTAACTAGTAACTTTTTGATGTAGAATTAGTATTTTAGTAGTTAGTACTAACAATATTGAACTCAATGCAGATTTTATTATAGTTTGTTATAGTTAGTAACTTGTGTAGATTAGTAATACATGTAATAGAGGGAATAATATTGACCTTACTGATTTTTAAAAATATTTTTAATAAAATGAAAAAGTATGTTGATAAAGGTGATATGTAAATTCACTTAGAATGTTATTTTCATGCACCAAATTCAATATAGTAAGAAACTGCCATCATTCAATATAAAAAGCTTATTCATATTCATAATACAATGTGTTCTGATTGTCACTAGTTATTCTAAATAAATGGCACCAGGTAACTGGCACAAACTTTCTCACTTTCCCTTTGTTATGTTAGATTGTTTAAAAAATGAAAAGTCAAGTTAGAGACATGCAGTATTTACTAAAATATTTAAAATTGTAATTCACATATTTCCTGGAAATATAATCAAAATCGTTGAAGCCATTTTTGAGAAAATTCCATTTTTGTATGTTTTTTATCCTTCACACACACAGACACACACTTACGCACGCATGCGCGCGCACACACACAGACACAAACACGGACAGACACCAAACATTTTTTGTTTAACACTTTTTTGAGACCCTAAAATGTATTTTCGGACCAACTTGTAAAAACATTTTTGGACGATCACAATACTTGCTCTTTTAAAAAAAAGCAATTTCGAAGACTAAAACAACCTTCACTCGCCTTCCTGTAAAAATGTCTGTCATGTGATGTCCCTTCTAAAAAAAACTATTACCACACGTAGTAGTAATTAAACCTCTATATAAGAAACAATTTCTACATTTTCTTGATTGTCTATATCCTACTCTTCGTTTAGTGGATATATTATTTTTAAATCTTAAATTAAATTTGTTAGATGGTGTACTCAATATTGTACCCTCAAATTAAGTAATAGACAGTAGAGTAGTGATTTAACCATTAATGTAATTGTTATAGTTAGACCTAACAGTAACTCCAGGTAGAGCTTTACAGTGATATAGCATTGGTTTTATCTCTGTGTGTATTTATGTGCTATTGTTTAATATTTTCAGAAAGAGTTCCTTAGAATAGCTTAACCAATTGACTTTTCCTTAACCCTTTAATATGGTGTTTTCCTTTTAAGCTTGGTGCACAGTTTTATTTGTATAGTCATAAAACTTCAAAAAATCAATTTATATGTGTTAAACATAATTAACACATACATATGCGTTTTAAAGGTAATTTTCTGGTATTGTTGTATACTTTAGACTTAGTTGTATTCAGATGAAATTGCAGTTCTTTTCTATTATATCAGGTGGCTGTTAATTTCTATTTATCTGGCAAGTGCAGTGCAATTTTTAAGTTTTTATTGAATACAAATATATTTTTTAACATAACAATAAGTTGAAGAATTTATTCTCTTAAGAGCTTTCATAAACAATGTTAAATTTGAATTTGAATTTTGATGTTTACAGTATTTATTTACAGAATATTTTAATATATTTGTGATAAATTACAACAAGTTTACATTTATCACAAACTGTTGGACATCCTGATAGGAAATTTTACTCTTGAAAGCATTCTGATTGTAGTGTCAACTGACCCAAAACCAAGATTGCCTTATAAAGTTCTCTTTCGAAAGCCAATGTAATTCACTGCTAAAAAATAAGCCGCTCCCTGCATCAAATTTCCACTAAAACCTCCATTTCCATTTCGTATTCTCATAATGTTATTGAAAGAGTTGGACAATAGCGTTATGCAACAAACATTTTAGGTCCCCAAGCTCTCCTGTTACGTGGCAAGTGTATATACCAACGGCAAATAGATGTTCGCTTTGTGTTCATATTTATGTTTGCTTTGCTCGTTCTGACAAAAACCTTTTTATTAGTTATGTTTTCTTTCTGTGTGGTGTTTTTGTTACTCTTCTGATATTTGCTGTATTTAAAAGCTAGGATTTGAGATGGCTATTTAAACGTATAATCAGTAAGTATTTTCGTTGTGTCTTTTAGTTTGCATGATAAAAATAATAGATTTTCTTTGTTTCTTTGAATATTATTTCATTTTCCTTCTTTATGCTCTGTACACTATTCATATTTCAAAACAATATATTATCATATTTATCTTTACATTGTTTTGTTTAGTAAATAAAATTTTTCTAATTTAATGAAAAACTTTGATTTCATTGAATCCAAACTAAGTATCCAGCATGAAAACAGCTTTCTTAGTTTTTTTTCTTTTCCACTTGTAGATCTATCCTTAAAGGTGTAAATAAGTAATGCATGTTTAACATTCTGGGTGGCACTAGGTTGGGCTTAATCTCGTTAACTCGTGCTTAGCTCAGCGAGTTTTTGCATGGACTTGTCGGGGGCGGCAGGTACTCCTTCCCCCTTCTACCTCCCTCCCACTCACCACATTAAAGGGATTTACTAACACAGTGCTAACACATTAAATGAGCCATCTAAAGAAGGCTGTTTTCTCGGTAAAATTAATGTCCATACATTGATATTGTAATATAATAGCATCCTCAAAATAAATAAATTATAACTTTTATCCTAAAAATTATATAAGATTCCTAACCACTAGAACAAAACAGGAATAATCTATCTTTGAATTGCAATATTTAAATAAAATTTGATGAATAATAAATACTAAATATCTTTTCTAGTTTCAAAAGAACCAAAAAATAATAGAAGTTTATTGAGTTGGGTTTTTAGCAGGGTTTCCTGGGTACAGCTTCTTCCCTCCCCCTTCGACACCACCTAGCCAGCCCCCGAGTTCTGAGCGTCCATCCTATCTGGAGTATCAGACTGACAGCAACCTGTGCGCTCAGCGCAAGCCCGCAGACATGTACTCGGACAAGACTTATGTCACAGGTGGGCAAGTCTGGCCTCATCTGGTTTGCACCAGAACCACCATTTTACTTCTATTTATATTTTTTTGCCACCTAATTTTTTGGGGTTCACTATCACACTAACTTCAACCTTATATTCGACTTTAATATTTCTTAACAAATTGAAAGTATTATTTTCTGTTTCATAAATCAATCACCATTTCTTCAAGTTAATCGTAATTTCCATTCATCTTCATTTTGTCTATTATATAAAACAAACCACAAGTGCTAAGCAAATAGTCGCAATTTATTTATTATTATTACTTTTTTAGAATCTGTACACCGTTATTTCTTTAATTCTTTCTTTCTGTTAGAGGAACAATTTGTTACTTCTCATTTATGCTATCAATTATAAATTTTTATTTCCTATTTATCTATATCTAATATTACCAAGTTTATAGCAAAAACTTATCTAAAAAACTTTCACTGCATGTAAAAAAGACAACATTAATATTAAAATCAACATCATTCACTGTTTTGTGCTTATAAGATCCCATAAAATGCTTTTTTTTATATATTAGGTAACTAAGTAGAAATTACTGTATATATTTTCTTCAGCATGTTCTGCATGTATAATTACTATTTTTAGTAACTTCTACATGCAGAAAATATTAAGAAAATAAGGCGATTATGATAGTTTTAAAGGAATGTAAAAATGAAAATGTCATACTAATATTTTTACAACAAGATAATTATGGTTAAAGATAATTTACAAGACAGAATTATGTTCACTATAAAAATTTCACAATATTTAATTTAGTAATTTAGAATTTAAATTTTTAATTTATTTATTTTGGATATATAAAAATATTTTAGGCCAAGGAATAAATTTCTGTTTTAACTTATTCTCATTGTTTTTAATGATTGAAAAAATCATCTTGAGATATACTATCATGATCGGTTTCTTTACATTAATGTTGATGATTGTTACTAAGTAAACCAGAATCTTAAAAGATTAAGTTTTCGGAAACTTTATTTATTCAATGTCTATTTTTTAGGAATTCAGATATAGTCATAAATGACATAAGAAACAGCTAAGTAGCCACTGCAGCTACAGTTACGACTGGTCACTTTATGGCCTGCACTGCTTTATTGAGTCGTCAAGGTGTATTTTTAACGGCTTCATCAACTCAGCCACTCTTGTCCACTGAGCCGGTTATTGTCCAATCTTAGGATAGAGTTGTAAGCTGTCGTACATTGTCCTTCATTTATTACTTACCGTCAGGAACAATTATTTACTCCACTTAATGTTATTACTCGTCAGGGTAGTTAGTTTTTCAAGTGAAAAATAATGTTTTATGATGCCGTAAAGGATGTTAGTTTATTTTTGGATAAGTTTAACTATACAATGATCTTTGTTTATTGGATGATTTTGTTTATTTATAATGTTGTTTTTACAGCATCATAGTATTAACATTAAGGCTTTTTAACTGTGATTCTTTTTAAATGTTGTATTCTTCCTATGAAATAATTTCAGAAAACTTTTATTTCTATATTCCTGAGAGATACAGAGATAATCTAAATTTACTTAAAGACATATATAACTGTGCACCTTGCTTGAAGTTTGTGCGTTTTTGGCAGTACATTTTGTTTGCTTTATGCTACTAACCTCTAATTTTGTTTGTTTGTTTGTTTGTGCACAGTGGACCTGACCAATGGACAATTGACGCCAAACAATAACACTCCATTGCTAACCCAGGCTTTATCAGGTACTAACACATCTCCTTAAAAATAAAATTAATTTTACCTAGTACCACTGACTATAGAAACAAGAAGATTGTCCGGTCATGTGAAGCCGGTTCTCGTGTTTGGTAAAATTAGTTTACATTCAGCTCTCAGCACACTCAGACTTCTCTTCACCCTTCTCTCCGTCTCCTTAGCACACTCTGAAGTGACTGATACCTGAGCTAATAGTATGTCAAACAGTCATTCAAGCATTTATTTGAAACCAAACACCGTTAGATAGCAGCACAGGTGCATGTCTACTTCAAATGAACTGACGTGGGCATCTGTTTGTTTCTATAGTCAGTGTTAATACAAAGCATATTTTTATCTTGCTTTGATAGTATGTTAAATTTTGTTTACATCAACTCGGGTTAAAGTATTCCTAAAGATGATCGACTTATTTTCTGCAATAAAAATGTGTTTGTAGTTAAATCTTCCATTAGATTGTTATGGTCTTGACTGAGGAAGTCACAAAAGGAATGATCTCATGGTTTTGTATGGTTCAAAAGTGTGACTCCGATGTACCGAAAATACAGTTTTTAGGGAATCTCGTATTTTTTATTCTGACTATTGTGGCCCAAAACTCATCAGTTACTGTATGTATATAGCTGGGGAGGCCCTTCGGTTTTTAAGTACACACAGCAGGTAGATCCATTAATCACTTTGTGTATACTGGATGTATGGGTAGGTCCTAAACAGCCATGTATACATTGCTGAATGTATACATGGCTGTTAAATGAGTAGCAAGACAATCAATGTTGGATTTGTAAAACAGATTGTAAAAAACTTACCACTATTAATTACTAAGCATAAGAAGTACCAGTATGAAAACAAATGAAGCGAAAGTAGAGGAAGGGCAATGACTAACACATGTGTTACAGCAGCATTATTCTTTCAGTGAGCACACTTAGTGGGATAGTTATGGGGTCAATTGGAGACATTATTTCTTATTGTAGGTTGAAATGAATTATAAACTCAGTCTTAAGATATAAAATCAGCATGTTCCCAAGCACAATCACCTTGAAAACCACTAAATTAGTTTACGTTGTCCAGTATTTATGTATAGCGACCACAGATGACTTGACAAGACCAGGCCATCAATCTTCCTTATCCTACTTGGCATGCTTTGCCCACCTAACCTTTTTGACAGTATTGCGATTCTAATTATATTGGATAGTACGCATCATATCCAAACTAAAAACTTAACTTGCTAAGGTCACTCGGGTTGTTTCATGCCGAAATCTTGTGAAGTTGTCGGCATCCTGAAAGGATGGAAATAAATGTTTTTGAATGGAAAAAAATAATTTCAACATACCGTGTACATTAATTCATGTATAGATATGACTGTATTTTTATAATTAAAAATTATTTTCATCTTATATATTCCTTGGTTCCCTCTTGTTATAGCTGAAAAATATATGATAATTGTTTCTTGGATATTGTGGAAATATAAAATTTTTTTACTTTTAGAAGAGTAATCTGCTAATTGAAAACAATTACACAATCTGCATTGTCTAAACTCATTAATATTAACAAACACAACATATTGAATTCATTAAAACCTATTTAATTAATTGTAATGTATTATTATTTACATTATAATCAATACAATATGAAAGTTTCTGAACTAAATGAATATTTCTGCTTAAAAGCTTATAATGATAGCAAAATATTGTTACTGTATATGAACGTTAAGCCATAAAGCGAGGGACTTACCTTTGATGGTGTTGGTCAAAGGGCACAAAACCAGAGAGTGAAATATTGAAATGATGTTTGCGTACGAGAGTGGGTGGGGAGAGAGTGAGGGTGACAACATCAAGAGGTACGGAGCTGATCTCTCGTGTGGCTGACAGGGGAAATAATGCTGCGTCACAGACAAACACATTCTTCCAGCTTTGTGCTACGTCAAACTGTCAATTCACGTGACAAGATACCAGCACAAACATTGCTTATTAATATGCGCTCGCTTGCCGACATTCCCGCGATATAAACCCATATCTCAAACCGCGGTTGGGACTCTATTGTCTGATGTTCTTCTTGAGACAACAATGTTGAAAGTTGAACTGTTTCTTATGTATTTAATGTAAATCTGTAACCCCTTTCTGCTTGTGAAAGTAATAGTTCCAGTTGATTATTAATTTTAAATACATATTTTCAACATTAATTTTAGACTACTGTTTAATCAACTTAAATATTGTTAAAATGTATTCATAATATGTGTGACCTGTAAATATCTGAAATACTACCAAAAATTTGAATTATACTACAATTTACATCATGAATGGACTTAAACTAAGCCAATTGTGAACGGAGATTATTGACAAGTTCGGCAAGATTAAAGAATATAAATATGACATTCTATTCAGGGTTTGTTACCATAAGTTCTGTAATAAGAGACTCTACTATTTTGGCAATTTTCCAAACATTATATGTCCACTGATGGTGTCTGAATGCCTTATTTATCATCAGTTGTAAAAACTAGCATCATATAAATATTGTAAATTTTGAATAATTAACAATTGTTTTCATGGGAGGGGGCTGATTGAAGTAAAGGCTAGTTCAAAATATTACTGTTCTCAGTTCTTATCGTGTTTTTGATTGTTTAAACTCAGGACAATTGTAATAAAGGATTTTAGTGGGTTTCTGGATTGTTGATCTGTAAACTTGTCATTTGTTTTTAATGTTGCATTTTTTAAATTTATTTATTTACTATTATTTTATTTTTATTTATTATTATTATTATTTTTTTTTTTTTTTTTTGAAACATTTAAATTTATAATTTAGTTCATTTAAAGGTCTTAATAGAGTTCATATATTAGCTACAAAAATTTCTATTTTTGTTGAGTAATTGTACTGGTCCTGTGCTTTTAGGGTTAGTGTTAGTTAATACAGACATTGCAATCTTACTAATAACTAAGTCTTCCGGTAACGACCGCGTCAAGCTGTTATTTACATCACCAAACGTTTCATCCATGCTATGATGTGGCATATTCAGTGGTATCGCTAAGACAATCTTATTTGAATGTCATACGTCTGTCTTCTTGAATGATCCTTTACTTTTTAGCTTTCTTACGTAGCTAAATACTTTGTCTAGTTCATTTTCACAAAGGAGTAGGATGGTGCAAGTTGTTTTGTGGTGAATCTAGCTATTTTGAATTGAGGTGCAGTTTTAAAGATCTTTTTCAACATTTCCTATTATTTTAAAGTTAGCCTTATTTATAGATCAATGTTGTTAAGTTTAATAGCGTAGGCGAGGTAATAACAAGTGATTAACAAGTATTTTATTGTCTCTTTTTTAAATATTTGGGTTATTTATTGTAAAAAAAAAAATAATACAAGAGTGGTCTGATGATGTTTATTAAGGTGTAGGTAGTGTATACACTGCATCCTTATTGATCCACTGAATGAGTTAGTTACACAAATAAAAACTTAATTCAAAGGATTACCCTTAAATAACTCTCTTCCTTTGTTTCAGTTATGAACAACTACCAAGCAGCAGCTGCGGCAGCAGCACAAGGTTACGGACCTCCTGCCAGCCCCCACACAGTGACTCCAAGACCAGGCTACCCTCCCGCCAACTCCCCTGGCCCAGGCCCTGCTCTGGACATTTACTCCTCCAGTGGCGCTGACAGTGTCGCGGGGTACGTGCAAGCCCCCAGTCCCCAACCTCCAGGCTTCCCCGCCATCGCTGTCAGCCGTGCCCCCATCAACTACAACCCCGTAAGTTGCTTTGCATTCCTAGTCTTGGCGTCATATTGGCTCCATCTTGTGGTTTCCCAACAACTGTAATTAGGCAAAACTAGCCACTCTCGGTACTAGGGACTCTCGGTACTAGCCACTCTCGGTACTAGCCACTCTCGGTACTAGCCACTCTCGGTACTAGCCACTCTCGGTATTAGAGACTCCTACAAGGGACTAATAAACCACTAGAACTAAAGTCAAAATAATACTTCTAATTTTCTCTCTATTGAGAGAAGAATAGATGATATATATAATGTATAAGTAACAAAAGTAACTGAACCAGGAATTACAGACACTTTCTGTGTGAGAAACCCAATTTAAACTACACGGTCATTAGACCACCTGGAATGATAAAAAATTAATGAAATTATAAATATTTTAATCAAATAGTTTTATTTTTGCATATCAATTTAATTTTCTAAAGCCGGTTAACCCTAAAGCTGCAAATTAATAATTGAAGTAATGGATGGGGACCTGATTAACAGATTTGAAAATGACTTTAGTACATTTATATGTTATATCAAAAAATTTTATTAAAATTCAAAATATTCTTTAGATTAAAATAATTTAGTATAGACCAGTAAAATCTCTTTCCATTAAATGAACCTTTTGTCAATATACTTACTTACTCTTACTCCTGTGGCCACTCAAATCCAAGGTGATTTTTGGCCTCGCCAACAAGTTGCCTCCACAATCCTCTATCCTCTGCCATTTCGATGTCTCCACCAAGACTTCTCACATCCTGTTCCACTTGGTCATCCCATCTTATTCTTGGTCGTCCTAGAGGTCGCCTTCCTGCTGGTTTCCCCATCCATACCCTTCTTATCATTTTATCTTCTTCCCTTCTCCTCACATGACCAAGCCATCTTATTCTTCTGCTTCTAACCACCGCCACAATATCAGGTCTCTTGTACAGTTCTCTAAGCTCTCTGTTCTTTTTTATTCTCCACACTCCTGATTCATAGGTAGGTCCATATATTCTTCTTAAAATTTTGTTTTCAAATGTAATCAATCTTTTTTTGTTATACATTGTTAGGGTCCACACCTCAGACCCATATAATAAAACAGGTTGTACAATAGCTATTATACATTCTTATTTTTGTGGGTCTTTACAGTTGTTTACTTTGGAATAGTTTCAGGAGACTCCAGTAGCATCTATTTGCTGCATTAATTCTGACTTGTATTTCCTCTTCCATTTTATTTTGGCTAGTCAAAGTAACTCCTAGATACTTGAACTCTTCAGTGGCTAAAAATTTGTAATCCATTACGTCCAGTGTTGAGTTGATTGGCTCTGCCTGTCTCCCTATCTTCATATATTTAGTTTTTTCTTCATTCACTTGAAGACCTACTTTGTTGGCTTCTTTTAACACGACACCTGCTAGCATTTTTAGATCATTTTTATTATCAGCTACTAATGCCACATCATCAGCAAATGCTAAAATATTGATTATACCTTTAATGTTTGCGCCTATTTGTACTGATTTTGTCACTTTCAGTGTTTCTTCAAGAGCGAGGTTGAACAACAGTGGTGACAACGCATCTCCTTGTCTTACCCCTGTTTTAACGTCAAAAGTGTCTGTAATTTATGTAATAACGTCAATATGGCAGATTTAAATTGTTTTTAATAAATATCTTCAGCATATCAATATTCAATCAAAACTATTTAACAAATATGTAGGATACTTTTTGTTTTTACATCAAATGTTGTTATTTAATGTCTCTTTGCTATCTACAATAGCCAGTCTGTGGCCATTGTAACCTCGTAACTTAGGGGCTAAGTTTTGTCGAGACAACACAATAACTCTATGGAACAGTCAAATGTAATTAGTAACGATGACCACACACGATCATCACTCATCACCCTCATTTGCCACCTATATTTGACCATACTTTCTCACGATTGCATCTTATCAATAAAATATAAAATATCTCTAACATTACAAATGAACACAATTGAAAGAAAGTTCAAACAATTTAAGGTCAATTAAAATGATTTAACATATATCTAACAGAATATATTATTATTCCGATTCAAAATAATTAGCGACGCAAACTCATTTGTAAACACAATTGCATCTATTTTACATAGCTGAAATATTTTAATTAAATTTTGCTGGACTAAATATTAATTCAATGCTGTATTGGACCCTGGTGTCAATAGCAGTATCTCTCTCTGTACATATCAGTAATGCATATTTGAGGCTTATTTTAATAAGTGATAATGAATTTAGTAGTAGGTATTTATGTTATTTAATCAGTTTCTGGTGCCTCTCGTAAAACTCAATATCAGCGCACATTGAAACGCCCTTCAGTGTTGAAGTTGAAACAAATGAATCCTTGTTTCTACTGTTTACAATCCTCGAGCCATTCAAGCATCTTGTCAATGTTGGATTTGTTAACGAACTGATATTTCTATTCTGGAACCAATTTAATGTTTTTAACTTTTAATATCCACTGAATTTACTAAAATTAATAGTTAACAACACATTTTTTTAAAACTGTTGGTACCTATAATGCAAAGCCTTTTTAGGATGATCGAAACAAATCAGATTTATTTATATTTATTCTTTATTAGATGTTAGGGAATGCATCATATTTAAATTAATTATGTAGGCACTTTATTGTTTATTGGTACCTAAATAGTGTTCTACAGCTTTTCATTGTAAATAAAGTCAGTTTAGTTAGTATTTTAAACTATCAAAATTCATTATTACAATTAATTTCTTTATGTCAGAACATAAAAATATAAAATAAGGAAAGAAATTTTAATTAAAAAAATTAAACTGCTTTTGAAATATAGGTCCAAGTACATATTTTTACCTTATTTATGAATTATACTCTTTGTAGTTATTTAACTTATTTAAAAAGATTATTTGATCTTGGAATATGTTCAAGATTGATCGATCTTGGGAGCTTGAACTCTAGATTAAAAAAGTAATTAAAATTTGTTTTAAGATAGTCAAAACTAAAACGTAAGATACTAAACTAATTTTACTATTTAACAATACCTAATTTTCTTTGCAAAGTTTAAGTAAACTCTGTGTATTGTGGGCACTATGGTACATTTTTGGGCTGATAGATTCCTTAGATTCATTTCTCTCCAGATTTATGCTGCCTTTTCTCTTTTCATATTGATTTGTATTATCATTTTCTAATTTCCATAACGGTTTTTGTCATTATAAACTTAAGTTTACTTTTGTAACAAATATGACATTAATAATATCCCACACATCCATAAACGTATGAAATTGTTGCTTCTTTCACAAACCAACAACATAACTATGAGGTTCTTAGACTTGTGAAAAACTACAATTGACAAATAATAATACAAATTTTAAAAGTTTAAAGATTTTATATTGAACATCAGACGTATCATGACAATTTCTTTATATACAGTAGTCCAACATCATGTACATAGTTTCCATAGTCCACGTAAGGGAAGTGCCTTTCTGTTACACAGCAAATTTAAAGTATGAATTTATTTCAAACTTTATTTTAAAAGTATAGTTTTGTAAGAAACATTGTAGTCCATTTGCTGTTTCAAATTGCTTTGTATGTCATCATGGCAGTTGTAATTTTTCATGTCAAACTAAGCAATCTGCTGTTATTTATTTATTTATATATTTAGATTTGTTTTCAAATATATTTATTTGATTTTATACAAAATATTAACAAATATTGGCTATTTATGATATTTCCTTTATAAACAATCTACCCATAAAAAATCCCACCTACTAAATATGAGTTCTGTGCCCTCTTTTAACCCTTATAAGTCTAAAATGGCTGAATTCCTTCACAACATCAAACAAATATTTAAGGCATGTTGAAATTTTTCAACATAAACATCATACATTAGTCAAACATTAACGTATGTGTTATGTAGCTTTATTATTGAAGAGTCTGTATGTACCATCAAAGTTGTGAGTTATTCGTTAGATGGGGTTATACAAAATGTATACCAAGCACTGAACCGTACTTCCAGATTTTTTTTTAATGCCATAAAGGTAATAAATTGATTCTCAGGTTGTTAAAATATTTAAAGAAACTTTAATGATTTTTCATCTTAGACATTCAAAAATGTAAATCGGCCCCTGGCAATTTAGCATAATTCGAGTTTGTTAATTATTTATTTGAATTGTTTACATAACAAAAATTCTTTTTATAAAATTGTGATATCAAGTTCAAACATAAAAAAGTTAGCTTATTTTAATTTAATATTCTAAGAAAATAGTAAAATACATTTTTGATAACTAAAAATGGTTTAATTTGATTTTTATGTCTAAGAAGATAAAGTTATAAGTTTGTACGTTGTAGACAATAAGAGTTACCATTGTACCAAATTTAAAATCAAATGCTGTCTGGGGAGATTTTCTTTTTTTAATACAAAAATATGACAGAGATAAAAGGTTAAAGAAAAGGCAACATTATTATGGAACATTTATTGATTACTGAACAATCTATAATTTTAGGTATATAAGCTCAGAAAATTGTTATATTATAAAATAATATTCTTTTAGAACACAATATATTTTAAAATTAACTTTACTATTCTATCAGTGAGTATTTAAAATGCTTTGCTATATCGAGTCCTCTAGGATTTACTGTTACACTGTTAGCCTCATCTACAAGTTAAGAGCTGTATCATTATCGCCATCCAAGAATGGTAAAAAAAATCTGTCAGTAGTATATACAGGGTTGGGCAAACGTTTGGAATATATTTATTAATTTTAAAACTATTGAAAGAAATGTAATGAAACTTTGTAGTTACATGTCCCTATACCAAACATTTAGACATATTTTACTAGTTTTTCGTGTATGCAGGTGTTGGCCCACGAAGGAAGTCTTAGAAATGTTAAATGTAAGTCTACCTTGACTTATACCTCATTTTAAAGGTCTTTGTTTGTACAATACAAAAGTGCAACTCTGAGGTCAAAAGGATGACCCAGTCAGAAAATACAGCCTCTTAAAGAATTTAATGTCAGGGTTGGGCAAAAGTTTGGAATATATTTATTAATTTCTTAAAACTATTGAAATAAATGTAATGAAAGTTTGTAGTTATGTACATGTTCCTATACTAAACATTTAGATATAGTTTACTTGTTTTTCGTATAGCCAGGGGATGGCCCATGACGGAAGACTTAAACGTTTTTAATGTAGTTTACCTCGAGTAATGCCTTATTTTAAAGGTCTTTCTTTGGACAACACAAGAGTGCAAATCTGAGGTCCAAAGCATGACCCAGTCAGAAAATATACAGTGATTAAAAGAATGTAATGTCATATAATTAATTGTTCCTAGTTATACGGCTATTTATTTAACAGCTTGAGGTCCCTGTTGAGTATGTTGTTGATTGTTAACAATCGCAATGAGCGACTGCATTATAAAAATAACTATGTAATTTAACATAAATAAGAAAGAAAAATTATTAAAACCCTGTTGACAGTTATGTTTATCCTAATAATAATTAAAAAATATTATTATAATAATTTGTTACTTATTTTTTATTAATATTAATTTCTTATATTAAGTTGGATGAATTACAGCTCTATCTAGATAATAACTATCTTTATTATAGATAATAGCTCTATCTGAATTATAGATAATAGCTATCTTAGCCTTGTTCTTGAGCAGTATTAGTTAAATGATATTAAATCATTTAAGAGGCTATAATTTATGACTGGTTCATCCTTTTGACCTCACGTTTGTACTATTGTTTTTTTTTAAAACAAAGGCCTTAAAAATTAGGTATAACTCGAGTTAGGCTTTTATTTTAAATTTTAAGACTTCCTTTATGGGCAATTCCTTGGATATGCAAAAAACAAGTGAAATATGCCTAAATTTCAAGAAACGTATATGGACATGTACATATACATATGGACAAAGTTTCAATACATTTCTTTCAATAGTTTTAAAATTAATAAATATATTCCAGACTTTTGCCCAACCTTGTATAGTTTAAGTTAATTTTGAACATGCTGGATTGAACCAAATGAAGAGTTAAATACACAGATATGTACCTATGTGATATGAACAACAAAGCCATATTGAGAGCCATAATTAAGTTTATAATGGGTATTTCTGCAAACTGTCTGGATAAGGATGCGTTAATTTTGATTCTGGTAATTGAGATTTCAATCAGTCAATCCGTTTGATCTGCGGGTTCATATTGACAACAGAATATTATTTCAGGTTGCCAATAATACTCATTTTATATAGCTGAATGACTTGATATATCAGAGCTAATATCTTTAATTAGGGCTCAATGGTATTATCAAATAATGTGCTTGTTTCAGTATTACAAACATAATTAAAATAGTTAATAAACATTGTAATATCTATTTAGATTCTTTTAGTTAAATTATTGCCTGGTTTTAGTTAATCAAGTGTAAGGGCCTTATTTGAAACACAGCAATATTTAAACCGTAGTTTTTCCTTTAGTATATGTTTTATTATTTTAACTGTTGGTGTTATATTTAATCAATATTCATTTTTTAAATTTATTTGTTTCTTTTTTTAAGGAAATGATATTATAAAAAATAAAGTGATATAGTTTAAATTATATATATCGTATAGCTTTCATAGGCCAACTACCAAAATAATAAAAAATTTAAAAATTAGACAAATAAAAAATTATCTAAATAAAATAACAGCTACAGTACATAGAACTTGTGTCTTAGGGCTTAAATATTGATCTCTCGTCACAGAGCTAAATCCAGGTTTCTTAACCATTCAACACCTGCTTCTCAGATTGAATGAAGACCAACTAATCCCCCCTGAAAAGCATACAATGTGCACTCATTACCAATGTGATCCATAGTTTGAACTGTAATTAAAATTAAAGATAACATCAGTAAGAGTTACATTTGTGCTAAATTAAATATATCTTAGAGTTCACCATTACCACCACATGTTTATGGGTGGGTGTGTGAGTGGGTCAATGTTACTGTGCGTGAATAAATTGGTCTTATAGGATGGGACAAACCTAACCTAAAATTCTGCAGGTATTGTGTGTTTCTGGGTAGGTCGCAATTTGTGGTTTCATAATAAAAAGGGTTTTCACACCCTTTTTATTAGGTAGGACGTGCAAGTATCTATTCGGGTATAATTTTTTGTTTAAGTTGGTTCGGCCGGCATTAGGGGCAACCAAATTCCGCTGCGCAGCGCTGACTACGAGTTACTCATCATACACATACAACCTCTTTCCCCCCATGTTATGGAATGGGAGGGGTATAATTGCAGGAATTGCATTGCAGCGCGATCCTGCGGGTGCAGGTGCTGAGTCTTGCTGTACATTGTACATGTGCATAGCGATTGGATTGTAAAACATGCGGGTTAAAGTAGATTCACCTGTTGAGTATATAAAGTTAATCAATTTTGTAAATTATGTGATATTAAAAAGCATAAGATGCCAAACACGACATTGTGTTTCTCGTCGTAATAAGATAAAAACAAACATATAACATTAATTATTTAAAATCAAATTTGCTAATTTGCAGTAAAATTATTTAATTAAAATAACTGATGAGCAAGACCAGTCCTGTTTTTAAAATTTGGGAATAATCGAGAAAATAGTTTCTTAATTGTGAATGTACCAATAAAGCCCAAATTTGCATCTTTGAGGTGATGTATTTATAACTATAAACATAATTTTATTGGAAGAAATTCTTGAGAGGTGATAATAGCTGATATAAAGACATTGCAATTGAAAAAAATAGTTTTTTTTTGACCAAACAGCCTTAAAGTAGCTTCAACAGTAAGGCTTAATTCAAGGGTAGAAATGTCATGTCTATGCTATTATTAAATACATATATTCTACCAAATTAAGTTGATTAGAACTTCTATGAAATCGTATTGGAGTGAATTAATAGTAAACTTAGTGCTCATATAAGTTGTATGTTTAACGGGAAATTCTTGCATTAGTAAATATAGCATTGGAATATTGTTTCAAAAGGCCATTGAAAATTTCTAAAAAAGCATTCTCAAAAGGAAAAATAAAAAAGCAGAAATATTGTCCTATTTTGTACAAAACTTGAAATGAAAAACGTACGGTGCGCTTTTTGTTGATTTCAGCTGTAATAAGTAGAATGGACTTTGTTTCACAATGGAGATATTCAGAATTTATGTTCCACTACAAAAAGAGGGGATGAGTCAGTGGGTGTTTGGGGGGAGAGATATGACCCACCAGTGTTACACACTCATTCACTATATCCTGAATTATTATTTTAATTAAAACTGTTGTTTGAAACAGTGGCCATGAATATGATATGAGGCCACAGAATCGAGTAGCCGTGGTGGTGGTCGACATATTGCTCACATACTTTCATTCCCTTGTGCTTTAAATAAACAATTTTCTTTCGTTTGACAATTTTTGGGTTTATGCACTTATCAGTTTGTTATTGAACATTTTACTTTATCATATTTAATGAATTTATTTTTGGTATCCTTAGATTACATTACATTTAGATTGTTTCAAAATTTTAATTAAAAAATTTTACTATTAATTTTTTCTATAGAAAACCATAATAATTAATAATTTAAACAATGTTACTTTGTAACAGTACAAAATATTACTATTCTTTATATTTGGGTGTTGTTATAAAAATTCTATTTTTTTTTAGTAAGGATTTTCATCTTAATACTGTGATGAAAAAGTAAATAATAATGTTAGACAAGGGTAATCATTATTGAGAGGTATCAACTTCATTAAAAATAACTCAGCTATTCATAAAATAGTATAATAAAAGCAGAAGTTATATGTTATATGTATGTGTAACATTGTTGCACATTATTACATTGTTGTTTATACAATTATTGCATAAAATATAGAGGGTAGAAAAAAATATGGAAACGCTTTCACAACTTTAGTATGACTTCACTTGTAAAAGTGAAATCTTGTACATGATCATGGTTACAAAGAACATACTTTTTGACGCCATTAGTGACATTTCATCTTTTCAGGGGAACGGCTCACGAGGAGTTGAACTAAAATCTTCAACATAAGGCTAGGTCGAATTTAGTATCAAATGAAAGTTATTTAAGAGAAATTAATTGCTACAAACCAGACTTTGAAAGTTTTATCCTTTCCAGAATAGCGGTCATTTGAATTTCAAAGTAACTAATTTGAACAATATTTTTTCTCCGCTATTTAACAGTTTTAAGTAAATTATTCTGATCAAAAACTATACTTTATGGAACACAATTATTATAAAAAGTTAAATTATCAATGGACAAAAATAATGTTGTTGTGAAAGCGGTTCTATATTTTTTTCCACCCTGTATAACGATTATAATGCAAGAAAAATTAATTTTAATTCGTATTATAACATCTTCAAAGTAGGATGCAGCAAAATAATAAAAACAAACCTTATTTAAAAACGTTATACATATCTATAATTCAAGGAGTGTATCTTAATTTCACAACTGAACAGGAATGCAATATATGTACAATTCATGTTAAAAAGTACTAACTAGGTGCTAACTTGAAGGTATTTGACTTGAAACTGCAGGTTTAGTACTTTAGAAATCACATGTCCTAAAATAATTGTTTAAATAGCATAAAATGTTTTCTTCGAACCTGCAATATCTTACAAACATGATTCCATTACTTTACATGTTTTATTCTAAAACTAGTTTTGTTCTACAACTAGAACATTGTTGTAGAATTATTGAAGTAAAATTATATATGATAATATCATTAGTTATTTTAGTATGTAATTTTGATTGACAATTGTTCAGTACTTTCTGCATTAAGTGGTAGATATAAGAACATTTTTGGTTCAGAACTTATCTACAGCCCATTGCACGAACAATTAATTGAAAAAAATATAACAGAATATTAATAAAGACAAATGTCACTCCAGAAATGTTCTCACACTCATAAATATAGTAATAAAGTGTCATGGAATATATTGAGAGTAACCAAATTAATTTAAATTGTATATTTTTGTTCCAGGGATCGTTGATACCAGCTGCGTTTACTAATGGCTACCATTGAGACCCAGGTAACTAAATACGCCTCTTGTTCACTAGTTGCACCGTGCAATAATTGTTTATGCAAAAGAGAGGAATTAGATCCATGCATAATCAACTAGACTAATGTGATTAATAAAGTCAATTATGATCCAATGCTCATTCTAAATGTATGAGTTTTGTCGTTTTACTAAGTAGTTTTGACCTCATGGCTTTAGTTTAATTTCAATGAAACGCACATGGTTCTAACAACCACATGAAGATATTTGCGATGGCAGCCAATCAAGCTTATAATGTAATCCACTTATTAAAAAGTTCTGAAGATATACGTTTGTCTAAACTAAACTATAAAGTCATGTACGAATCTTTTTTTTTTTTTTTTTTAATTCACAATTGAAATTACTTCACTTATCATTGCTTATTTAACAAAGATTATCTAATTTGATCATTAAAATGTTATTGTTTGTGTATAGGTTGATAAAATATTGAATACTTTTTGTGACTACATGCAAGTTTTCTTCCCTAAAAGGTAACTAAATAGACTAATTACTGAAGACCTGCCCACCCACTAGTCTTGAACATGAAATTGGCCCCTTACTAATTCTTCAAATAAAGATGTTTGTTTCTAGACAAATTAGGCTCGTCTTTTTGTCCTTGTATTTTCAGTGTAAATATATTTTGATTATTATTGTTTACCGGATACAAACTGGTTCTTATAAACACAGATTGATTGGTGCTCAGTTTCTTTAATCATATGTAAAATATCAACAATAGTGACATTTTCTACAGTAATTATTAATGGTTTATTTTTTTAAATTGACCTTAAATTCAGCTACTATTTTATATTGTACATTTAGTTGTTAGCAAGTTTATTTAGTGTGCACAGACTATTTGAGACCTACAGTAATCTCACCACTTCAGAAACAATTAATATGTTACAAGTAATTTACTCGTAAAATATAATGAAATGAATGTTCTGTTTTATTTTACTAACCTCTGAATTATGGAAGTCACTTTGCCAGAAATCCTCCAGTCAAGTTTCTTCACAGAAATTAGATTAAAAGATGTCAAATCTTGTGAGATGAAGATTATCATCTCAATAGTGTTGTGAAATATTCGTTTGGTATTTCTAGTGGAGTTTACCTCTTTAAAGATGTGATGATATTGTGAAATAAACAAAATGCCCTTGACTTTAGATCAATTTTCAAGTGCAGGATACTTGCTTAGTTTTTTTTTTAATGTGAATTTATTGTGAATCCACACTAAATTATTCATGTACAAGTGTGAAAATCAAGTCTTGAAGCACAGATCAACTAGTGGTTAAAAATTAATGACTATCTTTTATTGATAATAATGTTTTAGAAATTCTATACATAGCCAGAATAGGATAAACTGAACAGTAAAGCATTTGTGCTTGTGGTGACGATCTCTAATGTTTCACACTTATATAAGGATGATACCATGTTATGTTGTAAGATTATAAATTGATTATTACTATGTATAGGATCTTTTGAAGATTTTTCGTAAGTGAGTGATTTTCAATTAATTAGAAATGATGTTCTTAGTTACATAAAAAGTATTAACGTAAATAACCAGTGGTTCGAAACTATGCTATAAATAATTGTTTTGTGAATATCACACCAATGTAAGTCTGATTTTTGTACATTAATTATGGCTTGTATTTTTAAATAAAACATTATGAAGAAATATTTCATTTCATCTTATTATTTCATCAGATCTCATTTGATAACCTTCATTATTATTAAACATTACACATTCAGTAGGCTACAAGTATTTTTTAAATGTCCCAGGGTGAGCATTTCTTTCATGTTAGACTTGGCAAATTTTCTGTTACAAAATATTGTATAATTTAAAATACTTCATATATTCCGAGTGACTCTCAACGGTGACCTCTCGAACAAGTACCCTCTAGTTGACTCCTTACTTTGGTATTGAACCACGCGCCCGCCCACGCACTTACAGTAGTATTGACCCACCCGCCCACTCATGCACGTACAGTGGCATTGACCCACCCGTCCGCCCATACACGTACAATGGCATTGACCCACCCGGCCGCCCATACACGTACAGTGGCATTGACCCACCCGCCCACCCATACACGTACGGTGGTATTGACCCACCCGCCCACCCATACACATACGGTGGTATTGACCCACCCGCCCACCCATACACGTACAGTGGTATAGCTTACTGTCTCAAAACAACATTATAATTATTTATACTTTTTTGTACTTTTTTATTTATACCTATTTATTATTTATTATTGTGTTTTGATAATAAGGAGGGAGGGAGGGAGGGAGGGAGGGAGGGAGGGAGGGAGGGAGGGGGGGAGAGAGGGGGGGGGAGAGAGAGGGAGGGAGGGAGGGAGGGAGGGAGGGAGGGAGGGAGGGAGGGAGGGAGGGAGGGAGGGAGGGAGGGAGGGAGGGAGGGAGGGAGGGAGGGAGGGAGAGAGGGAGAGAGGGAGAGAGGGAGAGAGGGAGAGAGGGAGAGAGGGAGAGAGGGAGAGAGGGAGAGAGGGAGAGAGGGAGAGAGGGAGAGAGGGAGAGAGGGAGAGAGGGAGAGAGGGAGAGAGGGAGAGAGGGAGAGAGGGAGAGAGGGAGAGAGGGAGAGAGGGAGAGAGGGAGAGAGGGAGAGAGGGAGAGAGGGAGAGAGGGAGAGAGGGAGAGAGGGAGAGAGGGAGAGAGGGAGAGAGGGAGAGAGGGAGAGAGGGAGAGAGGGAGAGAGGGAGAGAGGGAGAGAGGGAGAGAGGGAGAGAGGGAGCTTTATTATTTTTACTTATCTGTGCTGTTTTGTGTTTTTAACTGCTTCCTACAATTCGTTTTTTATTATCATTCCTCATAAGTATTTATAACTTTTTGTAAGCAATATTACAAAAACGAACTTCTATTTATTTTTAAATAGCTCCTGAGACCCATCCCCCCCACCAAAGCTGGGAAGCGTGCCAACTGGGGGATGGCTCAAAACGAGTAAAGCGATGGGATCACGGGTGGCAGTTGGAGGGTCCAAAATAAAACTCGGCAGCTGAGCGAAACTAATTTATTACCAAAATCAAAATAATTAATTAATCAAAACGGCAGAAGGCCACAATAGAATTAGCACTTAAATAAATAATAACAAACACTAAAATTACCAAGATACTACACAATAATAACAAACGCTATAAATACCACAAACTCTACAAATACCCAAAATTTAACAATTAATCAACTGTATGGCCTATCTGCAGTTTAGCCTGAGACACCCCCAAAACGTAAGAAAATATTAAGCCCCAAATAAAAGTGAAAATTTAGAAAACTTTTGGATCACAACATTTAAACCGGCAATTTAGCCCGAATCCCTTGATTCCACCGGGCCAGGGAGTAAGCCGGAATCCCTGGGCAGCTCCGAATTAAAAGTTAAGCAAAAGAACAATAATCCCCTTTTGGTGAAAGTTTAAAAATTAAATAATTTAAAAGAAAATATAACACGGTACCGTTCGAGTAAAAATTCACTTCAAAACCCCCCCCTAATACACTTAACAAAAAAAATAAATAACAATAACTAGGCCTAAGCATATAAATCAATAATAACAGGACTTAACCATAGGGACCTAACAACTATAAAATCTAAAAAGATATAACAACAAATAAAACTAATTAATTAATAACAAGGAATATAAACTAATTAAAAATAAATAACAATAAATATAAATAAAATAAATATTAACATCAAAAAAATCTTGGGTATTTTAAAAGCCTTTCCCTCGTTAATAAAAAAAATAATTAAGTCCCCATGGCTGTTTCATAATTCACTGTCCAGGTTTTTAGTTTTAGGCCTAGGCCACACCAAAAGTTCCGCAAACTTTTTTTCTTCTTTTTGTTTTTATATATTTTTTTTGTTTTCTTATAAATCACCCCCAGCTCAGCCGCCGGGAAAAGATGGAAAGAACTGACCTGAGGACTGAAGACTTCTACCCCCAAAGATGTAGAGAGGGTAGCGGGCGAAACCAGGCTCCAGCATGGTCCTCAGGCCAGGCGAGCAGTGCAGAAGATCGAAATTCCCCGGACGACCGGCTGAGGGTTGAAACGTCCTACTCAAGGACCCTGGAGTTTAGGAGTCTCTCAGCCGAACATAGTAATCTCAGCAGGCAGAGCCAAAGACCAAAACTGACGGCCAACCTGAAAGACGAAGGCTCCAGAGAAACCCGAACTACTCGAACAATCTAGAAGACGGCCAACCTGACCGAAGCTGCTGGAAACCGGAACGAAACGGAACTGGGCCAACGGCTACCAAAGTACGCAAAATCGCCGGGCAAAAGCGAAACTCAGGCAGCCTGGCAGACAACAACGAAAAAAACGAAACTGTACCGGTCCAAGACCCGGTACAACCTCCCTCTGCAAACCTCAACACACCCAGGCAGGGGAGCAAACTCGGTACCTCAGGGAACCCAGAGAAGACGAAGACCTCCGAAGAGTGGTGCTCCTAGGACGTCCAAGAGAAACTAAGAGGGGGAAACCCCTCGAACAGGGAGCAAACTACCCTGACTGTCGGGCCCGACAAGAAAAAGAGAGAAAGAAGACTCTCTCAGAACAGCCACCTAGGGCGCAGAGGTGATCAATCTCTTTGCCCCAAGAAACCCCCAGGAACACCAACTCCTGGACCAACCGTTCCCCGGAAAGCCTTAAGCTGGGACACATGGGCTTTCCTAAACACCCTGCCTGACTGGGGATCAACCAGCAGAGCAGTCACCGGTGACAAAAACCTGTCGATGCGGTGGGGACCAGACCACCGATAGCACAACTTTGCAGCTCTTCGTTCCGCGGCCGAACTGACCGGGTGAGCCTGACAAAGAACCAGATCTCCAACCTGAAAAGGGTTAGGAGTACGACCCTTATCATACCTCCTCCTCACTCTCTCTCTAGCACGTAGCAGGTTGCGCCGAGCAGCCCGCCACGTGGACACTACGTCAGTGGCACCTGGCGTAGGTAGAAGATCCTCTAACCTCCACAAGTTGGACAAAGGGTTGTTAGGAGGGTAGCCATGTAGAATCTCGAAGGGAGTGGCATTGTGACTCTCATGCTTGGAAGAATTAAAAGCAAGCTGGAGCCAAGAGAGACTCTCATCCCAGGTGTTCTGCTTCTCAGCATGGAAAGTAATAAGGGCAGACCGAAGATTGCGGTTGAACCGCTCTGCATGAGAAGGCTGTGGGTAATAAGGAGAGGTAGTCACATGCCTGATACCATTGCCAAAACAGAACCTACGAAACTCATGGGAGGTAAACTGGCTACCGTTGTCGGACACAAGAGTGGAAGGCACACCAAAGTGCTGGAAGAGTTGGGACTGGAGAGCACGGATGGTGAGCTTAGCCGTGGCACTCCGAAGTGGGAAAAGCCAAACGAACTTCGAGAAAGCATCCACACAAACAAGTAGGTAGGAGTTACCTGACTTGCTACGGGGAAAAGGACCCACGTAGTCGATGAACACCTTCTCAAAAGGACGCTCGGCCACCTCAGAAGATAACAACCCTAACCTTGCATTCTGACTAGGCTTGCTGAGAGAGCACAGGTGACAAGCCCGCACTCTGCCAGCAACATCCCGGTCCATGCCCTTCCAGATGAAGTACCTACGAATCTTAGCGATGGTCTTATGAATGCCAAGATGACCGCCCACAAGAGAAGAGTGATAATACTGAAAGACCATCGGTACTAGATGACTAGGCAGCACTACACGGGGTTCACCCCTCTGTCGAGGACGGCAACAGAGTACCCCTTTGGACAGAAAATAGGGAGGGTGGGCACCTCCCTCTTGAAGCTCACCTAAGATGACTGACAGCTCGGGATCTTTCTGTTGATGGGACAGTAGGTCGTCAAAAGCCAGAGGAAAATCCAGAAGAACAGCACCACACTGAGCAACAGCCTCAGTCGGTGGATCACTGGGTTCATGATACATGCGGGAAAGAGCATCCGCGATGACATTCTGGGTACCCCTAAGATGTTGGACTCGGAACTTGAAAGCAGAAATTTTGACCACCCAGCGACCAATTTTCCCGAGCTGTCTGGGATGGGCAAGAAGCCAAGACAGTGCCTGATTGTCCGTCTCCAGCAAGAACTCAGCGTGTTCCAAGAAACGCCGAAACTTGTCCGTACCAAAGACAACAGCCAGACACTCTAACTCATAGATGGAAGAAGCTTTCCTTTCCTGGTGAGACAACGTCCTCGAAGCAAAAGCGATGGGCTGCCTGACCCCATCAAACTCCTGAGAAAGAACAGCAGCAATGGCGGAGGAGGAGGCATCAGTCTGAAGAACAAATTCTCTGCTGAAAATCAGGCATACGCAGGACAGGAGGTTGCATGATAGCCTCCTTGAGAGCATCAAAGGCAGTCTGCTGAGCTTGGCCCCACACAAAAGGGACACCTTTCTTTCGCAGCTCGTTCAACGGGGCAGCAAGCTCGGCCACGTTAGGGATGAAGCGACGGTAAAAATTCACCATCCCCACAAAACGGGCAATCCCCTTGGCATCTCTGGGAGGAGGAAAATCCCGAATGCCCTGGGTCCTCGCAGGATCTATGCAGACGCCTCGAGAAGAGATAAGATGACCCAGAAAAGAAATCTCAGGACGAGCAAAAGTGACTTTCTCTGGATTGACGGTAAGGCCAGCTGATTTGAGGCGACTAAGAACTTCCTCCAGATGTTGCATGTGTTCCCCGAAAGTCTCACTGTAGACAAGAAGATCGTCCAGGTAATTGAAAACAAACTTGAACTTCACATCATGGAAGATGGAATCAAGCAGACGAGTAAGAGTCTGGGCACCCACAGCAAGACCCATAGGAACCCTAGTGAACTGGTAAAGATTCCAGGGAACACAGAAGCTAGTCATAGGCCGTGATTCCTTCTTCAATGGAATCTGATGGTAGGCCTGGTTCAAATCGAAAACACTGAAAAACTTAGCCTTACCGAACCAATCAAACGCAGAATGCAAATCAGGCAGAGGTACCGAGTCAATAGCGACCTTAGCGTTGAGCCTCCGATAATCCATCACAAGCCTAGACTTACCATTAGGCTTGGGCACAAGAAAAGCTGGACTGGCATAAGCAGAACGAGACGGTTCAATCACACCCTTGCTCAGAAGATCCTCAATCATAGCCCTCATAACCTCCATCTTTGGGGGAGCAAGTTTGTACGGATGACTTCTAACTGGCTGAGAATCGGTGAGGTGGATCTCATACTCCAGAAGAGAAGTGACCCCAAGCTCAGCCGTAAGCACATCAGGAAACCGCAAACACAGCCTCCTAATGGCCTCCGCCTGCTCAGGGGGGAGATGACCAACTGGATCCACCTTGGGTTGTTCGGGCTCACAACCCACCTCTCTGACTGCAGGAGGGCAGTCAGAATCACCTACTAGAGGCACCAAAACTCGCCGATTAAACTTGAAAAATATCTGGCGCTTCTGGAGGTCAAGCACCATACCACTTTTGGAAATGAAGTCTGCCCCTAGGATACAAGAAACCGCCAGGTCCTTGGCAACAAGAAAACCCCACCTCCAGGAAAATCCTTCAATTTTAAAATGTAATGACGCCTTTAGAAGTATGGGTAGAGGAGTTTGGGATGCCGTCCAGCAAGTAACAGAAGAAGGCTCGGTGTGCCTGACAAGTCCTAAGGCGTCAAGGGACTCAAAAAGAGAAAGGCTGATGATACTGCATGCCGAACCAGAATCAAGAAGGGCTCGACACACCGTACCACCAAAAGAAACAAAAACGCCAGGACACACCGAGGTGACCGCCCTAAGTCCCAGGGAAGCCATGCCAGCAAGGCCCGAAAAATCCCCGACACTCCTGCTATGGGCACGTGTCAAAGGCAAATGGCCACGGTCCGTCGCAACAACGCGGGGAGCTACTGTGGAGGCAACCCCCCGCGCTGAGCGTTTCCCGCCCCACGACCTCGAGCACGTGGACAGTCACGTCGAATGTGACCAGGTTGGCCACAAGCAAAACACACAACAGGAGGCCGAGAACCACGACCCTCCACTGGCTGACTCACACCTACAGACATAGCTGGTCGACGGGTGGGAAGAGCACGATGACTCTCAGAATCCCTCCCTTGCTGGTCTGAGAACTGCACGCTGCGCGAAACAATGCACAGCTGATGCAGCTCCCGAAAAGTCGAAGGAACACCAGCAAAAACCAATCTGCACCGTTCTTCGGGAGAAATGCCATCCAGGATGACACGAACGGTGTCAGCTTCAGAAAGGGTGAGGCGCAACGCTTGACGAGCTTCCTTGACTGAAGAGACATAGGCTGCCAGAGACTCGCCCCTACCCTGCGACCGATAAAATCTGTCCATGACCATCCTCTCCCTGAGTCGAATGGGAAGAAACGATGAAAGTAACTCTCGATGGAACGAGTCCACCGAGGCATCACTGGCCAAGACAGAACTCAGCAACTCCCCAACGGGACCTCTACAATAAGGGAACACCAGACGAAGCAAGTCCCCAGCCTGCATGCCGGGCATCTCACTAAGTCTGAGAAAGGCCACCAGAAACTTCAGAAGCTCCTCAGGATCCATCCCATCGATCACAGGGAGATTCTGGATCATGGGCGTGAGAGGGTTAGGTAGCTTGTGGTAGCTCAGCTGCAGAAGAGCAGGTGAACCCAAAGAAGAAGTAGGAACGGCAGCTGGAGCCGAACCACGAGCAACCTCAACGGAAACGCCTGCAGGCTCAGAAGGAGCCTCAGGCACAGTGAAAGCCGTTGTCTCAGCCTGCGGCCTCGACACGTTAGGAGAAAGTGTGAAATTAGGCCGCTGACCCAGACCCGTAGGAGTCGTGGACCCGGAGAGTGCCTGAAAAATCTCCTCAAGCCTAGATACACTCTCCAAGATCCACGCCCTATCCGATGGTTCCAACCCCGGTGCCCGGTTGACCAGCCTTAAACGGGCAAGCAGATGCCCCAAACGTGCAAGGCGGCAGGCCCGGTCACGACCCACTGGAGGTTCCAACTGCAAATCCTCTAACACCCCTTCCCAATCTTCCACCTTCCGTTTACAAATCCCCAACTCATCACCAACCTCCAGCAGGTCAGACCAATCCACCGCCGTACCCGCGGACAACTGCTCCCGCAGCAACCTCCGGAGATTCAAAACATCACCCTCCGGAGTCACCCCACGCGACCTCAACTCGAAAATCAACTCCTCCTTGACTAGGAGCGCAACATTCTGCAGATAGGCCATCTCGCAAAACAAAATTCTCAACAGTACACAAAAAACGACAACTCCAGGGTCCAAGACGAACTAAACCCTCAGCCTACCGAGCCACTGCCGACCACTCCAATCCACCCATGAAACCCATTCAACAACGTAACCAAGCGGATTGCCTAAGTTTTTTTTTTTTTTTTTTTTTTTTTTTTTTTTTTTTTTTTTTTAGTGAAATTATTTATTAGGATTTTCTAATTGTTTTGCTTTTAAATAATTTTTATTTATTTCTTCTTTTTTTTTTTTTTTTTTTACGTAATACCAAGACGCCTTGACAGGTAGGTCGGCCAACCATGACCTACTAACTGGCAAACACCCACCGTCCACAACCAAGAAAGAATTAAATTTTTTTTTTTTTTTTTTTTTTTTTTTTTTTTTTTATAGGCAACCACGCTCTGCTACCAATTGAGACCCATCCCCCCCACCAAAGCTGGGAAGCGTGCCAACTGGGGGATGGCTCAAAACGAGTAAAGCGATGGGATCACGGGTGGCAGTTGGAGGGTCCAAAATAAAACTCGGCAGCTGAGCGAAACTAATTTATTACCAAAATCAAAATAATTAATTAATCAAAACGGCAGAAGGCCACAATAGAATTAGCACTTAAATAAATAATAACAAACACTAAAATTACCAAGATACTACACAATAATAACAAACGCTATAAATACCACAAACTCTACAAATACCCAAAATTTAACAATTAATCAACTGTATGGCCTATCTGCAGTTTAGCCTGAGACACCCCAAAACGTAAGAAAATATTAAGCCCCAAATAAAAGTGAAAATTTAGAAAACTTTTGGATCACAACATTTAAACCGGCAATTTAGCCCGAATCCCTTGATTCCACCGGGCCAGGGAGTAAGCCGGAATCCCTGGGCAGCTCCGAATTAAAAGTTAAGCAAAAGAACAATAATCCCCTTTTGGTGAAAGTTTAAAAATTAAATAATTTAAAAGAAAATATAACACGGTACCGTTCGAGTAAAAATTCACTTCAAAACCCCCCCCTAATACACTTAACAAAAAAAATAAATAACAATAACTAGGCCTAAGCATATAAATCAATAATAACAGGACTTAACCATAGGGACCTAACAACTATAAAATCTAAAAAGATATAACAACAAATAAAACTAATTAATTAATAACAAGGAATATAAACTAATTAAAAATAAATAACAATAAATATAAATAAAATAAATATTAACATCAAAAAAATCTTGGGTATTTTAAAAGCCTTTCCCTCGTTAATAAAAAAATAATTAAGTCCCCATGGCTGTTTCATAATTCACTGTCCAGGTTTTTAGTTTTAGGCCTAGGCCACACCAAAAGTTCCGCAAACTTTTTTTTCTTCTTTTTGTTTTTATATATTTTTTTTGTTTTCTTATAAATCACCCCCAGCTCAGCCGCCGGGAAAAGATGGAAAGAACTGACCTGAGGACTGAAGACTTCTACCCCCAAAGATGTAGGGCGGGTAGCGGGCAACTCCAGGCTCCAACATGGTCCTCAGGCCAGGCTAGCAGTGGAGAATATCGAAGTTCCCCCGGACGGCGGGCTGAGGGCTGAAAGTCCCACTCAAGGACCCTGGAGTTTTGGAGTCTCTCAGCCGAACATAGTAATCTCAGCCGGCAGAGCCAAAGACAAAATGACGGCCAACCTGAAAGACGAAGGCTCCAGAGAAACTAGAACTACTCGAACAATCTAGAAGCCGGTCAACCTGACCGAAGCTGCTGGAAACCGGAACGAAACGGAACTGGGCCAACGGCTACCAAAGTACGCAAAACACAGGGCAAAAACGAATCTCAGGCAGCCTGGCAGACAATGACGAAAAAAAACGAAACTGTACCGGTCCAAGACCCGGTACACTCCTTAATTAGCAAATTTCATGTTGGTAGAAATACAAAACAAGTGAACGCCACACAACACAAACTTATTATAATATACATTTGTTTGATCCTATATACATGCTAAATTTTCCTGAAATATTGTATATACACTATAATTATTTTATACACACAAAATTTTATAGTGATCGATAACCATATGCAAAATATACGGTGACACCTTTGTGAAACCCACTGGTGTAAGGAAGGTTTCAACATAGTTTACCAATATCGATGAACATAATACTTTGAACATAAATTATAATAAATTTGTCTTGTACAGCGTTAACTTGTTTTGTATTTATTCCTACTGCCAGTTTAACAAGTCATTGTCGATTTTACTACTTACTTGAAATTTTTCTCATTTAAGTATTTTTAAAAAAATACAATTTTGTTAACCTTAATTTTAAAAATATTACTAAACAAGTCTCCTACTCCTTTATTTCAACTAAGAAATAACCAATCGTAGGAAAAGAATTAAAAATACAATATCATAAAACTTATTTCAGAAACATTGTTTATTTTATTTCCAGCAACAGCAAACCTAACAAGTAACCAAACAGGTTGGATACTAATGATCCATTTAGTAATGACAACAGCTGACCTGTAAAGAAAGAAGTAATGGTTCTTTCCTCAGCTTTACATTCACCTGTCACAATATATGTTAAATGTTTATTATTATTTCTTGATACAAAATCTCATTAATTTCAATTATTACAATTGGCATTACTTAAATATCAATTGATTCTTCCCAATACCTCAGATTACAACATTACTATATTGTAGATGTAGAGAGGTTAAATTTTCCAGCATCGTTATTGAAATAATTTAAACCATACTTTTTTAGTTATATCTGCTTTTTAGCAGTTTAAATAATCTAAAAACTATTGATACATTATAGTACATATTTGGCTGCTTTACAATAGACTCGTTGCAGTGTAAAGAATGGAACTGCACTCGGAATATCATAATCACTCGTTACTATGGTCCTCACAAAAGAAACGGTGAACCTTTCAAAGCCTGTGTTTCTTGTAATAACCTGCTACGCTTCACCCCTCCTCCTTTGTGCTAGTTTTAATCTACATTTCCATGCTTCTCTAATTTCACTGTATTTCCATTTTCCACCTCTTTAGTCAAAGCAACTAATTTATGCACTGATGAGTGGCTGCCCCTCATCCTATATCAGTTGCACAAAGTATAAATCAAACACATGTAAAACAGATTCTGTCTACTTTCTGTTCTACTTCCATCCATCGATGTACAAATCTGTTCAAGTTATTTACTTTCCTTTGTATCTTATACTGAATTACTAGAGTCTTCCATGTAAGGTAAAATCATGTTACTTTTCTTTGTATATTTTATATTGAATTTACTGAAGTATTTTATTATTAAAACATCATGTTTATATCCCAGACTGCTTAAAGGTTTTTAAATCTACTATTGATTAAAAGACTTTACTGAAAACTCAATTTAATAAGATGGAAAGGAAATTGACAAATATATCATGCAAATACAAATGCACTGAAAACAAACAAAGCATCTCAGAGTTACTTTCAACAGGTTCCGTACCTGTGGCATTGTCCTGTGATAGAAATTATGTACAGGCATGTTAATTATTCAATATCCCCGTATGTGTACGGGTGGGGAGCTGGGTCAACACCACGGTACATGCATGCGAGGATGGGTGGGTCTATATCACTGCACGTGTATAGGTGGGTGGGTCAATAAAACCAGACATGTATTTGTGGGCCGGTGAGTCCAATGCCTCTGTACATGTATGGGAGAAAGGTTGAGTCAATAGCACTTTACAAGTAAGAGTGAGTGGTTGGGTTAATACCATAGTACGTATATGGGTGAATGGAGATATAATCATTAGCATGAAACACTAACGAAGATAATGCCACACACTAATGATAGTTTGAGGATCTGTGGAGTAATTCTCAGTTTAATGAACTTTGTTGTTAAATGTGAGTATTTCTTCAATTCACAAGCCAAAAAAAAGAGATTGACACAACAGATAACAGAACAATTGCAACAAGATTCATCAGAGTCAGCCAATGTATGAAATAGAAACCATGAACTAAAGTAAATAAGTAATGCTTGACAAGTTTTGCAAAGGTTTACTTGAAGGCATTATTTTATCTTTGATAAGTTCACAAACCAGATATTCATACTCAACCAAGCTGTTTCAAAATACTGGGAATTTAATAAACATTTCTTTGGCTTATTTGTTGACTTTAGCAAAGCCTATGAAAGTATAAACAGGGGGAAAATGTGGGGAAAATTGGAAACCTTTGGGATTCCCAGAAAATTAATTCAGCTAGCAAAGCTGAGTGTCAAGAATAGCAAATGTAAGGTGAAAATTTTAAATGAATACTCTGCAAGCTTTGAAGTAAGGACAGGTGTAAGACAAGGAGATGGCCTCTCTCGCCCATTCTTTATAATTTAGCATTGGAAACCGCAGTCAAGGAAATCAAGAAGACAAACTTAGGAATAGGGAAAAAGATATCAGTACTGGCCTTTGCAGATGACATAGTATTGCTAGCAGAAAATACGAGATAAGGAAAACTTAAAAAGCATGACAGAAATTCTGATAAAAGAAATTAAAGAGGTAGGACTGAAAATCAATGATGATAAGACCAAATGTATGTCCTTTGGTCGGAACCTTGATAATGCCAGAAATTTTATAGTTGAAAATCACATTTTTTATAAAGTAAATGAATTTAAGTACCTTGGTACTTTAATCAGTAGTGAATCACATGAAATACAGAGCAGAATAAATTCAACCAACAGAAGTATGTTTGCCCTAAATAAACTGTTAACATAAAAAGTTTTATCTCACAAACCAAACTCAAAATTTATAAAACCATAATAAGGCCCATCCTTCTCTACGGAGCTGAATCATTGATTATCGACAAAAGTACAGAAAAGAAGCTAATTATATTCGAAAATAAATTATTAAGGAAAATGTTTGGACCCTCAAGAGAAAATGGAATTTGGAGAATAATACATAATAGAGAAATCAGGAATCTTTATAACTCCCCAGACGTTGTGGCTGTAGCCAAGAGTCGGAGATTACGATGGGCAGGGCACATAAGACGAAAACAAGATACCCTATTAAAACAAGTTTGGACAGAAACCCCAGATTGAAGACAACCTCCAGGACGACCGAAAAAGAGATGGAAGGATGAGGTGATCATTGATATGAGGAGAATGGGGGGTAGCGAAGAGAATACAGAAGATCGGAAGAATTGGAGGAAGACATTTGGCGAGTCCAAATACCATCTAGGGTATAAATGGCCATGGGAGTAAGAGTAAGTAAGTTCACTTGTTACTAAAAATGTCTAATCTTCTTCGATTTGATTTGATTTGATTTGATTCGTTGGTATAAATCCCCTTGAGTTATATGCTATCTTCTTTTATAAGTTCCTGTCCTTAAAAAATGTGTTTTCTCTTAAATAGTTCATTGTACCTGAGCAAGTTGTTATCATTTGATAAGTCACCTTACCAAAGATGTTCTGAGGGTATAAAAATATTTGACCCATATTACTCTTAATTTTTATTTAGTTCATACAGATTTGTAAACACTCATTATACTCATTCGCCCCTCACGTTCGTCAATATTTTGATGATTGGCATCTTATTAATGAATAAAGCAATAGCACGATTCAAATATTTTATTTGAAATGTGGAATTTTTTACAAGGAAGAAATGTTGGTCATCTATTAGCCATCACAATACTAGTTAGTGTACTCTGTAACTATTGCCACGTCAGTGCGTTTACTAATGATTAATATTTTTATGTGTTCCTCTGAACATCAGTAAACGTTAAATTTAGCTACACATCTCTTTATAATTAGCATCTAATATTGGTTTTGATCATATAAATAGTATAAATAACTATTTTCCCTTAACATTGATTCTTACAGCTGGTAGTGACAGAATCTTAGTTGTGTTCTCTTTTAAATTTGTTTATTGCAGCCTCTATGCATTATTGGTGTTAATCAACAAATGTGTGAATGAATCAAGCAATACAACTTGTTTCAGGAAATTAAAAATTATTTGTTTAAAAAAAAAGAAGTTAATACTGTACAAACAGTTGTACCTTGATATTACACTATTACTTGTTTTTAGTGGAATATGTTAAAACCATTCTTCTTGAGATTTACGTGAAAATTAAAAGCATATCCTGAGTTTCGTGCCATTTGTCATTTCTAAGTGTAAGCTTAGTAAGCTGGTATGTTACCTCATACACTTTTCAGATAGTTGGCAAATATAAACATTGCTGTTTCTGTATCTATAGGATAGGCTCATTCTAACCTTAGTCTGATTTATTTTATTTTTAATCGGCACTGGTGGCGCAGTGCTATAACCCAGCTACATGGGTACAAAGTGTTGAGGAGATTGTAGGTGATAGGCTGTATGTGTATGCTCTGTCCTCTTAATACCGACAGGGCGTTCGCTCAATGGTTGGTATCAGCGTGGACACTACTAGAGAAGTCCAGGGTTGGATGGTAGTCAAGGTTCGGATGTTGTGTAGGGAAGAGAATTGAGTGTCATGTCAATTAGCTGAAAATCAGACAAACACTACGTAGTTCGAATCCACGTAAAGCTGTAGGTCCCATAGTTGCCCTGGCTATTGAGCTATCAATAAATAGCTCTTTGTAAGGAACAGTCGACCTTAGTTAGTAACAATGACTACACTCATTCATTTACACTCATCACATTTATTTGCCCCCTATATTTGTCCATATCTTGATGATCGGTGCTTATGAATGAATAATGAATACTATTTATGTCATCTTAATTATATACAATTAATATCAATATGTTCTATAGTGTACATTTATTTTTATTTGCATAGAAGCTGTTATTTTCTTGAAACAAGCTTTTATATATAACACTAATAACCTTATGATATCCTACATAATCATATGTAGGGTGAGTTAGAGGGTCCTTACGTCTTAATTTAGATTATATTAGATGATAAATTCTGCAGATACTAAATATTTCAAGCAGATGAACAAATTTTATGTGAAACTGATCTTTTATATGGTCCTTATGGACCTTATTGCACTTTGACTGCTGATGTGTACTGCTTGACAAATATTTTTTTAAATCAGTGTTTCTGTACCTGAATGCTTTAATCATGTAGGGAATTCAGAATATATTCAATATTGAAAAAACAGTGAATTTAGTTGGATCCAAGCAAATAACCAGAAGGTAAGAAAAGAATAGAGCGTATATCAAAATACCACTGTATGTGTATGGATGGATAGGCGGGCCAATACCACTATACGTGGATGGTTGGGTCATTTCCACTGTATGGGTGAATGGGTGGGCCAATACCACTATACTTTTATGGGTGGGCCAATACCACTGTGCGTGTATGGTTGGATGGGCGGTCCAATAACACTGTACGTGTTTAGATGGGTCAGTACCCTAAGAGTGTGGTATCAATGCCACTGTACTTGTATGGGCGGGCGGTGGGTCAATGCCACTGTACGTGTATGGGTGGGCGGGTGAATCAATGCCACTGTATGTGTATGGGCGGGCGGGTTGGTCAATACCAAAGTAAGGAGTCAACTAGAGGGTACTTGTTCGAGAGATCATTGGGTTGGGAGGGCGGCCCAATACCACTGTACGTGTTTGGATGGGTCAGTACCACTAAGAGTGTGGTTGGGAGGGTGGCCCAATACCACCCTACAGATTTCAGGTAAGTTTCCTGATGTCCTATGACTAAATAGGTCCATCAACATGATTATAGGGTTATATTTACAATACTTTAAATTGGAATATCTAACGATCTTATATTTAATAACCACCATTTTCAATTTTTTATTGGAAAGTTAGTGAGCAGTTGGAAACATTTAGGAACTCTTATTCCTAATTCTCATTTTATTAATAGTTATCTTGAAGAATCTGGGGGAGGTTGCATTAGATAAATATTCATAGTACGTTGTCATATTTATGTTGAGTAAAAATCTTGTTAATAGTAAAAGAAAATCAACACATTCGTGGTTGGCTACAATGGAGACAAAAAATGTGAAATTTTACCTATCAGTATTTTTCCTATTTGGGTGCTTGTTTTCTTTAGTTTACCACTGATAAGCTGTTTTTTTTCCCTTTCAAAAATATCCTAAGTAAAATGCTCTGAAGAACTCACTTTTATTGCAAAGAACATGAAATTTTTATGTATTGTTGTATTAGTTAACGAGACTGGCTTTAGTGACATACTGCTACTGTTCAGAGTTTGTGTTTATGTAAGAATATGAAAGGATGTTAGTAATAATAAAACGGCATATACCTGAGTCACCACTTAAAGTTGCGGCCTTAGAATGTAACCTTTATGTCTTACTTTAAATTAAAGAATAATATAACTATTTTACATGTTTTAATCTTTAGCTCAATAACATCTATAATTTACTGTCCATCATTGATTAAATGTGTTTTTGATAATTATAGTGAAGACTGTTGATTTGCGTGTTGCAGGTGTTGGGCTGTGGAGACTGTTGTCGGGCCTCTCACTTCCCGGGACCTGCCCGCCAGTCCTGTGCTGACCTAATCATAATTAATCTTAAGTATACACTGCACTATGTCAGTATATATGATAATATTACTTAGCCTTCACCCTGTAAATGATCACCTTGCCCGTATCCCACTACAGTAATTTATAAGATGTAACAAACTTTTTAAACCTGCTGCAAACATTAAATTAATTTTTATCGTTCGATTAAAATCGAATTTCTGTTGGTGATTTAAATATGCATCACTGCGCTCTGTTTCAAACTGAGTTAACAGTGTCTTTATGCACATGATATGTAATGTCGGAATCCACTTAAGTGTGACTCTGTTTAATGTTTGTACGCAACCGTACAATAAACACATACGTACAGTACCATTAATTGTATTTTAACAATACTTAACTGATCATTGTTGTTGTTATGGAATTATTTTAAGTTATTAAAGTGTATTCAATTATTATTGTTGACATTGACTCAAACATCGTAGCATAAATGAATGTTATTGTTTTTTGTTATTATTTTTCCTAAGTCTGTCCGCTAGCGGTTCAGAGAGAGTAGCCCACAGCTTGAAGCTGGATAGCATTCGCTATTTTCTTAGTATATTTCTTTATTGACTTATTTACAAATACATTGATTACTGAAAATGTTATTGTATTGTTCTTCTACATTATTGTTAAGATCTTGCGTTTTGTTACATGTTTAAATGACTAAATTAATATTTTATATATTTACAGGGTATACTATTAATGGTGGAAATACAGGAGACCTTTTAATTGTAAAGATATCCTATAAGCTGGCACTTTTATTGTCTTGATAAGCATATGACTTTATGGACCAATGCGGTTAAAGAAGAGATCTTATTCCATCTTTAAACTGCTTTAGACTTTTGTTCACAGTGTTAAGTAGAAGTCAAACGTTTGTAACTGGCTTAATCTATTGAGTTGTGATTCTTATAGTGTAAAATTATGTTACGATGTAATGTCTATGACTGGAGTGACTTATATGAAATGAAATACTATTATTTAAGAGCTATGTTATTAAATTGATTGCAGATTCCATGGTATATTTTAAACAATAAATCTATATATCCTTAGTTAGAATTCAGTTTCATGGAAATGAAAAATGAAAAACAAAATTAAATAGTTAGTAAATACCAATAACTGATTTAAAGCCATAACTAAATTTGTATTTATTGTTTGTGAGTCAGTGGTATTACGTATATATCTACATTAATAAAGCTTTTGTTATTGAATTTATACATATGTAAAAGTGTTACTAGGTAAAATACCCATTTTGACCATATAAGGAGGCTGCTCTATTTTGTCCAATTAAAAGTTATTTTTTGGGATATTTTGCATTGTCAAGGTGGCAGCACTTGATTGTAGCCAGATCCTTCAAGGGCTCTTATTCGGTCACTCCACTTCATACACTTACATCGACAAGCTTAGTCTTTGTTTTGTAGGCAGCTGTCAATAAGAAGGCCTAAATATAAATTTATATGTAAATCGCAATAGAGTGGTGTACGAGTGTAGGAACGTTAGAGGCAGAAATAGATCAAAACCATCGAACAATTAGAGAGTGGTGTTTGTGGCTCGTGGCTTGTAAGTATATCTAGGGTAGCGCCGCCACGAGCCACCGATAAAACCACTCTGTGCTGATTATTTTAAGTGCATGATTTACCTTTTGTAAATACAGTTTTAGAAATTATTTCTTAGTTTTATTAGATTTGGGCATTCGTTATGAACCACTGAGCGCCTCTAAAAGATTCGTTTGTATTGTTTAAAGTCTGTAAATAACCACTATCGGTCCTGAACCAAAATATTACGTATAAATGTAGCTTTTAGTGGTACCCGACAACAGCTATATCGTCCTTGATGAAGCTCACTCACCCGCTCCTTGCTGTGACCCGTGTCTCGTACAGTTGGATCATTTATTATATACACATAACTGGACTTGTTATACAGCTACCTTAATAACGTGATACTGTAATATCTCAATAAATGAGCAATAGTCGAGTGAAAGGCGTATGCGTTGCGATGTGTTGGTCAACCCTTCCTTTGTTCCGTGCCCAAGCCCCCGTAATATAAGACATACAAAGCAATACTATGTTAACATAGAAATAGATTTTACAAAGCAGTTCATTTTAATGCTTTAACATCAATTATTGGAAGTGATTTTAGATGAAAATGTATTTTGATACTGTGGTAAGCCATTCAGTGTTGTCTAAATGTCGCACTGTTAGTGTGCTCTGCAAAACTGGTCATTTACGTTGTATGTGTGCTTCTATTTGTTCGGCCAACTGCTGATGTTCTGGTGAAACTGTGCAGAATTAAACTTTATTAAACCACCTTTATCAGATTTTTACTAATTTCCTTTATCTTGTATATTGATTATACATTCTTTTTCAAAGTCACTCAGATGATTATAAACCATTAGTTTTTATAAAAAGAAATACTTAACTGTTTCAACTACAATGCTACTAACTATTAGCAATTAAATTTTTAGAATCAGATGTATTTGGTGTCATTTAAAAGAAAAAATATAGTAACCAAAATTCACTTTTCCCCTTTTACAGTCTTTTGTAAGTAATTAAGAAGAAATATAATATTTATTCTGCATTGCATTTGTTATCCAAATTTAATCTTAATTTAAAAAAAAATTATTCTTAATTGGCAAAGGTACTCCAGTACTCTTGCAAGCTGAACCAGAATTGCAGCTGGTGGCCAGGTGGCGTTGTCTTCCACATAGACACGTGACAGTTATGACAAGAACCACTCTACCGCTTTGCTGATGTGTCGCGGATATCGCCACGCCACATTCTGTAAGCTTCTATCTGTTGTACATACGTATCTCTGTCGTCAATGCCTGAAGTGTAACGCACTATATAATCATACTGGGGCTCACTTGTCAACTGACACTTAGTAAACCTATAGTAAACATTGTACATATATATATTTAAAGCGCATCATTTTTTAAAGCAAAAATGTAAAACTTTCTTTGTATACTTTGTCTACCAAAAATTATTTTTATCTATGAACTGATTGTATGGTATTAACTTAGATGAAGTGTATTTAGTAGTTAATTTAACTTGTTGGATGTACCATGTAGCCACCCTTTAGGTTCAGGCCATTGCTAGCTGTCGTTTCTCGGTTTTTTTCACTTGCTGTGAATTATGTTTTAGAAAAGTCAGTAATAAATTGTAATGTTAATTTTTTAATATACAGTGTTATCTTTAATAGATATATTATTTTTAAGTGATATGTCTTTCAACCCTGGAAAATAAGCTTAGAGTCATCAGATTTAACCTTAATAATGTATATTTAAGTTATGCTGGTGAAATAAATGTAAAAGTGCAATCAACTGTAATTGAAAATTATTTATTAAAGTTAAAGTATTTCTTATTTGCTTTATAACCCATTTTTAATGGGATCTAAATTACTATAAGATATGGTACATAACTCTGTTGAATTGATTAATAACTTTTCCAAATCACATTTAATCATTAAGTTTTCTTTTTGTCGATGATAGCTCAAATAATTTTACTGTAAACATTTCTTCCACCATTTTTAGCTTAAAACCTAATGTAAAAATAAGATTGTACCAAAGGATACAAATGAAATTAACCTAGCATTTTAGTCTAGACTTTGTTTAGTTTTGTCAGTTTCGATGGGAGTGTAAAAATGTTTAGGGTTAATAAACAAAATTGAAAAATTAGTGAAATGAATTTTAGTTCCTGATTAAAAATACCAAATGGAAAGTGTGCTGGGTTCCTAGACATCTGTTTCACTATTTTCCAGGAAGTATTTAGTCCATATCAAAGAACCAGAAACTATTTATGAAGTTTCAGAATATGTGATACATTTTACTAGCTAGCTTATCTTTCTATGTTATATTTTTGTTGCCAATAATTGTACAAACTCTCCACAAAGAAGAAAATATTTTTTACAGTTATTTTAGAATTAGATTTGTTTACCCAATTCAGTATAGACATAGTTTGTTTACTGTAGCTATCCCTCCTCAATTAAAGTCCTCTCCATATACGTAGACCACAAATCTTATATTTTATTGGAGTATAGGAAGAAACTGAACATATCACCCATGTTATACTCACACAATGGGAAATATACAGCAAATAACGGCTTCCTTTGTTTCCACGTAGTTAGTGTTGTAAGAATTACAGTCTGGTGATTTTTGCCATGTATACAAATACTAAACTTTCATTAAAAATAATTTTGAAAAAGTGTTGTCTTACTAGAAAATTAAAGTATACATAATATTACAGTACACAATAATTTGTGTTTGAAAATAACTCACTGAAATAGTTGGGCTGTACTGCTTTGGAATCAAGCTTGTAGAAAGCATTTAGGCAATAAAATAACTATTTACTCATGGTAACCCAAGCCAAACATTTACTGTGTATTTTCCAGCTTTAAATTTGTATGCACGTTGTTTTCAATCTTAATATTTTTAAAATTGGAATATTTTAGAGCTGCCGAGCTATTACTTTGGCCTTCTCCCTCTCCCACCCACCGAACTTGTACGCTTGCTGGTGTCTAATACCATATTCATCTGACAATATTAATTAATAAAAACTAAATTCTATGTAAAAACGTTGTGTTGATTGATTTGATTTTTGTAATTTGTATGAAAATATAATCGTTGGCCTTACTATCTGTTTAAATGTTTCTTTTTTGGAGAATTTAATAATAGGTGTTCTTAAATATAGAGATGAGTGTAAATTATATAAATAAAAAAACACAAAAATATAACTGAAATTGACGTTGACTCAATGTAAAGTACAGTTACAGCTTGTAATTGTCACACGTGCACTAAGTGTAGTCATGTAGACCTGTAGGGTGCTTGCAATAGTGGCTGTACACGTTCCACAACTTACAGAACTCAAAATTAAATTTTTGTTGCAATCTTGTGTGTCTTAGTTCAGTTTCTGATGGTTCTCTCAAGTGAAGAGAGTCAGCTGGTCTGACTAGAGCAATTCTTTAAAGTTCTCTCAATTTTTAGTGTGAAAAAATCTTCCGAAGTGTGTGTTTTGAAACAAAATCATGACAGCCACAAATTGTCGAGCTTTAGTCATGCCCCTACTGTCTAGCTGCTAACATAGCCACATCCTCTTGTTTGAAAATTATATTTCTAAAAAAAAAAGAACTGTTGTCTATATATTTTTTGAACTATTTTATTATAAATCAGTATTATAAATAACCTACTAAGAAGAATGTTAACTTTTTGTTTAGATATTTTTTTGTAACCTTGGAACACCAACTAACTATTTTTTAAGGTTGTGTCAAATGTAGGTTGATTTTGAATTATATTTTCTGAGTTAGTATGGATTAGTTTATTATTAAATGTTACTATTGTTACTGTAAATTTTGTGAATACTCAGGCAGAGCTTGCGATTCATGTTATTTGTATATTTATTCATTACCGTTTCAATGTTAATTTTCATCAATAACATATGAATACTTTGTACTTATAACACTTTATGTTATTTGCACATAACTGCTAGCTCTCATTTAGCTGAGAAACATACACGCAAGCTCTGCCTTTTTATTATTATTACCGTTATAGATTTTCCTCTACTTTGGACATATTTATAGACAACTCGAACTAGAATAAACGCTAGCAGTAGATCAGAATATTTTCTTTACGGAAAGTCTAACAGCCGATTTTTTAACTTTAAAAGACAAATTATATGGCTGCATATTGCAATAAAAGAAAGCAATAACCCTATTTGTAACGGAGAAAGCTTTTTGGGGGGTATATTTTGTCTTTGGGGAACTTCCCTGACGTTGCCGACCGATGCAGTCTAGATAGAGCCGTATGGAATCAGTGTTCCATGTTTTACAAGTTTTTTATGGACCTACTATAGATATTACATTGTGAGTTACGGCAACTCTTGAGAGCCGTGTGTGTGCATGTCTGTGAGTGAGTGCATGAGCGTGTGAATGTGTGTATGGCCATGGTTTATGTGCAAGCTTTACATCAACGCTATATAACGTTCTTGAAATGTGAGTTTGTGTGTACAGATAGTACCATTGTACATATTATTATGATTATTAATTATTATTATTATTATTACTATTACATACAAATTAATTCTATATAAACGTAAAGAGAGAAGGAGTCGGTTGGAGCCGTGTGTCCGTGGCAAATATAAGAACATTGTTCAATGAAAACTGTATTTTCTTTTATTTCCTTTCCTTCCTCGCCTTCATGTAAAATTTTCAAAATATTGGATGGTGAAAATATTTTGTTCAAATTTCAACTAAAGAATATATATCTAAAATTTTCTTGATGTACCTATTGTTAAAAAAACTTGATAAATAAATAATAAAATAACCTCAAAATAAGAAATTATGAATAAACTTTCCTATCAAACATTACAGTCACACAACACAAATTTATTACAACATAAGCACAAAATGCACAAATATATTACAATACCAGTACAAAATGCACGAATATTATGGTGATCGATTTCGGTGAACCACGCTCACCTTCCTCAGACCAGAGGGATTCACAAAAGAATGAGTTTGTATATATACCAACACGTATTATGCTAATTAAAAAACTATTTATCAAACATTGAAAACAATATTTTCTTTAAAGTTACATGAAAATGCTGATGATTTAAGTATTACTTTCATCTCTAGTAGGGAGAACAAGTGTCTCACTAGATAATGTGAGAGTTACAACCAAAATATGAGAGGTTAACGTGAATAACAACTTTGTGATTATAACAACCATTCAAAACCTCATTTACAAAACATTTTTGTCACTTTAAAAAAAATGTATGAATTATTCATTGACACAATTTTTAATATCATTTATTCATAAAATAATGTGATTTGGAATATATAGGCCTTAAAAAACATTTTATGAAATTTACTGTTGAAAAAATCATACTTATAAATAACTGAAATAGAAACTAACAGTTTAAACAAATCATCAAGGTTGAATCTGATATAAACCTTGTAGAATTAAAATATATGATATTGAAAAGCTAAATATTGAATTTAAATATTTAAAATAAAAGAACTTGTAACAAGTTATGTAATTTCAAACAAAATCATGTCTGTGATAATCTTGAAGCCAACATACATGCTGTTAGTAACAGCCCAATTAGTTAGACATATATCATATAACCTACTAATTGATTATATAATTGTATTTATATATTATACAACAAAACATTTTGGAAATGAATTTACATCAATATGAGATATGATTCATAAAATAAGCATATCTCATTAGTCTTGTCAGCAAGCTATGAGTATAATTGTACTGATTTAAACAACACAGTTGTGTATATGTAATTGTCATAACAAATGTAAATCAGATCATACAAGGTGACAAAACTCTCTCTCTATGTAACAATGAGAGAAAATGTGAAAAAGGTAAGTCTGACAAATTATTTTAATACTAAAACTAAAGTTCTGTATACTTGAAAAAAAAATTAACAAGTTTTATTCAATACTAGCACAGTACAGGGTTTACGGTGATTTATATTGTGCTTATTGCATTCAGTAATACAAAACATGTACCTACTGGCATTTGTACAATGCAAAAGTGCGTTGTGGTCACAGAAACCCTAGGAAAGAAGACGGTATGAATCACGCGCACCTCATATGACGCCACATGGGCGAAATAGCAACAACAAAACTGTTCTAATTCCCATAGTTTACAATTCCAGCTGATAAGTGGTAAATAAGTTGTGTACTATTTAGTTGAATATTTTCATGCATTGATAGATTTAGTTACCAGTATTTTGTCAAATAATCGAACCTGGTGATTTCGCCCATGTGATGTCACTATATACTGCAGTTGTGATACTAACTGTCTTTTCTAGTTACCGTGGTTGTAGTTAGGTTTGGTCCAGTATTTACTTCAGAACTATGTAAGTTGTTTAATTTATTCCAACATGTGATTAATGAAACTATTATAAACAGTTAATTGTCAAATTGGTATTGTCACAGGGGTTACATTGATACTTCTTAGAACCTCTGGGGTGGTTTCCTGATGGAATTTCAAAATAAAGATAGGCCTATGTGTTAATCAGCGACCCTAAGAAAGCCCATGCAAAACTTCTGAAGAATGGGTTCAGTAGTTCTTTCCTGATTGAGTTGTTACACACAGACATAATTAGAATTTTATATAAATAGTAAGACTATCTTTTAACTAATATTTTAGTTTATTTTAAATGTTAAATTTAATTAAGCATCACTTAGCTTATTTCAAAAGTGTTCATTTTATTGGTTTTTATCGAACAGCTAATGATATCAAATAAGTAAAGTTACTCCATTACATTATCATTGAAATTTTAAAGGTCACCGGGGTAGAGAACTTCAGTTAGTAGTGAAACCGTGCCAGAAACCTTCGCGGGAATGAACTTTACAACTTCCCAAAGTTTCATGGTGATCCGATGAGTGGTTTAGTAATGCATGAAGGACAAACACATATACATTCGCTTTTATATGCATAGATTAATTCATTAACGTAAATGGGAAAACTTGCATGATAAGATTTGTCTTTTGAGGACATTAAATGGAAAAACCTACTTCATTGCCTTAAAGATCTTTTTTATTTATTGACAAGTTTAAAATTAAAAGCAATAAAAGAGAAATGAAGGTGATTCTTTCAAATTGTTTTGAGAACACATTCTTAGAACATTTTTATTATTCTCTCATATATCTAAAACAGCAGATAACTACTATGAAAATACCAAAATTTACATTAGTAAAAAAAATAATTTTCAATATTTATTTTAGAAATAATCAATAAATATAAAATACCACATATTTTATATATATCCTAGCAATAACAAAAACTTACTACACAATATAAATAACAGCCCTTCATTATTAAGACGCTGATCGTCAAGATATGGGCGAATGTGATGAGTGTAGTCATTGCTACTCTCTAAGGTTGACTGTTCCTCAGAAAGAGCCATTTATTAATAGCCCAATAGGACAACTAAGGAAAGTACAGTTTTACGCGGAATTCCAATCACGTTGTGTTGGTCTGAATTTCAGCTAACTGACAAGCCTGACACTCAGTTCTCTTCCCTACACAATACCTGAACCTCCACTACCATCCAACATGGACCCCCCAGACTTCTCTAGTAGTGTGTATGTCAATGGTAATCATGACATATTAACACATTAGTAAATGGTTACTATTAATTAATTACAACAAATTCCAATTATAAAGTAGCAATTAAAACATGTGGAAAACCATAGACCAAACATAATAAATTGGTAGTTACTTGATCTCTCATTAAACGAATAAAAGAGACAAAAGAAGCCTATTTAATGCAGCCATGCTGTAACATTTAAATATTAGAATCATCTGATCTATTATCTGGGTGTGATTCCTCTGATATATGGATTGCATAAAAAATAGTGAAAAATCAATTACAATAAATGAGAAACAGGGAGCCCAGAAAATCTATCTTATATTTTGGTTTAGAAATCAACGGTTGGAAAAAGTTAATAATATGCGATATGCGGTCGACTGCTAGGTTCAGGGTTAAGGAAATATCTAATCTTAAAATAACTTAAAAAAAGAACTGACTCTTTAAAATAATATTTCCTAAAGCTAACCTTAAGATCTCTAGAGTTGACTTTAACAAACACTGTACTGGAGCCACAAAGAGTAACTTAAAACAGCGCAGCAGTTTTCTTCTGAGAGTCTAGAACTTTTTAATTGATTCAACTACCAACAATCTCTGTAGCAGATATGTTCATTCTAAAACCAAATTAGAACGAGTTAAAATATTATTTCATAGTAAAATTACTTACTGACGGGGATCTAAATTAATTTTGACAAAAACTGAATGTGTTGATTTTAAATATATTTTGATCATAAAACTAAGTCCAACAGAATTTGATTCCATAAAAAGGGTAAACATCACATGGAGAAATATTTACAAAAATAGAATAGGCCCTATTATATGGAAATACGTTACAAAAAAACTGTTTTGGAAAATACAAATAACATTATAGATAGCTTGATATTGAATAGAGATAATTCCCTCTAGTGTTAGTTCAATGGTATAGTGTTGGGAAACATTGGTAGTTCAATGTAAAATTCTCTGAGGTTGCAGTAGGAAAGAGTTGTGTTAATTGTGAGTTACCGATACCTGCATTTAGAACACTAAAACATTGTTGGATTTAAATAAAATTGACTTTTTAAAAGTATTATCAATTGTTGGTTTTTAACTTTTTTAAACTCACTTCAATTCTTTACTTTCAGTAAACCAATACATAAACAACAAAAATTGCAATGTCTGTGTTGATGGTGTCAAAATAAAATTGTACTAATGCCAATAGGCATGAATAAAATGTTATTGTCTAAGTTCATTATATTCAAACAATAGACAACGTCAAATGTTTACAACTAATTACACAAATAATAATGTCACAAATAATTAATTATAGATACACAATGTAACAAATGACTTTTAGAATATAAATGAAGAAAAAATATAAATTTTAAAGATAATATACAACGAGGACTTAGATTCTATGATCTATAGTGACATAAATATTATAAGACAATCGTAATAAAAAATTGTTACAAAGTTATCTATTCATTTTGTTCAGATTCCACGTAAAGGTGTAGATCCCTTAGTAGCCCTGGCTATTGGGCTAATAAATGCCCTTTCTGAGGAACAGTCAAACTCAGTAACCAGACTACACTCATACAATCATTTCAATAATAATAATCTTTATTGTCTTCACTTAATAAAAAAGTATTTGACACACAATATATAAAATAGTAAATTAATATAAAATAAATGTCAAATTAAAAAGGAGAAAAATAAGATAATCTTCTTACAGTTCTTGAAATCTAAAATCTTCAATTCTATATAGATAATTTCTGGTCAAGTAGTTTTTCAATGTTTTCTTGAAAGTATCTTCTTTTAGATTCTCCTTAAACTATGCACAATGTTGTATCGACGTCACATATGTAAGTGTGTAAATGGAATTAACGAAAAAAGTAGATTATACACAGGACACAATAATGGTTAATGATAAAACAAGTAAAACATTACAATGTCAATGTAACATATACGTAAAAGGTTATGCTAAATAATCTATACTACAGATATAACAAGTGTATATGAATTGGCAATTTTATTCTAGTACTCTGTAACCAACTTTAATTACATAGTGACAGAAGATGGTTCAATACCAAGATTAAAGAAATAACTTTATAGTTAAATGTTCATGTTTTCAGACAATTTTGCTAACTAGAGATTTTTATTGTACCTAAAAGATCAGTAGTAATGCTGTGTGACAGTTAATTGTGTTTGTAATAAATGGCAATAGCAACTTATAAATTAAATTACTAAGTTCACAAACAAATTTGGTAATTATCAATACTAGTGTTCATTATATACAAATCTAAGGAACACATATCTTATATAACTATGTTACAATATACTAATAATGCAAAAATTAATAAAAATCAGTACAAAGAAACATCAAATCTTATATAACAAGTTTTAAACTTGCCATCCTTACATACAAGGTAGTTTTTATATTTTTCTGTTCCTTAGATTGTTATTTACCTTTATATAAAAAATGCAAAATTGATAGTGAAATTAATACAGTGGTACTGATCCACCCGTTAACCCACGGTCCGTATACGCTACAATACAGTGGTACTGATCCACCCGTTAAGCCACGGTTCGTATACGCTACAATACAGTGGTACTGATCCACCCGTTAACCCACGGTCCGTATACGCTACAATACAGTGGTACTGATCCACCCGTTAACCCACGGTCCGTATACGCTACAATACAGTGGTACTGATCCACCCGTTAACCCACGGTCCGTATACGCTACAATACAGTGGTACTGATCCACCCGTTAACCCACGGTCCGTATACGCTACAATACAGTGGTACTGATCCACCCGTTAACCCACGGTCCGTATACGCTACAATACAGTGGTACTGATCCACCCGTTAACCCACGGTCCGTATACGCTACAATACAGTGGTACTGATCCACCCGTTAACCCACGGTCCGTATACGCTACAATACAGTGGTACTGATCCACCCGTTAACCCACGGTCCGTATACGCTACAATACAGTGGTACTGATCCACCCGTTAACCCACGGACCGTATACGCTACAATACAGTGGTACTGATCCACCCGTTAACCCACGGATCAGTGGGTACAGTGATATTGACAAACCCGCCCACCCATACACGCACAGTGGTATTGACCCACCCGCCCACCCAAACACGTACAGTGGTATTGACCCACCCGCCAACCCAAACACGTTCAGTGGTATTGACCCACCCGCCCACCTATACACGCACAGTGGTATTGAACCACCCGCCCACCCGTACACGTACAGTGGTATTGACCCACCCGCCCACCCAAACACGTACAGTGGTATTGACCCACCCGCCCACCCAAACACGTACAGTGGTATTGACCCACCCGCCCACCCAAACACGTACAGTGGTATTGACGCACCTGCCCACCCAAACACGTACAGTGGTATTGACGCACCCACACACCCAAACACGTACAGTGGTATTGACGCACCCGCCCACCCAAACACGTACAGTGGTATTGACGCACCCACCCACCCAAACACGTACAGTGGTATTGACGCACCCGCCCACCCATACACGTACAGTGGTACTGACGCACCCACCCACCCAAACACGTACAGTGGTATTGACCCACCCGCCCACCCATACACGTACAGTGGTATTGACCCACCCGCCCACCCGTACACGTACAGTGGTATTGACCCACCCGCCCACCCAAACACGTACAGTGGTATTGACCCACCCGCCCACCCATACACGTACAGTGGTGTTGACCCACCCGCCCACCCATACACGTACAGTCGTATTCACCCACCCATACAGGTACAGTGGTATTGACCCACCCGCCCACCCAAACACGTACAGTGGTATTGACCCACCCGCCCACCCATACACGTACAGTGGTATTGACCCACCCGCCCACCCATACAGGTACAGTGGTATTGACCCACCCGCCCACCCAAACACGTACAGTGGTATTGACCCACCCGCCCACCCATACACGTACAGTGGTATTGACCCACCCATACAGGTACAGTGGTATTGACCCACCCGCCCACCCAAACACGTACAGTGGTATTGACCCACCCGCCCACCCATACACGTACAGTGGTATTGATCTCCTTCTTAACCTTACTCTGCCCATTCCTCATAGACTATTGATCTGTGTGAGGAACTTATTCAGATAGAGTAAGGGGGCGAACCAGTACAGTAGAAGGTGATTATTACTGATAAATATTCCAATCTAGGCTGGATTCGAACCAGCGCTATCTGTAACCCAAGTTAGTAAGTCCTGACGCCTTAGTTTACTTGGCCAACAGTTCGCCAAGCCCACCCACCCACCCGCGTATACGCTACAATACGCGTATACCTCTGTACGTGTATGGGTGGGTGAATACGACTGTACGTGTATGGGTGGGTGGGTGGGTCAATACCTCTGTACGTGTATGGGTGGGCGGGTGGGTGAATACGACTGTACGTGTATGGGTGGGCGGGTGGGTGAATACGACTGTACGTGTTTGGGTGGGCGGGTGGGTGAATACGACTGTACGTGTATGGGTGGGTCAATACCTCTGTACGTGTATGGGTGGGTGGGGGGAAGGGAGGGGGAAGGGGAGGATACGCTATACGGACCCACTGTTGTCCGTATACGCTACAATACAGTGGTACTGATCCACCCGTTAACCCACGGTCCGTATACGCTACAATACAGTGGTATTTAAAGTTGGTGTTGTAATATGTATGATAGCACAATACGTTACCGTGCAGATAAAAATAATTATAATAATGAATAAGAAGGAGGTGGTCTCTCCTTAAAAAAAACAAACAAACAAAATGACAATGAAAGTAATATGTCATTGATATACATGTACACTGACAACAACAAAATCACTTGTCATTCACATACATGCAGATGGTAGAACACTGACAATGAAAGTCATATGTCATACACATACACGCAGATGGCAGAACACTGACAACGAAAAAGTCATATTTCATACACATTCATGTATATGGTAGAACACTGACAACAAAAATCACTTGTCATTCACATATATGCAGATGGCAGAACACTGACAACGAAAGTCGTATGTCATACACGTTCATGTATATGGTAGAGCACTGGTAACAGATGTCGTGTATCATAGACATACAGAGTATACGGTAGATAAATGATAATGAAAGGCACATGTCACGGACATATGTGTATATGGTAGAGCACTGGTAACAGATGTCGTGTATCATAAACATACAGTGTATACGGTAGATAAATGATAATGAAAGACACATGTCACGGACATATGTGTATATGGTAGAGCACTGGTAACAGATGTCGTGTATCATAGACATACAGTGTATACGGTAGATAAATGATAATGAAAGACACATGTCACGGACATATGTGTATATGGTAGAGCACTGGTAACAGATGTCGTGTATCATAAACATACAGTGTATACGGTAGATAAATGATAATGAAAGGCACATGTCACGGACATATGTGTATATGGTAGAGCACTGGTAACATATGTCATGTATCATAGACATACCGTGATTAGAGTAGAACACTGATAATGAATGTCGCGTGTCATAGACATACCGTGTATTCGGTAGAACACTGATAATGAATATCGCGTGTCATAGACATACCGTGTATTCGGTAGAACACTGATAATGAATGTCGCGTGTCATAGACATACCGTGTATTCGGTAGAACACTGATAATGAATATCGCGTGTCATAGACATGTCGTGTATTCGGTAGAACACTGATAATGAAAGTCTTGTCATATAGACATACTGTATTCACAGTAGAACAGTGATAACGAAAGTCGCATGTCATAGACTTGCCATGTATACGGTGGGCCAACACGAGGCACGTCACCACTACATCGCAGTGCAGTTCACTGACTGGAAGTGATAAGATAACAACTCCCTTCTTCGCCCTCCTTTGTTATAACCAAACTCTTATTGCAGAAAACAGAGGCGCTACCACCACATCCCCCCGCGTGAACATCCTGATGTCACTGAAGAAACCTTGATGATGTAAAAATAGTTTATGGATCGATCAGATGTTGCGTAGTATTAAAGTATTGATTTATGCTAATTGATTTAATTTAGTTTTACCTACTCTACTTTTTGAAGACAGAAAATATATCAACATATAAAGTAAAATAACTTTGGGGCTGAATATTCAAATAACATTAACAAGTAGGCCTATTACTACAAATATATGAACATATTGGTAGATTTACACGGTTTGGACAGTTTTCTGATTTCATCGTAGTGGATGGAACGGTACCAATAAGTTTACAACTGTTGTTTAGTTTGATCATCAAAGATATTCGAAGTTGTTAAAGTTGTTAAAAGTAAAGAAGAGGCCCTAAAAATTACTCTTAATAATGGAATATATAGGTAAGAAATGTCCCCTATTAGTTCTAATGAATATTCCTAATTAGAGCACTGATACATTTAGCCCCACTAATTTGAAGTAAATCTTAATGGTGGAAAGTCAAGTTTAAAGTAAAACTAGAAGCCATGAATGGTTGAGCTTTGCCAACGGTGTTTATACTTTTAAAATTAATAATAGTGAATGACTTTTTAAAATTATTTTAAAAAAAGTGTTTTTGCTGTAGGATATGTGGTACACTTATGACTAGCCTTTCACAAAGCCGCACAAGATGTTTTTGGTAGTCTACTGTTTTCAACTAACCCATAAATAATTATTCTACTGGCATATTATATTATTGCGTTGCGTATATATTATTGGGATTGATAGAAGAAGGGAGATATATATTATTCATTTCCGTTATTACTTAATGCCCTTCAAATAAGGTTCAAACAATTTTTTTTCTTTATTCTTTTTTTTTACTTTGTGTTATACTTTTTTCATGGAAAGATTTTTACGATACAGCAAAGAAATGAAATGAATGTAATACAGTTTATTTCTTTTGGAGTATAAAATGACAACATTTTTCAACAACATAAACTTCTATTCATGAATTTATACTTATTTAAAAAGTGATAGGGGAGAATTGGCAGACGCAAAATTGTAGCATTGTAGCAACATCCTAAAAGATTCTTGAGTATGTTCACAGTGATAGTATCGTATGGTTTAAGTAAGAAGAAAATAGATACCGGTGTGCCTAATTACGTCATCGTTACCCTCTGCTGCAAAGACGAGACCAAGACCCTTGGTTGTTGGACTTGACTAGCGAGCCATGGTACGACATCGTTACCCTCTGCTGCAAAGACGAGACCAAGACCCTTGGTTGTTGGACTTGACTAGCGAGCCATGTTACGACATCGTTACCCTCTGCTGCAAAGACGAGACCAAGACCCTTGGTTGTTGGACTTCACTAGCGAGCCATGGTACGACATCGTTACCCTCTGCTGCAAAGACGAGACCAAGACCCTTGGTTGTTGGACCTGACTAGCGAGCCATGGTACGACATCGTTACCCTCTGCTGCAAAGACGAGACAAGACCCTTGGTTGTTGGACTTAACTAGCGAGCCATGTTACGACATCGTTACCCTTCTGCTGCAAAGACGAGACCAAGACCCTTGGTTGTTGGACTTGACTAGCGAGCCGTGTTACGACATCGTTACCCTCTGCTGCAAGACGAGACCAAGGACCCTTGGTTGTTGGACTTCACTAGCGAGCCATGGTACGACATCGTTACCCTCTGCTGCAAAGACGAGACAAGACCCTTGGTTGTTGGACTTGACTAGCGAGCCGTGTTACGACATCGTTACCCTCTGCTGCAAGACGAGACCAAGACCCTTGGTTGTTGGACTTCACTAGCGAGCCATGTTACAACATCGTTACCCTCTGCTGCAAAGACGAGACAAGACCCTTGGTTGTTGGACTTGACTAGCGAGCCGTGTTACGACATCGTTACCCTCTGCTGCAAGACGAGACCAAGACCCTTGGTTGTTGGACTTAACTAGCGAGCCATGTTACGACATCGTTACCCTCTGCTGCAAAGACGAGATCAAGGGCCTTGGTTGTTGGACTTAACTAGCGAGCCATGTTACGACATCGTTACCCTCTGCTGCAAAGACGAGATCAAGGGCCTTGGTTGTTGGACTTAACTAGCGAGCCATGGTACGACATCGTTACCCTCTACTGCAAAGACGAGACCAAGGGCCTTGGTTGTTGGACTTGACTAGCGAGCCATGGGACGACATCGTTATCCTCTGCTGCAAAGACGAGACCAAGACCCTTGGTTGTTGGACTTGACTAGCGAGCCATGGTACATCTCAATATGGCAACCATGTTTCCCTTAAAAATTTCTGAATTTAAGTGTTGGGGAATTCTTCATTTTTTATTTTCTGCATAGTAAGATGGTCTTAAAATATAATTTAATTCATTAAAGGCTATTTTATACGGGTTCTATTTTCAAGAGAAATGGAAAATAAGTGTCAATAAAACGTAAACACAAACATACTTGAGGTGTACGAGGTGTGGACTTGCAATTTCACAAGAATCAGTGGCCTGATTCCTACTTCTAATTAGGGAACTAATGGAATGTCAAGACTTAACCCCTTGCACTCTTGGAAAATTTGTCTGTTCTATCTATCAGCTCTTGTATCCAGCGTTACTGGCTATCTGTAATGTCCTTTACAGCCCTTGTAGAAACTGCAGTCATGCTCATCAACTCTCATATCCAGTATAGCTGGCTACATGTCATTTTCCTCGAACCCTCTTGTATCCAGTATCACTGGATTTTGTTATGCAAGGTTTATTAAATTTTTTGTTAATCTTTACTGTAACTAGTAGGAGGTGTGACCTGTGTTAGTTTCTCAGAACTATTATAAGAATCAAAACAAATAATTTTTAATAATAAAATTTGGTTATAGTGATAAATAAAAATAGCTTTACAAGCTAAAAATTCTTGTCGCATGACATTGTAATAAATAAACATAATTTATTAATATCCATAGCCCTATTCTTTTCTTTAAAGTAACTAAAAATGAAAGACTTGGTGATTGATAAAGGCTGAGCAAAGCTCTGGAAGTTTACATCAATGTCTTCCGTGCCTAAGAGGGTAGCAGTACGGATGACAGTGGACCAATGGGACTAATTGTTGGCTAAATAGTCGGAAAACTAAGTTAGTTGAGTTATGGGTGCGGTTTCTAGATATGTCTGATAAGTGAGGTGGTAGCCTAAATAAAGAGGTTAGAAGATGAAACGGCGACATTTTGGACCTTCATGCTGCAAGTATTTAATCCCTGCAACTTTTTGTCTTGAGATAATTTAAAAATTTAATGGTATTATGATACATTTTCTATTAACTTAAAAATATAAATTTGTAAAAGTATTTTTTTTAATTATGAATCAAGAGAGTCTTTAAAAACATTTTTAGGAAACTAAGGACTGAGATAAAAATAACTGGATTTTAATGAAAACAAAATATTCTTTCAATTTCAATACCAACTAAAGTGAATGGTAGGGTTGGTCATTTTTTTAATCCTTAAGAGATATATTTATGAATGACACATCGTTAGTAAATCAGTAGCATGGTTTATTACTTAAATATAAAGACAATCGCTTGGACGAGATAGAATGATTGCTTGTTCAATAACACTCCATTGCAATGTCCACATCAGTCCATAATGGGTCTGAGTGGACATTGCAATAATATTATAAATAAATAAATGTTTTATTTATTTTGTGATCTGCATAATTATAATGTTTCTACTTGACATTGACGCCTTTCTTTTTTTACAGGACAGGACGTTCTCCTCTTTTGCAAAGGCATCCTCAATCCTTATTTTTTGTAGTAATCTCAAGATTCTCCTTTTTTTGGTTTAATTGGTATTTTTGGAGGTTCCAGAAGACTGCAGGTAGTTCTCCTTCAAAGGCTCCTGAGATATAAATAATAAATATTATATATTTATTTTACATATTTCCATAAATAAAATCTGCTCATAATCAACCTTCTAATGACCAATGTCAAATCGATGTCTCGCTGATTCAGGTTATCATCTCTCCAATAGCTTTAAAGATAACTGAAAAGTTACTCTCAATAGAAATTATATTAAGTCCATATTACCACTTAATGGTTAAGTCTTAAAAATTAATGGTAATACCATACAATACGAATTTTGCAATTAGCATTTTCTTTCTACAACAGCCTAAATAGTTTGCTTACTCTACAAGAGACAGGCAAGATACTGGTTTTCCCATTCTTCAATCTGTTTGAGCAAGAGTAAACCGCCAAAAGTTTTAGTAACGCTCTCCAAATCTCATATCTTAAGTACTACAACGTGACCAAAGTAATGTATCGTAATTATTCATATCATAAGGACTACAACGTGACCAAAGTAATGTATCGTAACTGTTCATATCATAAGTACTACAACGTGACCAAAGTAATGTATCGTAATTATTCATATCATAAGGACTACAACGTGACCAAAGTAATGTATCGTAATTATTCATATCATAAGTACTACAACGTGACCAAAGTAATGTATCGTAACTGTTCATATCATAAGTACTACAACGTGACCAAAGTAATGTTTCGTAACTGTTCATATCATGAGTACTACAACATGACCAAAGTAATGTATCGTAACTGTTCATATCATGAGTACTACAACGTGACCAAAGTAATGTATCGTAACTGTTCATATCATAAGTACTACAACGTGACCAAAGTAATGTATCGTAACTGTTCATATCATAAGGACTACAACGTGACCAAAGTAATGTATCGTAACTGTTCATATCATAAGTACTACAACGTGACCAAATTAATGTATCGTAATTATTCACATCATAAGGACTACAACGTGACCAAAAATTAATGTATCGTAAATATTCATATCATAAGGACTACAACGTGACCAAATTAATGTATCGTAATTATTCATATCATAAGGACTACAACGTGACCAAATTAATGTATCGTAACTATTCATTTCATAAGTACTACAACGTGACCAAAGTAATGTATCGTAACTGTTCATATCATAAGTACTACAACGTGAGCAAAGTAATGTATCGTAACTGTTCATATCATAAGTACTACAACGTGACCAAAGTAATGTATCGTAACTGTTCATATCATAAGTACTACAACGTGACCAAAGTAATGTATCGTAACTGTTCATATCATGAGGACTACAACGTGACCAAAGTAATGTATCGTAACTGTTCATATCATAAGTACTACAACATGACCAAAGTAATGTATCGTAACTGTTCATATCATAAGTACTACAACGTGACCAAAGTAATGTATCGTAACTGTTCATATCATAAGTACTACAACGTGACCAAATTAATGTATCGTAACTATTCATATCATAAGTACTACAACGTGACCAAAGTAATGTATCGTAACTATTCATATCATGAGGACTACAACGTGACCAAAGTAATGTATCGTAACTGTTCATATCATAAGTACTACAACGTGACCAAAGTAATGTATCGTAACTATTCATATCATGAGGACTACAACGTGACCAAAGTAATTCATTTTACGACCTATATATGACAAGAAAACGTCGATTTAGGAAATTAATAAGAACCTTTTTTCTTGAAAAGTTAAAATTATGAAATTTTTTAAACTTATAGAAAATACTCTTGTAAAAAATCTATTAAAATATAAATGTGATACATTAATGGATTTTTAGTAATAAAAGTGTCAAGTTTATGTACAGTGAAAAATAGTTAAAATTTCGGTATTTTAATTGTTCCAACTAGAGTAAAAATGTCTAAAACAAATGATACAATTTACAAATTCATCTTATAACTTACATCAAAAGGAGGAAAACAATGGTGTGATTTGATTTTATTTGGCCTCTTTGTATCTTAGTAAACAACCTTCAAACTCGGGTACACATAATTTCTGGACTGACAGTAAAAGAGAAGTTTCACAGTGTATTTGAAACTACACAAAATGTGTATGACTTTTTTGGATCTAGCATTTTGCAATGAGAAATTTTAAGGACCAACTCGGATCATTCAAACATTACATTGAAACTCTAAACCCCACTCGCTGACACGAAGAAAACACGAAGCAGTTCATGTTCTCAAAGAACGATTTTGCGACGTTTTGGAAGCTCTCTCAAACGTAATTTTGACAAATAAAAAATAAAATCATAGAAACGAAGCAATTGGACTTATGAAGGTATTAGACAGTTTTAAATTTGTTGTTATACATTGTCACGTTTTGAAACATGCCATTGTAACCTTGAAATTACTCTAAACTACACCAAATCACTTGACATAATGCGGGCTTTTGATCTTTTAGGTGATTGAGCATTAAATGTAGCTGAACTCCGGTGCTCGTTTGAAAAGATGATACAAGAAGCGGCTGCTGTATGTGCTAATGAGGGGTATACGGCCTCATTTTTTACAAAAACGATTGAGAAAGAAAGAAAAAAACACTTCGATGAACTCTTAGAGGATCAACGCCTCACTAACCAGAAGGAACGGTCTAAGGTGTCGGCATTTTTTCCGACTGTTGACACTATATGTTTCCTGATTGATTCGAGTTTGAAGGGATGAAGTCATTAATAGACATAAACAGAGTGATCCAGCCAACTTGTGTGGCATCATGCCGAACTAGAAAATGAAGCAACCAAGTTCAAGGAAATTTTCAAGATGATGCTTCACCTCTGTTCTGCTCTTAGATTGTGTCTGTAAGAAGTCCCTTCAATTCCAAAATAGCAAAGCTAACACAGCAAAGGAAGCTTGCCGATCTGTTCTTGATCGAATAAAACACACTGGCAAGTACCTATCCTGATGTTTGTGCTGTCTGTGTTGTGTACCTCAGGAGAAAAAGAACATGGTATCTCGTGAGAAAAAAAACTCCATTCCAGTTTGGACAAAACGAGAGACTAGTTAATCGTATGAGGTAAAGTAAGGACCAGCTACTTAATTGGTTCAGTAGCCCTCCTGTCTAGAACCACTCACTGTCACGCAGGATAACGTTGAAGTATGTATCCTTGTAAACTTCAGGGCAAGTATGTTGTAAACTTCAGGGCAAGTATGTTGTAAACTTCAGGGCAAGTGTGTTGTAAACTTCAGGGCAAGTGTGTTGTAAACTTCAGGGCAAGTGTGTTGTAAACTTCAGGGCAAGTATGTTGTAAACTTCAGTGCAATTGTGTTGTAAACTTCAGGGCAAGTATAATGTAAACTTCAGTGCAAGTGTGTTGTATATTTCAGGTCAAATATATTGTAAACTTCAGGGCAACTGCCCTGCGAGTAACGTTGGCTTGAATAAGCTTCGCGACGTTCTTATTCAATGAGAACACAGAGATTTCAAAACGTCCGGGGATGTCCGCTGCCGCCCGCCCGGTGGTGCATTTGTTAACTTGTTGCCTCCGGACTCGGGCCCGGCGAGCGGCACGGTACTGTCCTGAAGATCTCTCGCGAACATTTTGAAAACGTGCGGATCCAGGTCCGCCGGTCCCGCCGTAGGGCGCGCACCCTTATTTTGACTCAATGCACTCCAATCATTTGAAAAATACCGTGCCGCCCGCCAGTCCCGACATAGTGCACGCAGGGCTTTACACCTGGTTGGGAGGTTGGCTGTGACGTCAACAGTTACGGCTGGTTGCCGCAGTTGGCTGTGTCGTCTGTTTTTTTATTTTTAGTTTAATATCTGTTGTTAAGGAGATTTTTCAATTTATTATTTTCCTAAGTTCACGTGTTTTGTCAAGGATACTGAATTTGTTTTATTACAATTTATTGTACAAATTATTGTAGTTGATTGTGTTTAGCTAGTCTATTAAATATACAAAACAGACCTTTCAATAAGTGATTGATTGATCAGAAGACCTCTAAAACTATAAACCCAGTGGATTTGAAACTGTGAATGAAATTATGATTTTGAATAAATGAAGTGCAGAAAAGATAGTATAAAAAGGATGTTTCAATTCCATTTGTACAATGTAAAAATATCTCATAACAGGACCCTTTTCTCCCTCCATGGCTAGTAATAATATGGTCAATAGCCCAAAATTACATAGAAAAAAGTACAAACAAAAACAATAAGACACATTTAATCAGTTACTTTTTCCATTTTCCATAACTCGCTGCGCTCGTGACATCTCGACCTTCGTTCGCTCTTGGTCTACATTAAAACTAGTAAATCAATTGTGTACAGGGTGATTTTTGTAAGTGTCCCATCATTGATATCTTTTAAACGTGCATAGATACAATAAACTTTAAATGGGGAACTTCACCTACTTTTTCCTCATTAATAAAAATAGGCATTTATCGTTTTTCATAAAAGCTACCATTTTCCAAAATGGCGGACAACTTAATTTTTTATCATGGAACGCTATGTATTTAATGACTGTTTCTGATAGAAAATGTAATTTTAATACTTTTTAGTCTTTGCAGTTTTCCTAGATTAGCCGTTTCTAATCTATGGACACTCAAATAGTTAAAAACGGCGACTTTTGAGAGAGCCAGGGCATTTAATATTAAAAAATATACTGTGCTGCGATTACATACATATAATAATTTATTTATGTTGTTCTAAGTGCTATTTTATCATAAAAAATATATTAAATTGTGAGACTACGTTGAAAAAAAATAACAATTATTTTTAATTAGTACTAGGAACTGGTTATTAAAAAATAGTTTGGGGCTAACAATATTCATTTTCTCTAAGATATTTAACTTTTATGATAAATAATATGTATGAATTTAAGCCTGGATCCTAATATTACAGAATAAAACATGGCTGTTATTTCAATTTTGCAATGTCATAAGTTGCCGTTTTTAACAATTTGAGTTTCCGTATATTAGAAACCGCTAATACTAAAGGAAAAATATAAAGACTGAACAAGTCTTGAAACTATATTTTATATCAGAAACAGTCATGAAATGCATAGCTTTCTATAAAAAAATTAAGCTGTCCGCCACTTTTTTCTTCGAGTTGAAAGTGTCACGAGCGCAGCGAGTGAGACTTTCACTACCAACCGGCATTACCACTGACTAGAAAATAAAATTCTATCTGTAGTCAGTGGCATTACTGAGGCTGAAGACCGAGTTGATACGAGCGCAGTGAACGTGCAGGGTGAGCCCTAGTATAAGTAGAATGAGGGTCCCCTACTGTACAGACCCAGCAAACACACACGTAAGCATGTGTGGCCATTTGACACGAGGACAAAGCGTTTGATTGCTAATTCGACATTCGACACACTCGCTGATTGTCACCTTCAAAGGTCAACTGGAGTCGGGATTGGGAGACAAATATAACCCAGTTGATTAGCCCGCTCAAGCTTTTGATTTAAATTATTTAACTAATGATAAAACGTCCTTTCACTGAGACAAAAGGGAGTTTCATTAAAGAGTGTCTACTCTCAGACAGACAGGAATATACTGTATGTGAAAAGTGGTTTAATATACAAGAGAAATCTGTAGAAGGAAATGTATCTTGGAAAGTGTGGGCTATGATTAAATAACTACAATGATATTATTAATTTTATTTATTTATTCATAAGACACCGATCGTCAAGATATGGGCGAATATGGATTTCGAATGAGTGTGATGAGTGTAGATGAGCGAATGTAGTCATTGTTACAAACTAAGGCCGACTATTCCTTAGAAAGTGTCATTAATTAATAGCCCAATGACAAATGAACAGCCGGTGGTTATCAGCTGATCCTTCTCAAAATGTATTATGTTATGACTCTGATTGGGATGTCTGATAATGAGCAGTCAATGATACATGTTTCAAACTGACTCATGCGTGTGAAGGATTGCCGAGGTTAAGAGACAACCATGCACCTGGGTCAAAGTGCTGCCTTCGTACAGATCAGGGGTGTCCAACTTGCAATGCCTCAAGGGCCAAAACTATAACCTTTGATGTTGTCGTGGGCCATATAATAATTTTGTTACAAGTGATAACAAAATAAAGTGAGGTATAAAAATAATTAAAACAAAAAAGAGTATTATTTCTTTTATTGCTCAACAACTACATTTTTTTACAAACGGAAAATTTATTGATAACACTTTTCAATAATCAAGACAAACATTGCAAAAGCAACGAAAAAGATGTATCCAATTAGTGTGAGGACTGTGGTCGATCGGCTTCATCCACCAATGAAGAAATGTCCACCTCCAGTTCAGTTGTAGACAGTCTCATAAGATGACGTAAGGAAGAATCGGTAAGGTTGCTTCTGTTTTTGTTTTTTATGTATTTCATGGAGGAAAAGGCACTTTCACATGTATATGTGCTTCCGAACATTGACGTCATTTTCAGTCCAAAATCTCGCAGGTTTGGGAATTTCTCCTTTGACAGTAATTTGAAAAATTCAGGTCCCTTTTCTTGTTTGGTGATTAGGAACATGTCTGCTTGAAGATCACATAACTCAAGCTGTAAGTTGGGTGGTTGATCATCAATGGTTGCTCCAAGAGGGTTATTATAAAGTAGTACACTGCTTTTGAGACTTTCAATTTCTTCAAATCTTGTATTGAATTCATCAATAACTTGTTCAATTTGTGAAATGCAGGATGAAAACTCAATATTTTCCTCACCGTTGAATTCTTCTGCTATTTGCAGACAGCTAGGGAAGTGTGTCAGGTTGTTCTTTTCCAAAGCACGTTTAAACACGTTCAGCTTATTCCGGAATCCGTTTATCATTCCGATCAAATCTGAAACCGTCTGGTTTCTTCCTTGAAGACTCAAGTTTAACATGTTAAGATGATTAGTCAGATCTGTTATAAAAGCTAACTGTCTTAAGAATTCTGGATCCTTAAACTTCGCTTCCAGTTCAGTTGTGTCAGATGAAACGTATTTGTTGAGGAATGCAGGGATTTCCTTTCTTATGGCAAAAAATCGTTCCATGCACTTTCCTGCACTCAGCCACCTTACATGGTTGTACATTAGCAAGTCTCCATACTCAGCCTCTGTTTCCACTAAAAACTGCTTAAGTTGCCTGTGTAAAAGAGATCGATTTCCACCTCTAATCATATTTATAATCTTAATCACGGTTTGGAAAACTTGATCTTCCTTGACTGATTTTCCACATAAAGCTCCCTGATGTATAATACAATGAATTGTTGGGCAAGTGACACCATTCTCTCGAAGCAGACCCACTAATCCAATTTTTTTACCTGTCATTGATGGAGCCCCGTCTGTTGCTATGGCTGAACATTTATCAAAGCCTCCAATTCTGTCAACTGTTTTCTTCACAGCCTCATAGATGTCTTTTCCTTTTGTTGTTCCATAAAGAGGACAAATATCAAATAACTCCTCTTTACTGGTAAAATCATCAAAAGTAGTGCGCACAAATATTAACAGCTGACTAACATCGGTTTGATCAGTGCTTTCATCCAAACAAAGTGAGAAATATGAACTTTTCTTAACCAGGCTAAGCATAGATTTTTCTACTTGCTCACCCATAGCAACAATCCGTCTTTGTATGGTTTGATGTGAAAGTGGCACTGATTCAAATTTCTCTGCCATTTTAGAATCACCGAAAGCTTTGGCCATTTCAACAGCACATTTTTTTATCAAATTGCCATCAGTGAAAGGTTTTTTTGCCTTTGCCAGCTCAAGCGACACCGCATAAGATGCATGCAAAGAATGCGTTTGAGAGTGTAATATTTTACTGAACATACCAGTTTGCTGTTTAAGCTTTTTCTTCAAATCTGCAACTAGGGCACGCCGACTTTCATTTGTGTACGTAGCATATTTATTTTCATGCACTGTTGTGTAATGTCTTCTCACATTATATTCTTTAGGTACTGAAACGACATTCATGCACACTAAGCACTGCAACTTTCCATTATTGTTAGCAATCAAGTAATCACTCTCCCAACTTTCTTTGTAAATTCTGTTCTCACTATCAATTTTCCTTTTTACTGGTTTTACACTCATTATTGTATAAGAGGAATGAATACAAAGAATTAATCAAGGTCATTGTTCACTAGCAACGTAATAGATTAGCCGACTAGCCTACGTGTCAGTAGCACACTGGCACGATGGCGGCTGGCGACGGATGGTAAGCAGTGGGAGGTGTGGCCTGCGTGAACTGTGATGCGCAGTAATCAGTGCAGTTCTCATAGTGGTGGAGGACGATTGTGTTCGTTACACGTCCGCGAAGCGGCACGCGGTACAGTACTTGTGATGTAAAAACACTGCTAAACCATAAAATATAAATTAAACAATCTTTTTCACAGTGGCAGCATTTAAAGAAAATATATGCTTTTCGAAAATCTTACGTGGGCCACAACAAATAGCCTCGCGGGCCGGATGCGGCCCGCGGGCCGCCAGTTGGACAACCCTGGTACAGATGGTAAGACTACGGGGTCTTTCGGTATATCCCCACATTTTTTTTTCAATAGTCAAACTAAGTAGAAAGTTTACATAGACCCTATATAAGTATGTTACGGTAAATTAAATATTATCTACAAAGCAGAAATATATATAAAGAAGCACGGAACACGTCTACTTATATTTATTTAAACAAAACCTAACCTAACAACTCATAATGGAAGTGCTTAAAACCTAACCTAAAAACCCAAAGCGGAAGTGCTTGTAACCTAACCTAACCGAAATGCCAGAATGTGCCGATTGATAAACAAGCGATTAAGTTTGTAAGTTTAGTTTGGTAGAAAATCTTTACCATATTCGAAGAGCCATCTAGATTCCGAAAAGCTACATTCTTCAGTACGAAGCAAAACCTAAAATACATGTCATAATTATTGTAGTTTATGTCATTAACGCGGATGTGGAGTCATAACTAATGACAGCCTAAAGTGACGAGGATATTGTAGGTGATGGATTCTATACTACGTCCTCTTACAGTATTACCAACAAGGTTTCCATCGACGTGAACACTACTACTAAAATTTTAGTAGAAATTCTGGAGTGTCCATGTTGGATAGTAGTCAAGGTTTAAATGTTGTGTAAGGAGGAGAACTGAGTGTCAGGCTTGTCAATTTAACTTAGCTGCAAATCAAACCAACACTTCGTGGTTCGGATTCCGTATAAAGCTGCATGTCCCTTAGTCGCTCTGGCTATCAAGTTAATAATAAACAGCTTTCTGAGAAACAGTTGACCTTAGTAACAATGACTACACTCGTTCATCTACACTCATTCGCCCCTCATATTCGCCCATATCTTGACGATCGGTGTCGTATTAATGAATAATAATCCTAAAGGAAATTCTCACTATAGCTATAGGGTATGTCAACTTTCTTTTTTGGATTGATTTTTTTTATTTTTATTGTTACAATGGAATCAACTGGTATAGCAAAAAATAATGTTTTAAAAATAATTATATAACTGTTGAACAAAACTGGTTAGATTAAATGAGATATAGTTTATTCTTTTCTTTGTAAATATATATTTTCAAACTAGACACATGGTCAGTTCTATCAAACGATAAGTTTGTTTTTAAAAACATGTGCAATATGCCATGGAATGAAGTTGAAAGATACACACCATGGGTTTAGTATGATATACCACAGAGAAAAAAGAAACAGGTCGCTTTCTTATGGCAACAGCGAATATCTCAGGGGCCTTTATCTTTATACTTCTGTTGTAATAATTACAACGTTTAGCCTTATAGATTTGGGGTCATAAGGGAGGGACTGACAAGGTGTTGACTCTGCTATGCATGACTACTGGAGCATTAACTACTCGACACATTACAGTCGGGGCAGAAATATGTGTACCCGAGTTTGAAGGTGGTTTACTTACTGAGTGACTAATAGGCCAATCACACCTACGATAACAAAGAGGTATCGTTTTGCTTTTCTGAGGGACCCTGGCTAAGCTAGATTTGTTTTCATAAACATTATTTTATCTTTTTTGTTGTAGATTTGTTTCGACAGTCGATTATGAGGTCGACACAAATGTCAACCCTGTATAGACAAATGTCATTGATTGTCTATACAGGGTTTGAGAAAAGTAAATTTAAAATGTTGAAAAAAGGGTAATGAAATGTTGTTGTTATATACATATTTAGACATATTTTACTCGTTTTTCGCATTGCCAGCGGATGACCCACGAAAGAAGTCTTAAAAGTTTTTAATACAAGCCTGTCTAGAGTATTATACCTCATACAAAAGTGCAAACCTGAGGTCAAAATGATGACCCAGTCAGAAAATACAGCCTCTCAAAGAATTTAGTGTCATATAATTAATACTTCTTAGTTATACACCATACGGCTATTTATTTATTTATATCTGTTCGAGGTTCCTGTTGTTGAGTATGTTGTTGATTGTATTCAATAGTACAATGAAAGGCCGCGTTATAAAAATAACTATGTAAATTAATAAAAGTAAGAAAAACACTTTAGACAGTAGGCATACAGGAATACCTTAAAAATAGTGTAAGAACATTTGTTACATATTTTTTGTGGAAATGAATTAATGTCTCATATCATGTAAATTAAGTTATATAAATAAGCAGTAATATGCATATATCTTATCCTTGATCTTAAGAAGTATTAGTTATATGACTTTAAATTCTTTGAGAGGCTGTATTTTCTGACTGGATCATCCTTTTGACCTCAGATTTGCAGTTTTATATTGTACAAACGCCTTTAAAATGAGGTATAACTCGAGGTAGGCTTACATTTAAAATTGTTCCTTCGAGGGCCATCCCCTGATTATTCGAAAAACGAGTAAAATATATTTAAATGTTTGGTATAGGCACGTGTACATAACTACAAAGTTTAATTCATTTTATCAATAGTTTTAAAAATAATAAATATATTCCCGGTTTGTTCCCAACCCCGTATAGCATGGATGTTCGAAGGACAACTCCCCTCTCGATCAAGTTAAATTTTTGTTCTCCATATCTCACATCATATCCTTTTTATATAAATTTCTATACATTTTCTTATCAGTCCCTGCCTTAATTTCTATTTCCATCTCATTGTCTTCGTATATACGTTATACTTAATTTTTTTTAAAGTAATATTGTTAAAAAATAGGAATTTGGACATGAAATAAAATCGAACATACGTCTATTCAATGTGATTTTGTTCTGACCGTCAGATAAAAAAAGGATTACAAAATGCCGGAGTTACAACAATGCGTGTGTTAGAGGACTTTCGAACCCGGCCCCTGGGACTCCTAGATCAACTGTTGGCAGCCAATCACCAGCTTTGAAGGCCCAATCACCCGGCAAACAATGCATCAATCACACCTTTGACCATTTCATTTGAAAATTAGCGCTGGACAAAAGCTGCAGTTCCCAATTTCGCATTTATCGATATTCCCGTGTACCTATAAACATTGGTATTGCAGAAAGAGGAGGAATTGACCTACTCACATAATATTAACAACCTATCAAATAAAGGAAATACTTTTAGTAAGGTAATTATAATTTCACTATACTGGTCAAATCTGTCCACAATGAAAGCGTATCTCAAGAGTGGATTTTAAAGTTGCATATATGGCTGTAAGTTGGTTGGTAGCGTAGTTGGTTCAATCCCAGCTTCATGTGCTAAAGGTTCTCAGTTCGATCCCAATCAGAGTCATAATACATTTTGAGAAGGATCAGCTGATAACCACCGGCTGTTAATTTGTCATTGGGCTATTAATTAATAACACTTTCTAAGGAATAGTCGGCCTTAGTTTGTAACAATGACTACAATCTTCGCTCATCTACACTCATCACACTCATTCGAAATCCATATTCGCCCGTATCTTGACGATCGGCGTCTTATGAATAAATAAAAATAAAAAATAAAATTAAATAGATCCGTATTCAACATTGGACACCATTTAGTGAAACATAGTCTCGAGGACTGAACTGTAGCTAGACACATACAGTAGATCTTTACAGTACAGTCGATCAAATCGGAACAGTTCTGTAACAATGGTGAATAGTGTAGAGTAATGAGTGCTTGTCGTTCAGAATTTCCTTGTCATCTTGGTCAGTGGGAGAACGTTTCTGTGACAATCGTCAAGGACGTGGGGTAATGAGTGCTTCTTGTCTAGTATGTCCTTGTCATCTTGTTCAGTGGGAGAACGTTTCTGTGACAATCGTCAAGGACGTGGGTTAATGAGTGCGGGACGTCTTGATGTTCTTTTGATCCTGGTCAGCGGGAGAACGTTTCTGTGACAATCGTGAAGGACGTGGGGTAATGAGTGCTTGTTGTCTAGTATGTCCTTGTCATCTTGGTCAGTGGGAGAACGTTTCTGTGACAATCGTCAAGGACGTGGGGTAATGAGTGCTTGTTGTCTAGTATGTCCTTGTCATCTTGGTCAGTGGGAGAACGTTTCTGTGACAATCGTCAAGGACGTGGGTTAATGAGTGCGGGACGTCTTGATGTTCTTTTGATCCTGGTCAGTGGGAGAACGTTTCTTTGACAATCGTGAAGGACGTGGGGTAATGAGTGCTTGTTGTCTAGTATGTCCTTGTCATCTTGGTCAGTGGGAGAACGTTTCTGTGACAATCGTCAAGGACGTGGGGTAATGAGTGCTTGTTGTCTAGTATGTCCTTGTCATCTTGTTCAGTGGGAGAACGTTTCTGTGACAATCGTCAAGGACGTGGGTTAATGAGTGCGGGACGTCTTGATGTTCTTTTGATCCTGGTCAGCGGGAGAACGTTTCTTTGACAATCGTGAAGGACGTGGGGTAATGAGTGCTTGTTGTCTAGTATGTCCTTGTCATCTTGGTCAGTGGGAGAACGTTTCTGTGACAATCGTCAAGGACGTGGGGTAATGAGTGCTTGTTGTCTAGTATGTCCTTGTCATCTTGGTCAGTGGGAGAACGTTTCTGTGACAATCGTGAAGGACGTGGGGTAATGAGTGCGGGACGTCTTGATGTTCATTTGATCCTGGTCAGCGGGAGAACGTTTCTGTGACACTCGTGAAGGACGAGAGGTAATGCAGGATTTTACTTCTGGTAACTGTATGGCAGTGAATGTAGCAAAATGTTCCATCATCCGTTTCAGTCGTTCATCCCAGCCAGTGATTTTCATCAATAAGCTATGTGATACGAACTTGATTCGTAAACCTCATGTACGTGACGTAGGTGTAATCTTCTCCACTAACCCAAATTCTGAACAGCACATCAACGATATACTGTATGTAACAAGGATCTGAGAAATTTGAATGTTATTATAAGAGCATCCAAAATGGTCTTACTGTTGAAGCACTGAAGATTCTTTACCAATGCCTTGTTCGATCAACATTGGAATACTGCTTTGTTATTTGGAACCCCTACTTTGTTGGTCAGATTGATCGTATTGAGAGAGTTCGGAGTCGCTTTATCCGAATCATCGGTATCAAACTTGGCTTTCATTACTTCAATATCCCTGTTGAACAACTGGCAGTCAATCTAGGCCTTCCCCCACAAGCTACCAAAAGGCAATTGGCAGATGCTGTTTTCCTGTAGAAGACCTTCTGTGGCTAGGTTGACTGCCCTGATCTTCTTAAATTATTCAACTTCCGAGCTTCAAGTTTTTGTATGAGTTATGTATATAACTATCAAAACAAACAAAACAAATGTATTTTTCCTAGTTGATTGTTATCCATTTTATTTTATTTACCTTGTTAATTATCTTGTATGATTAAGTGTAGCATCTAAATAACTTAGGCTTTGTTTACCGTAAATAAATGAAATGATAATGAGTGCGTGTCGTCAAGGATGTCCAGACACTATTATCAGTTCTGGTTTATATAAATATGTACTAGCCTATAATGGTTATAATGTGCTTGAGCTGTAAAATTAATACTTGACTCTACGTTGAGCTAAAATCAGATTTGAATTATTTATAATTAATAAATAAAATAATGAAACGTTGTCCTGGCGTCCTTCGCAGTTACGGGAATGTCCAACAGCCTTCTCCACAATGTTTATACTATAGTATCTAGACTAATTCGTTTAATTTTATTCCTTGCGGTGTTCTAAAATATATGTATACAGTAGATATATATGATGACCATTCATTGTCAAAGAAAACGGTACCGACTGATATTACAACCCATAACTATGGATGGGGTAACCAATGCAATCAATACTTTTAACTCACCCAGGCTATATTTATTTACCGGTGGAATACATATTTATGATGACACTACATTCACCTTTTTATAAAATGAAAAGTATAAATATCAAAGTTAATGTTAAATTAACAATCTCAACAATATTTTAATTTAATATGATTTTACCATTAAAGCTGATAAATAAATACTTTTAAAATTAATATGTTCAAATTATATAATTTACAATAAAACCAATATATTTTTAATTTTTAACTTCAAATTATATAATTTTTAATTTATATAAGTTAAAAATTAAAAATATATTGGTTTTATTGTAAATTATATAATTGTAACATATTATTAAGTGACCAATATCAACTCTCAACTTCACTACTTTTAAAATTGATTGAAAATAATTTAAACTGCCAGTTAAAACGATGAATATTACTATTGAAATGCATAAAGTGAAAAAAATAATTTTGGTGGTTACCTCATTATCATTGCAAATGTGAAAGTAAATGGTTGGGAAGAAGGGTCCCCAATCTCCACACCATCCCGGCAAGTCGTGGCGGGATTCTCTATATTAATGCGGCCAGGGGCCAGTAAGCATGGAAATGCACTGTTTTCCATAGATATTGTCAGGCTTTGCCATTTCCTCACAGGTAGGTGAGCTTAACTGGTGTTACACATTTGATGAGGTGACTACAACCGAACCCCCCAATCACTACTGCCAGCCGAGTAATCAAGGATAGTCTTCCCGCTCCCTCAACGTGAACTTGAATAATATACAGAAATAATTTAATATTGTCAAATGAACATTTATTAATTGTAAATAAAATAACATAAACAACAACTCCTAGTTATTATTTCTTAGTAGATGTTCAATATGACCCTCTCCATTCTGGGTGTAGAGTTACACAGAAATCGTTACGAATCTGATCGTCAGACATCTTCGAAAGCATTCTGCTCCTGAAGTACTGCAGCCACAGAGCAAAGAATTCTTTGCTCTGTGACTGCAGCAGCTTCGACAATACGAGCAACTTCCGTAGTAGGAGTTGAATATACAAGTTAGTTCACGTGTTCCCAAATGTAAATATCTAGTAGCTTGAGATCAGGGGATACCAGTGTACACCGTGGCATATCAATTGTCATACACTGCCTCTGCCGTTGTTTCCTTGTGTAACAAAAGACTTCTTAGCCCTAATTATATTTTAATTATATTTTAAACAATACGTATATAATTAATTATATTTTAAACAATACATGCCGATCTCCTGTTCAATTTACTCTACCCATTCTCCATAGAATATTTATTAATAGTAAGTAACCCACCCATACATCGTACAGTGGTACTGATCTATCCACCCACCCATACACGTACAGTGGTATTGACTCACCCACCTACCCATACACGTACAGTGGTATTGACTCACTCACCCACCCATACATGTACAGTGGTATTGACCCACCCATACATGTACAGTGGTATTGACCCACCCACCCACCCATATACGTACAGTGGTATTGAACTGTAAACACCTGGTAAAATAAGACATCCCCCTTCAACCACTGTGAACGATATCATTTTTCAACGGGGTTATACTGACAGGAAATCAGATCGTGCACAGCCCACATTTGGGTTCGTAACTTAAACACTTGCTCAAATTTCAATTATTATTGAAGATTCATAGTCAACAGTTCATATACTGTTTAGAAAGTAATATTGTTGAATACAGAAGCCGAATGCAGTCGCAATCCTTTAATAAATAAATTGCTACTTTTTGAGTTATAGGTAATTAAAACAAGGTTACGTATAGGTAACTTTCCCTTAGTAAGAACACACCAACTTGAGGAAGACTGGTCAACTTTTGTATTTGTCTGTACAGTCAAACATTGACTGTATTTGTCTGTAACACAAAGACGAAATACTCAATGGTTCATTTGATAGGTCCATCTTGAGAGTTACATGAGGCCAAAGCTACACAATCCCTCCCCGCACCATAAATTACTTATTTTAACAGTAAACTTAAGCTTGTTTTGTGTTTATTTTAGTTACCTCCTCAATTGTTTTGTATGTTCAGTAGTTAAGGAGTTAAGGAATTAGAATGTATCCTTGAAGTAGGTAATTAAAAAAAAAAAAAAAAAAAAAATACCTAAAGGATGATCAGGTGCTTTCTGGTAGTACAATGTTAATATAATACCACAGTGCGTGTATGGGTCGGCGGGTGGGTCAAAAACACAGTGCATGTATGGGTAGGCAGGTGGGTCAATACCACAGTGCGTGTGTGGGTGGGCGGGTGGGTCAATACCACAGTGCTTGTATGGGTGGGCGAAGCATGCCCGTGAGCCTTGTGCTAACAAGTCGTGAGACAGTACAAACAAGTCGCCTTGTTAAACCCACATACAAAACAATCTTGCTCTATTTATAATTTGATTTAAATTTCCCAGCACGAACTTAGTTAAGATTTCACATATTTCATTAACAATTACAACGAACACATAAGACCATTGGTTCGTTGTTTAATGTCACGATAGCAAGAAGTGAATGACATAACAAAGTAACAATAATCATGATAACAAGAAATCAATGTCTTGTTATCATTATTTCTGACCAATACTGCGCGAGAAGCACGGATCTCTTACTCTATGTATTTTCAGTAGTTGGGATTATAATGTATCCTTGGTGGCATGTACCCGAACCCGAACAAGCAATTTCCGGCAATGCTGAACGGATGTTTCAAAACTCAAAACATCACAGATAGTAACTAGGACAGACGAAGTAGATAAGAAGGAGTATTCCCTGTTGTGTGTGAGAGAGATACATGAGAGCGACAATACATTGAAATCTATTACCGGCATGTTAACTACATAACCAATTGGCAATATAATCAAGTTTACTGTAAGTTTGCAATAGAAAATATTTAAATTATAACAGAAAAAAAACTAGAATATGAAATCAAAGCTGGTGGTAGGTCTACTTGATAGTTGAACAATCCAATATTTCAAATTGCTGATTATGATTTGTTAAGCTGTTATTATATTAATAGGTTTTCCTCAATTTAGAATTAAAACTCAACAAATTGGCGTTGGTTATACTATTCTTTCTACTGACTGAAGACTGAGAAGGAATGCATGAAGAAAACGGTAAGTAAACTAATGAGTTGGCCTTATATGAAGGCTCTTGGATAAAATAATGTATTTCAGAAAAAATGTATCAAGGTATTAAAAAAATATTTCAATTTAACCTCTGGATAGTATCAAAGGGTATATTGCTTTATATATTTTTATTTTCTCTGACACCTTCATCGGTTCCGTGGTGTAGTGGTTATCACATCTGCTTTACACGCAGAAGGTCGCCAGTTCGATCCTGGCCGGAATCACTTACATTTTGCCTACTGTACTTCAATAAAGATATTTCATTTTATTGACAAATAAACGATTTGTATCCTTTTCTATCTTAATAAGTTTAGTTGATATTTTCAATTTGAGTGATATTAAATTTTTTTCTAGTGTGTCTATAGTATTTTGTCTTGTTAATATACTTGTTTACGTCAACGCACTTAACATATAATATTTGGTCGATGGCTTTTATAATACTAAACTTTTATATTCTTATTATTAGTATTAAAATTTTACATTTGAGTGTTGTATAGTCTATTGTGACAAAACACTTGTTCTTACGTGCATTGGTTGTGTACAAATTACGATTATTGTACTGATAGGCTGACTATCTTTAATTATGTAGATATTGCATTAGTCCATTAGCAACTTGAGATAGAAGAGTGGTTTCTAAAACAATTCAGGGAAGACTATAGCGTACACAACCTAAGTGCCAGCCCAATAACATAACAATAACCATCTTGTGGAACCACACCTACTAAAGAAATCTGTCTTAATGTAATTTCACCGCTTTTATTACATTCCCTGTGGCCGACATCCGAGAGCTCAAAGTGCATTAGTTAATGACTATGAGACATTTTGGCCCTCTGGAAGTGCCCTTTGGCTTCCCTAGACATTTTAGTTAGAAGCTTTTAGGAACAAAGAAACTTTTGCAGTGCAAAATACATTATTATTATATTGGTTATTTTGTATTTTCTATAGTTATTACAAATAATAAATCAGTTGAAAATGTTCTATGTGTTAAAATTTGAACATTCTTGAATAAAACAATAAATAAAGCAATACACCATTTTAATATTTATTTAGTGATCACGTGTCATATTCATATAAATATCTTAGTGAAGAAATACTATATTTGATACAGCAGCCTTCATACAAGTCTAACTCATTCGTTTGGTTAATGCATCTCATCTTAGACTTTGTATAGCCAACACCAATTTATTGTTAAGTTTTAATTCTAAATTGAGGAAAACCTATTAATTTAACAGCATAAAAAATCTAAATCAGCAATTTGAAAGTCAATCATATGGATTGTTCAACTATCAAGTAGACCTATCACCAGCTTTGATTTCCTATTCTAGTTTTTTTCTGTTATAATTTAAATATTTTGTATTGCAAACTTACACTTGATTATACTGCTAATTGGTTATGTAGTTAACATGCCGGTAATAGATTTCAATGTATTGTCGCTCTCATGTATCTCTCTCACACACAACAGGGAATACTCCTTCTTATCTACTTCGTCTGTCCTAGTTACTATCTGTGATGTTTCGAGGTTTGAAACATCCGTTCAGCATTGCCGGAAATTGCTTGTTCGGGTTCGGGTACATGCCACCAAGGACACATTATATAATTTCAAATACTGTAAATACATAGAGTAAGATATCCATTCTTCTGCCACTGTGCTCTCTTCTCTCGCAGTATTGGCAAAGAATACCGGTACACATCTATTTGAAGCGAATAGACTATGTTAAAAAATCAGACTCCTTTTTATCTAATTTTGCTATTTTGGCGCGGCAGCCTAGAGCGAGACAGAGAATGATAGAGAGGGCAGCGCGGTTACCTGGAGAGAGAGAGAGAGGGGAGATAGCATATTGCTATGAGAATAAGAGAGACAGGAAACGGCGGACAGGTGTATTGGGTTGGGAGAGCGGTACGTGGCAGAAATTGTTTAACTGCCCTGCGTATTGATAGCCGCTCTGTCGGATTCAAAAAGCAAAATACTCGAGTTTGAACCTCTGTTACAGAATAAATACTCTTTTGATTTCGTTGTGTTGTACACCAAAATTTAGCTTATTTAATACTACGTAATATATTATAGCTTACATATTTTTTAGGACTTTAAGAATTTTTTATAGCAGGTAGAATAAAAAATACACGAAATTTTAGCACTTTTGGAATAAAGCTAAACTTCAAAAATGTATAAAACAAAAACCACTAAAGACAAGTCAGTAAAACTTTAACCACATGTGAAAAAGGTTGTTATTTGTAGTCTGTCAAAATTATAGAGTTATTACTGTTTTACCAAATATTTTGCTGTAATATTTGTAAATCATTGCAATCTTAAAAATGGATGATTATAAAAACGTCCAATACAGTTAAAAAATACCGGATTGAAAAATAAAGTAATATTATAAAACGGGGATTGCCATAAAACAATCTTGCGATTTTATATTACATGACAATAGACATCAAATGTTCGATCATGTGTAAGTAATTCGTCCGGCCAAGCACTTCAAAACCAGTTGCCTCTGAGCATTTCGGCGTTGCCGAACCGTAGCCTGGAAGTATTTAAACAGTGCACGAAAGGTTTATTACTGTGGAAATACTGAACAGTTAATCAATCATGTTTTCAATATAAATTTAAACCATTTTTCATCACCTTTTCTCATAAGGGCGTTGGACCTCCAACGGCAGATTTAAAAATGTTAAAGCTATAAAAAAATTGTCGAATTAAAAAAAATAACTTGTTTACAGTATTTACAATTATGTAAATACAGTTAAGGTGATAGCAAGGGTTAACAAAAGAATCCACAGTAAGCCTTTGTTTATATATAATATTCTTACTGTGCCTACTTTGTACATTTTAGATTGCCTTTTGTATATAAAAAGTAATTTACATGTTATATATACTAATAGTAATGTTTCTAACTATACAACAAGAAACTGTAATTCTCTTCGAGCATCCCAGTATATTTTTAAAATAACGTTGAAATCTTTTGTTGAAACAGGTAAAAAAACTGTATAACGCTCTCCCTTCTCATATAAAATCGCTAGACTATAATTGTTTTAATAAAAATGTTAGAAATGTATTATTTAATATTAGCCCAAATGAAGCTAGAACAATTGCGTTGTCTACGTCTGTCGAGGTTGCTTCAGCAGGGACAGCGTCATCGTCTGAACTTGATTCTCAACAAGCTTCGCCTAGTAGTAATGCGGTCACAGGTACAACCACTACTAACCAAGGCCTAGGGACAATCGACTCAGGTCCTGCACAGCCCAAACTGGCTAAATTAACTTAAAATAATTAACTTAAAAGAAACAAAATTCGTTCGTTTTCAAAGTCGTATATGTCATGTACCAATGGTTAAAATACAATGTTGAGCTCGATGCAATTTTCTGTTATGTCTGCCAAACATACAATAAAGACATTTCAATTGCTGATGAAGTCTTAGAAACTAGAAAAAAATAAAAGAAAAGATTGATAAGCACAAAAAGTGCAAGGACCATTTGACGTGTGGATTGATCCTCGTTTTCATTAGCAACTAAAGCCAATGAATACAAAGCTTTGTATTGTATATTACTAAAATAGACTATGACTTATAGACCTGTTCTGAGAGAGTGATATGTGATGTACAGTTTACTACATAGTCATATTCAAATATGTTACTATCATAGTAGAATATGAGCAATTGATTTGTGTAATTCAGAAGCTGCTCATAACCTGTTTTAGTTGCCTAATAAAAACTTCTTATTTCTAGAATTTGCTGGATGCTGATTGATAAATTTACAGTACTGTAGTCAGGTTTGACATTTAGTTTAGCTGTGTTCACCCAATATGCAAATCAGCATACATTTTGAACTTTTCAACAAATCTGAAAAGATGACAATAAACAGCAATAAAATTTAGATTAAACTAATGTTGTTTCACAAAGTGCATTGATTGTTCTTGGTCTAAAGCTAAGTCACTTGTCGTTTTAAGGACAGGTCAAACAACGAAAAATGATAGTGCTTGAAATTAAACTTATTTATATTCAAGCTATAACTTTGTAAAGTGTGGAAATAGAAATGTTGGTTCTAAAAAGCGTTAAAATGCATAGTTTTACAACGTATTTTTTCAAATTCAAAAGGGCCCCGTACCCCCCTTCCTTGGGAGCATTCCATACCCCCAGACCCCTTGGTGAGCAAATCTCCCTAGAATTTTCAGCCTAGAGCCGCCTATGTTTGATAGATTGCCATAAGAATCACATCAATTATGCTAGAGTTTAAGAACTCAAGGATACAGTACTTATGTTTGCTTTAAACCATTCAAACGTACAGTTTTTTATTGTTATAGGTTTGGTTTCTAGTTTTGATAATAAAGGAATTTTCGTTTTATTATATGCAAACGCAGCATTGAACTACATTTTTTAGAAATTGGCATACAAATCCTTTTTAAATGACACGAGAAAGCAGATTTTGTCTTTATAGAAGAATAAAATAATTTGTCTAACCTGTGTTTGTCAGAAGTAATTAGAAAGGCACATAAGGACTCACTAGTGGAGGGAGATTTATTACATCTAAATGGATTACTAATACAACGCTCACCATCAAGACAACCAGTGGGTAGCCGGTAGCCATGTTACTCACATATGGCGGTGATGGGCCTCACAACAAAACTACAGTACCTGCAAGTATGGTTTTGTTGTACATATAATGTATGTTTGGGACTTGATAGGCCCACCCACCTTCTTGACAAGACCTTCTGCCTACCTCATTAAAACAAATAAACAATGGCAAATTATCACTCCTTTATTCCAAACAAACGTTGATTCATACTTTCAGTTTCATAAATATATTCTCAGTGCAAATCCTAATAGATATAAAACTAGAATCAGTCATATTTGACTTGTTGTATGAAGTAGGAGCCTATTGCAACAATTTTTCCGGTGTCTCACATTATTACGGCCCGGCCAAAGCTAACGAAGCCCGCAGTGAAGTACTCTCCACACTAGAGCCTTGTCACCAGTCTGCATAATGGAGTTGTCTCCTTACGCTACAATTGCTTCTTCCAAATAATGTAATTACATCCATTGCTGTGGTAAATATACTACTATTGTTTGAGAACAACAAAGAGCTCAAAATATTTTTAACAATAACAAATCAGTTCTCGAAAACTCGAATGTGTACTACTTATGGTCTTTCAAATCAGAAATAATATAATACTAGGCTAAGATGAAACATGAATACATCATAAATGTAATGTTTTGCTCGTATATCATAAGCAACCGGTTTTTATTATAAAAATTGCCCCAGATACATTAAGAGAGCGTTTTTTTAAGAGCACCGTTTAGATGGATAGAGATGATGAGAGAGGGGAGAGGGTGCAGTATATAGGAGATATAGACTAGAACTAGTGTAGAGTGCAGTATCTATGAGACCTAGACATGATCTAGGGTGCAGTATCCAGGACACCTAGACCTGATCTAGGGTGCAATATATGGGAAACCTAGACCATAATTAGTGTAAGGTACAGTATCCATGAGACCTAGACCAGACCTATGGTGCAATATATGGGAGACCTAGACCAGATCTAGGGTGCAGTATCTAGGAAACCTAGACCAGAAATAGTGTAGGGTGCAGTATCTATGAGACCTAGACCAGACCTATGGTGCAATATATAGGAGACCTAGACCAGACCTATGGTGCAATATATGGGAGACCAAGACCAGATCTAGGGTGCAGTATCTAGGAAACCTAGACCAGAACTAGTGTAGGGTGCAGTATCTATGAGACCTAGACCAGACCTATGGTGCAATATATAGGAGACCTAGACCAGACCTATGGTGCAACATATGGGAGACCAAGACCAGATCTAGGGTGCAGTATCTAGGAAACCTAGACCAGAACTAGTGTAGGGTGCAGTATCTATGAGACCTAGACCAGACCTATGGTGCAATATAGGGGAGACCTAGACCAGACCTATGGTACAATATATGGGAGACCTAAACCAGATCGAGGGTGCAGTATCTAGGAAACCTAGACCAGAACTAGTGTAGGGCGTAGTATCTTTGAGACCTAGACCAGACCTATGGTGCAATATATGGGAGACATAGACTAGATCTACGAGTGCAGTATATGGGAGACCTAGACCAGATCTAGGAGGTAGTATCTAGGAAACAGACCAGATCTAAGAGTGCTGTATATGAGAGACCTAGACCAGATCTAGGATGCAATATATGGGAGACCTAGAATAGATCTAGGGTACAGTATCTAGGAAACTTAGACCAGATCTAGGAGTGCTGTATATGGGAGACCTAGACCAGATCTAGGGTGCAGTATCTAGGAAACTTAGACTAGATCTAAGAGTGGAGTATATGGGAGACCTAGACCAGATCTAGGGTGCAGTATCTAGGAAACTTAGACCAGATCTAAGAGTGGAGTATATGGGAGACCTAGACCAGATCTAGGGTGCAGTATACGGGGGACCTAGAATAGATCTAGGGTGCAGTATACGGGAGACTTAGACCAGATCTAGGGTCCAGTATCTAGGAAACTTAGACCAGATCTAAGAGTGAAGTATATGGGAGACCTAGACCAGATCTAGGGTGCAGTATCTAGGAAACTTAGACCAGATATAAGAGTGGAGTATATGGGAGACCTAGACCAGATCTAGGGTGCAGTATACGGGAGACCTAGACCAGATCTAGGGTGCAGTATACGGGGGACCTAGATCAGATCTAGGGTGCAGTATACGGGAGACATTCCTTTAGTTTAAAACTAAAAAGAACTGTTAGTACAGTATATAACTTTACTCTTTCATGAGGAAGTTAAACCATCTACTCTAACCTCTCAGTTAGGATAGCACAGGATCTTGAGCATTGTTGTGATTCAGCAATTGACTCATACATCCAGGGATGAGAGGTCAGTGCTAAATATAAGATTATTGAGTCTATGACATTTGTGTACATGGAGTAAGAGCATGCAAAAGCAATAATTTCTACTTCTTCACAACAATTATTTCAACTTGAGATAAGTAAAACTATTTTTAATTTTTTTAAAACATAACTTTTGACAAAGTCTGGTATTTTAACTATTTGGATAGTGTAAGTATTTATTTTGTTCTTACCAAAAAATAATTTTACTAGTGTTTTCATGATATCTGGTATTGAATACTTTACAGTGCTATGCCGTTCATAAATATTGGTAAATACTAATTTTTAGAAAAGTTTAGTTTGGTAACGTCAACACTCTATACCACTACACCAGATTTTGGATAATTTATTTTGAATTGCTCCAAACGTGCTCTGTGGATTTTATACAGTAAATTTTAAATGTAATCTATAATCCATTTGTTACTATATTTTGTTTATTTACATTTAGTACATGATGAATGGGGGGGGTGGGGGGTGGAAGACTACCATCCAAACACAACACTAATCAATTAAATGAGGTGTCAGATTGGTGTTCAGTTTTTAGGCTAATTGACTATAAATATCAGCTTTGTTATATACATTGTTAATATCTAAGATAATGATGACACTTGTTACATCTAATATTCATCTAATTGAAGTCATATGCATTTTTTCCTCATGAAATTAATTTACTTTGTTGTTTATTTATTAATTTTTGGTATCACATAAGGACTTATAAATTTCAACTACTGTACCTAGTTTTTCTGGAACTATGCAAATATCAGTGGCTTCTAGCTTGGCTTATAATACACTACTTATATCATAGAAGTAAAGTTGCCCCAGCAAATGAAAATTTGCTATAGTATAATTCTTCATAAAAATTTCATAAAGTGTATAGTACCATGGTCTACTTTGAAAAGTTATAAATAATCATTTTTTTTTCTTAAAATGATTTTAATTCACCACAGTTTGGGATACTGTAAATTAAATGAGCTGTCAACTATAAAAACAATAACAATCACTATGCTTTTACTAGGTTTTTCCTTTTTTATGTTTTTCACAATGAATATTAACTCATTGGCATAGAGTGCAAAGGCATAGGGATTTTAACAGGTACATATGGTATATGATAAGGATACAAAATTGACTTAGCCCAGTCGACTAAAAAGGATCAGGGAAGTTGAGGCTTACTGTAAATCCAAGTGAGAGGGGAATACAAATTAATTTTCCAGTTGGGTGAAGATTAATCCACTACTACGGTGAAATGTCCTTTAACGAAGAATCTGAGCGTGCAGATTTGAAAGAACTGCAAACGGTAGCAAACGTTGGATCATTAAGTAGTGCATAAAAGCGCATTCTTAGCAACTTTTCTAGCAAACTAAATCATGTTCTTATAAAATTAAGGTGGAATTTCTATCTTCAATAGTCAGTTTACAACGGTTAAGGAACATTTAGATGTATTCCATGTTTATCCACTATGAAGATGCATTCTTGTTTATCGTAAATGTGAGTTTTATTGCATCATTTAAGTAAGATTGAACCACTATAAATGCTTAATTTTTCTGAAATAATATTTATCTGCCAAGTCAAGTATGAACTTTAAATTTGACTTAGTTTCTTGAATAATGTTTTTCATGCAATTTAACAATCTAATAGTTACATTATCTAATAAAAATAATTATACTATAATTATTAATTATAATAGATACTATACTGTACTTTGAAATTATGTTGGTTTAGTTCAGTCTTAATTAATTATTGCAGGCAGTGGTTCAGTTCAGATAAATTATCCACAATTTTAGTAAAATTGGACTTACAGCTGTACTAAACGTATGTGAGATAATAAAAGCATAACAAACAACAAACATGAAAAAATGAAATAAATGTTAAATTTGTTCTTCTTGTAACTGTATTCAGAAATATTGGCTGTTTAGGATGTTTAGTATTTTCAAAACTGAACGGTTAACGAAAAATAATCAAAGGGTAAAAATATTTTTACTTTATGGTAATTTTAATTTTTCAATTAACAGAATTTTAGTGGTTTAACCTGTTTAACCTTAACCTTTGTGTTACGAAACAATTAATTTTAATTAAGATGAAATACAAGTTTTACTTCGTCCTTTGTGTATTTAATGTACCGTTACATTTATTAAAGTGCGTTTGGCATCAAATTTGAAGTAATAAACTAAAATTACTTTCATGACAAAGAAAACTCACTTATTGGATATTTTCTATACAATTTGTAGAAATAGCACGCACATAATCCAATAAAACATAATTTATAAAATGTTATTGGATTATAGAAATGTTATCTCTATAAATTATATAAAGTTGTTTTGTTGTTATTTATTAATGTACTCAAGAGATTATAAATTAAGAGTTCTAGTTTTAGAACCACTGCTACCAGTTATGATGGATATTTACAAAAAGTCAATGAATACCAAGTATGATAGAGGTTTCAGGTGAAAGTGGGACACATCTAAGAGAGCCTGGCGTGGGGGGGGGGAGTGGAAGTAGTATATATTAATGAGGATAGGGCAGTAAAGGAATGGCGTATCATCACCTCACATAGGCACAGTTGTCATGCATTTAGAACAGCTAATGTCACAAAACAGTAACTTTATTATTTGCTTTTAAAGAGTATATAGATAGATTTCTACTGTTTATACGGCGTGTAACTAAATAGGTGTCTTGGTATTATATTTTCGGATTCTACATTTAATTTAAAGCATAAAATTAAGGGTAAAGTTTTATCGAATTCCACTAAGTAGTGTTAATGTGTCTGTTTGTGTTTTTCACAACAACAACAAATTATAATAATAATAACTCAACAGTATGACCAACTTGTTAGAAACTTTGTACATTTCTTTACATTACCACTAATAAACATTATAAAAATAGCCATTGAGTTATCAATAGCCATTTAAAAATGGCAGTAATTTAAATGTTTAAATCAAAATATCTTGTAAACCATTATGTTCATCCATTTGACACAAAAGGAATATTTTTTAACTTATTTTATTACAAATCTGTTGGTACTTTAATTTTTATTTTAAGCCTATTATTAGTGGAGTTTTGGTAACAAATGTAGGTTAACAAATTTTTAACTACATGTATTTACAGCATCGATAAAATGCAAAAATATATTTTTTAACCAAAACTCCACTACTAATACATTTATAATAAACATTATGATACGTTTGTAATAAAATAAGTTAAAACTTACTGTTTTTGTGTAAAATTGATGAACCTAACATTTAACAATATATTTTGATTTAAAATCTTAAACAAACGCCATTTTGAAATGGTACAGATAATAGCTACTTTTATACTGTTAATAATGTTAATTTAAAGAACTGTGAAAAAGTTCAAATCCGTTGGTCAAACTGTTCTTGAGTTATTACATTTTTTGTAAAAAAAAAACACAGACAGATAGACACTATTCGGAGCGGACACATAAAACTTTAGCCTTCATTCTGCTCTAAATGTAGCGTCCGAAAATATATAGCCAGGAAACATTTTAAGTTACTTCCTGTATATATTTCTTAGACATGTTATATTTTAATTATTGGTCTACATTATTAGTTTTTAAATATAAAATGTTGTATGCACTATCCAACATGTTTAATTTTTATCACTATTTTACTACCATCCAAGTAAATGGGAATTCAATCTTTCTGTAGAGTAATTCAGTTTATAAATATTAGACTTAATTACCCTTTGCTTATTTCTCAACTTAACAACAATAAACCTCCCAGGCACCCAACACATGTCTCCACAGGCCCATCCACCAACCTAACCAAGGCTCCCAGTGTACAGATCATTAGCGACTCGACTCGCCCATGAGGGCTCTAGGGCGGAGCCCCTCTAATAGAATTACAACAACAACAAATTTTGTCTATAAATATCTTACAGACTACTAAACTTATAATAAGACTTGATGGACATAAGCATGTAATATATTTTTAATGAGTAATATAAACCAAAACGAATGTTTTCAGGTTGGTCTGTACACGGGACTCTTGTTGAAGAGCCCACCACTAGCAATGTCATATCACAGGAAACCTCTCCATCACACACTAATGATACTGAACTTGATCCAAATGAGCTGAACTCGTATTTTATAAATTTCCCTAAACAAATTTTGGACAAGGTACCCACACCGAATACAGAATCTGAACCCCCAAACCAGCAATTTTTGGGTCAAAGACAACATATTGAATTTAAGTGGAGGGGAGTTAATGGGTTAGAGGTAAAAGATCTTGTTTCTTAATTTTCAAATTCCAAGACTCTTGACCAAAATTGGATTTCTAATTACATCGTTAAAAGAACTATCCATTGTATTAGTGAACCACTTGCTTTTATCCTAACCCAATGTCTACAAAGGGGATACTTCTCAAATTTATTTAAAATATCCAAAATAATTCCAGTTTTTAAAAGGGGGAATAAGAAACACAGAATTACAGGCCAATATATATTGTTCCTGTTTTCAAAAATACTCGAATCTGTTATGCACAAACAACTAAATTGATACTTTTGTTCAAAATAACTTAATTAAAAACAAACAGTTTGGTTTTAGAGAAGGTTATTTAACAACATCAGCACTCATAAATTTAGTAGATACAACCCTTAAAGCATTTGAAGATAAAGAATCTGTTTCTCTTGTGCTATTTGACTTAAGTAAGGCATTTGATTGTATTACCTATGACATACTTGTGGACAAACTCAAGTTTTATGGAGTGGATGGGGAATCAATCAACACAGTCAAATCCTACTTGAGTGGTAGAAAGCAGTATGTTTCTGTAAGAGGGCAAAATTCAAAAGTATTAAGTGTTGGTCTGGGGTCCACAGGGCTCTGTCCTGGGGCCTTTCTTATTCACAGTCATGATAAATGATCTGCCATTATGCCTTAAAACCCAATCTATTATTTATGCACATGATGTAACTCTACTAGCTTCACACAACAACTTAGAAGTTCTCAATACATTAATGATAGATTCACATAATAGAGCTATTGGTTGGTTTACATCCAAAAGATTACACTGCAACAGAGAAAATACACAGAACATTATTTTAAGCCTTTCAAAAAAAAAAAAAAAAAAAAAAAAAAAAATGAAGATGCTAATTCTGTTAAATTACTAGGTTTTCATTTAGACAAAAGTTGAATTGGTAAACACACACTGATACAATTTGTAAAAAAATAAGTTGTGTAAATTACTTGATTTGGAAACTTAGAAACATTTAGGATGATAATTATTTAAGAACAGTGTATTTTATTTATTTTTTTTTCAATCACACATTTCTTATGGATTGTCATATTAATGGGGCCACTCTTGTCATGTACATGACATTTTATTATTACAAAAAAAGCTTATTAGAACCTTGTGTAGAGCTGGTCCTTAAGATCCCTGTCGACCTCTTTTCAAAAAATTTAAAATTCTCACTGTTTATAACCTGTACATATTCCAAGTATTACTCTACACTAAAGCTAGTTTGAACAGTTTAAATAGTAGACAAGACATCCATAGTCATAATACCCATTACAACAATATGATTGACATTCCAAAGCATAGGCTTACTAAAACTTCAAATTCTTACAAAGTCAATGGAATTAAATTTTTTAATAAACTTCCTCAATCAGCTCGGACTATTCCATATGCTCAATTTAAACATATTTGTATAAATGGCTAATTGATAATTCTTTTTATTGTATTAAAGAATTTTTAGAACATGACCCTAGCCTAATAATATTATAATAACTAACTACTATTATTTTAGACATAAGCTTGTTTCCAGTTAATAGTGTTATAACAGGTTCCAGTATGCTGTGATTATAACCTGTTATTATATCAAATAACATAATATATAACTATATGTGTTTGTAATATATCATAGAGTAGTTTATTATTGTGTGATGTGTTATACATATATGATGTATAATGTATGATGTATGCTAATACAATATAGTATATGGTATATTATACAATACATTGACAATTCCTATTTCAATGTAAATATTAATCAATGGAAATAAACTATTCGATTTCAATGCTAAAGGATAAAAGAGACAGTATTGGGAGGGGAGAGGGTATCTGCGAATGTAATAGGAGTGTTTGGTTGCGGCCCGCCAGGCTTCCGGACTTGGCGTGGCTAGAGAATTAGCTGTTTGGTACGGCAGACGACAACGTGCGTGGTTTGACGTTTGTGCGTATTTTATTGACGATATTTTGTTAACTATTTGGTATGTGTTGACATTGATTGTGATGTTTGTGCAACATTTTATAGCTAAATACTTTACTATTAGTTAAATACGTCAAATTTTAATATTTGTAATTATAGATAACTAAAAACTTTAAAATTTGGGCTTTACTTTAATTTTTAATTTTTTTTCCGGGAAGGACTCCCGGACCCTCACCTTGCTTTGGAGGTTTTCCATAACCCCCTCAAAGCCCCGGTCGTGCCGCCCCTCTAAACTTGCAGTACACCACTGGTACAGATCAACAGCCTATCAGAACACATCTTAATGTTAGACTGTCTGCTCAATGTCTTTAGTGCTAAGGGAGGCTGCACTGGCCGACCTTCTTAGATCTATTCTCTGTAATACCAAAGTTAAACGGGATTTATGTAAACTATTGACTATCGTATAAAATAACTACGTCAGAAATATTCTGACATAATTATTTTGTATGTGTTGTAATGGATGATGTAGATATGCTTGGCATATTTTTTACTTTATTGATTGTGGTGCATTCTTTAAACTGTTCTTAAATAAAAAAAATCAGTTGAAATGAAAACACAAGCAAATTAGAAACACTAAAATTCAATCAACATTAAGAGTTTATTCAAGAATTTTATAACATTTAAATCGTCCAAATTGGCTGATAAACAAATGTTTTATAGGATTAACAGTCTCATGCTGTTTTTTCCTTCATTTGAGAAAATATAAAATTTATCTTATGGATAGCATACAGCTGGCCAAAGTCACACGAATTTCTAATCTTTTCGGCCTGTATTAAATAACCATACTCATCACTCTCATTCGCGCCTCATATTCGCCCATATCTTGAAGATCGGCGTCTTAATAATGAATTATGAATAATATCTATTTGACTTGATCAAATCAATAAGAAATGTTCATTCTAATTTTTACATTTTTAATGTACATTGAGCATATATAGCTTCTTCTATTACATGATGATGTCCCAAATGCAATGATATAATAATGCAGATAAAAACTTGTGTAATCTAGATGAAGCAGCAGGATTAAAGGTCGGGTTTGGCTTACGAGGGCATTATTATGTAGAGATGGAGTGCCCTAACTAAGGGGTGGGGCGTCTGGCATGAAGCACTCTCACACGACCACACGAAACCCTCTCCTCGTCTCTGCTCAGTCATTATGAGTCATTTGATAAAAATACAAGAAACCGGAGTTACAGTTAGAAATTGAACAATTTATACTTTTTAAGTGTGAATAGAAGTGATTTTTCAGAGCCCCTGATGACTTTAAAAGACAAACTTTTTTAATTTTTTTAATTCACCTGATTTGATACCTTCATCATTTCGTAGGCATGTTAGACATTTCCCCTTTTTTTGTTACTAACACTGTCACTTACAAAAAATTGTTGAAGCATGGGAGAGCGGTTGCTGTTGCATAGCGATTCCCCCCTCTTCGGTGTCATCGGCTCCACAATGTTGTTTGCTTAGCTATACAAATTAGGTACTGTATCCCTATGTACAGTTTTATTATTTAAGAAATAAAAAACAGAAAAAACCCAGCATGGTTGCTTCTTTTCATGTGTTCCCATTCCAGATTTAGTAAAACACAGATGCAGAAAAAGCATCTCTCCTCTTATACTTGTTTTTGTGATCCTCGACAAAAGGGTCCTAAAAGCACTAAGCACAAAAAAAATTAGTTGTGTTATGTTTTCCTGAATACAAAACCCTTTTGCTATATCCTTAAGAAAACAAAAACAAAAAAAAAAAAAAAAAAACACATATACTCCCTTAAACAACTATGCTCTAGCAGCAAACTTTTTTCAAAACAGATCCTGAGTAGTCTGCCCCTCACCACCATGTCGCCTATGTTTGCCGCGCATTCACATCGAAAAAACTACAAACATCCCAATGATTGTTAAAACTAATACAAATGTTTGTCAACCATCCGCTCAATGTGGACAAGGCTTAGGGTTCTCTTTCAAATTCAAGCACAAACTATTTTTTTTTTTTTTAATCATTAGTTAATTTTTTATTTCATTAACGAATAGATTTCCTCTCTTCTTGATATTAGTATCAAGCAATAATAACAAATTGTACATGCTTTCTCTATCTAAAGAATACTTAATATCCTATATAAAATATAAACTTAGGAGGTAAAATTGTGCACTCATGTAGGTTGCTGACAGAAGGGAAAACTTTTATAGACATGCCTGAAAATTGTCCTTTTATATCGGTAAAACTATTTGATTTCACTAAATCTTAAAATAATTACAAGTAGCCTGTGAATATAATATGATGGCTGATGGTGCTGTAGAGGAACAGGCTACTCCGTAACTACACAATAAAGTGATAAACTTACAGAACGTGAGCTAGCTGACTTGTTAAATCACGTTATGTACAGTTAAGTTATGAGGGAGGGGCGGGTAGCAAACGGTCTGTCATATCCAGAGGTCATTAATGTGGCAATCAAGACACCCTCTGCTCTTTATTCTTGGCCCTCAAATGTCCCCAGGGTTGTTCCAGTCATTTCATTCTTTAAACACTATAATTTACTAAAGTACAAAGAATGGGCTGTAGCACTAGGCAACTGCAATTTTTTAGTTCTCTACAGATCCTGTAGCCACTATAACAGATGTGAATTCTATTTCATCCTTTTTTTATGTACAGTACTAAAATCCATGAATCCATGAATATTCACGAATAATCCATGAATATTACAGAAATATCCTCTTTCATTCGTGTTATTAAATATATTAAACATTTTTTGTGATAAAACATCTTATACAATTTGGAGCGAAAGTAATACATTTTTAGCCAATTTAAATTTCCAAAAGAAACCTAAATAAAAGAAATAAACTATTTGGATCTAAAAATTTCAAATATTATATACATTGATTTTTTCCCGTTAATTTCAGGTTTACTGATTTTGGAAAGAAGAATCATTCTTCTGTGGCATGAAAACTAGTTTATTATTTTGCAGTAAAAATAATTTAGAATCAGATAATCCTATGAGCGTGAAATGATTGCCATATTAATCTATATTTATTTGTCTACAAATAATAATAATGTATATTCAAATATTATATTTAAAAATAAATAGTAAATTCTCAAATAAAGGACTTTGTAAGGATCAATTTATAATAACATAGTAATATATAAAGGTACATGTTTAAGAATACCGCAACGTGCACAACCCCATCTCAGTATCCTGTGAGGTAAAAAAGTAAACAATAAATTTTTCAGAAAACTTTATTGTATTACTAGATTAAAGTATATTTCATATATTTAAACTACATTATTACTGTATTTTGTTTTAAATTGTAACTATGATATTTTAAAACGTCTTTGTATACAGAAAATATAAAATAACTGTTACAAATATTAATAATAATTATTGTTATAACATTAACAAAATATTATTAACATATTAGAAATTAAATAGATGATTTTTTACAGTACATATTAAAATTATCATGTTTACTAATAGTTAAAAACTAATCTGGGGTTTTATCAAATTAAATACCCCATAAATTATAATATAGTTTCATTCTATATTTAAAGCCGACTATGCAAACAATGAAGTTATCTAACAGAGCTCTGGAAAGGAAGAAACTTTCCTCTTCAGATAACATTCAAAGAAAAGGTAATCTACATTTGAATAGAAATTAATTTTGCATCTGAGTGCAGACCAATCCTATTAGTGATTCGTAATTAGCAATAAGTTTGCGAAAATCACTTTGAATTGAATCTTTCCAGCGTTTCAGCTTTCCTTTCAGGTCTCTAGGAATTGGCTTTCACTGAATGAATCCTTTAGTTGACTGACTCCCGCATTGACTCGACTCATTTATAATTCCTCAAGCTGAAGCCTTAAGGTTGATAGGAACAAACATGACATCTAAAATACTTCAAGGTATCGTATAATTAGTTTTGTTTACATAATTTGTATTTACATGCAGTAATAAAACTTGTGATAAAACCTCTTGAGCTGATTTGATTTAGGATTTTATTTGTTTAAATTTCCCTCCCATACCCTTGAAAGACATAGCTTTGAGCTTGATATGTTTTGATTTTTAGAAAGTAAATATGCATTGGTTTCCATGTGTCTATCTTTATTGTTTTGTAATGTGAATGAATGAATGAAAATGTATTTCCAGTATAAATGAAAATGTATTTCCAGTATAAAATAAAATACAATAACAAGAAGTAACAATAACTATACAATATCAGGACCTTTTTTGTTACTTCACTACCACTACTTTTTTTATCGCAATTACATATAAGTTAGGTTAGGTTAGGTGGCTACTAAAGTTAATAAAACACTGGCAAATCCAATGATTGACTTACCGCCAAATGTGCTCTCCGTGTGTAAGTTCTTAGGAAGCGATAAGGTAAGGGCAGCGATATCAGATTCCTTGAGGATAAGTAATACCATTGATTTTATACACAAATCAATTGTAGGTGTATATAATCAAGGCTAATACCACAGTGGACGTAAAAATGAGTGGGGAATAGTTTTAAGATCAATAGAATATTTATGATGAGTGTGTCTTATAAATAATTGTTAGATATGTTAGTCTAATGTTGTCTAGTTACACAAATCAAATGTTCTCCAAAAAATTTAAGAAATAATATTCAAATAGCCATAAGGTTATAAAGGCTAAAAAAATACCACTGCAATAATTGACAGCTTTTACAAGCAATACTTGCTTGCAATGGTATCACCTAGATTTTGACTTTATTTAAAGTTAAGTAGATTTTTTTATGAATTCAGATAGGGTCCACATTAAAAAATGCATATAAGATAAGAGGTGAATATAAGGTATAATCATGTCCTATACAGAAGAACAGAACCATAATGTCCTTGTACCATGAGATGTTATTAAGGAAAACTAAATTAATATGTTTAGGAAAGTAAAATGTCAGGTATGATTCCAAGATAACCGAGGAAATTAAATAACCATACACTAAAAAACCTATTATCTGTTTGGTGGGAGGAGAGGCCTTTGTTAATGTTCTGGATATTAAAGCAGAAAAGCTTGTTTTAGTAGACAGAATATAAAACGAGCTTGAAAAATGGTTAACAGGAGAGGGCATGTTAGATGAAAAGTTGAGGTTTAAATGAAATATAGACAAGAATATCAAACACATACTAAACAAAGGCAGTTAAAAAAAAAACGTCAAAAAGTAGTGGGCCGCTCTGGGATATGAAGCCGGAACCACATGTACCCAAAGCAGGAATCATACCCCTAGATGAAAAGTTTAGGTTTAAATGAAAGATAGAGAAGAATATTAAACACATACTAAACAAAGACAGTTAAAAAAAGTACGTCAAAAAGTAACGGGCCGCTCCGGGATTTGAACCCGGGACCTCCTGCACCCAAAGCAGGAATCATACCCCTAGACCAAGCGGCCGCTTTGATTGGAATTTGAAAATTTTGTTTGTTCGAAAGTGATCATGTAATCATAATAATTAATAAATTGCAGTAGTTTTATAAAAAATAACCGATTTTTATTACAACGAAAATTGTAGAAAAAGAAACTCATGGATCAAAGCATTATGATTTTACCGAACCTTCACTCGATACGTCTTTCTCTAACCACAGATAGTAGAGAGATATCATTCATTTCTTGAATCAGAATTCATTGATTATACCATTGATCATATACATTACCAATTAAATACTATTAATTAAAGAATTTTAATTCGTTCAAGAAATTATACAATTGAACATTATATAAACAATGCAATAAAAACAATAAAACATTTGGAAAGAAAAATGTAAAAGACGATACAAACAATACGAGATTCAATCATAATATACATTTACAAAATCAAACAAGTAAATTGTAAAACACGTATATTTAGAAAACTGAAACGAGTAGTGAGTCAAACGGCCTTCTCGTAGGATGAACATTCTCGCAGTGCGCATTCGCGAGGAACATGTTCCATATAACTGTGACTTGAAAAATAAGCGTTACTACGCAACCTTAGGGCCTTGAGAGTAAACAGTTCTTTGCAAATTTTCGTAATAGTTACTTTAATTACAGTCACAACGGCAGTACCGTAAAGTGGTGGGGTAGTTTGACTCCTTAGTTTTGGAGGTATATTGTAATCGTCTTCATATTTTCATCCATAAACACTTTACAAACTTATTAAATTCACATAGGCTGTGCAAGCCTATTGTAAAGAAAGGCCTACAGAAGACTTGAGTATTGTCAATGGATATATCGTTAAATTAATTTTTCCTTTCATAAGATTTGTTTTAAAAAAGAAGTTTTCAAACTACTTAAAATATTAAATAAAAAATATTAAAGGTTTTTCCTAAAAATAGCCTTTCCACTTGTGTCTCTTACAATAAACATAACTTAGATTAAGTAATCATATATTTCAATTAACAAATTAAAATAAACGTATCCTACTGTATTTTATTCCTTTTAAGATACAATAGAATTCACATAGCAAGCAACCAGAAAAAGAAGCGATATGTCGTGAGGTTAAGATTCTTAAGAGCAAAATATTACGGGGCAGGCATCTAATCTGAGGTTTGGAATGTGTTGTTGGGTGGTTCAGTTCCGTTACCGAGAGATTCAAAGAACGGTGGACAGTGACTAAAATGTTCCTTGTAACCGTTGAATAAAGTGCAACATTCTCCTCGGCACAGATCTAAGGAACAGGGTTCATCCTCCTACGAGAAGGCCGTTGAGTCACAGACAAAAAAAACAAAACTTTCTCTGTTGAAAAACTACGTGTATGGGTGGGCGAATGTCAATAGCACTGTACGTGTATGGGTGGGTAGGCGGGTCAATATTTAATTACGTGTATGGGTGGACGGTTAAGTGTATAGGTGGGTGGTATTCCGGGTCAGGCCTAATCTTCTGTTGTGAAAGTGTATCGCGGCTGTCGGAATCACGCACATTGTTCTTTATTAGACCAGAAGCAGCTGGTGTACTGCAAGTGTGGAGGGGTGGCACAACCGGGGCTTTGAGGGGGGGTTATGGAAAACCTTCCAAGCAATGTGAGAGTCCGAGGCTCCTCCCTCGAAAAAATTTAAAACTAAAGTAGAGCCCAAATTTTAAAGTTTTTTGTTAACTATAATAACTAATATTACATTTAGACGTATTTAACTGATAAAAAAGTATTTAGGTATAAAATGTTGCACAAACATCACAATCAATGTCAACACATACTAAATAATTAATAAAATATCGTCGATAAAATACGCACAAACGTCAAACCACGCACGTTGTCTCTGCCGTACCAAACAGCTGATTCTCTAGCCACGCCAAGTCCGGAAGCCTGGCGGGCCGCACCCAAACACTCCTATTACATTCGCAGATTCCCTCCCCCTTCCCAATACCAAAGACCTTCTAATATACCTTATAGTATAATAGAAGGTCAATGCAAATACTGTCTCTCCTGTCCTTTAGCATTGCTAGTGGCGGGCACTTCAGAAAGAGCCCTGCGTACAGACCAACCAGAAAACATTCGTTTTGGTTTATATTACTCAATAAAAATATGTATATTGGTATATTGCATGCTTATGTCCATCGAGTCTTATTGTAAGTTTTGTAGTCTGTAAGATATTTGTAGACAAAATTTGTTGTTGTTGTAATTCTACTGGAGCCTCTCCGCCTCCATAACATAAGGATGGGCGAGCCGCTACTGTATTAGACAGCTCTCTCTGCTGTCAGATTCTTCCAGCGTGATGCTGTCAGCCACGTACACGAAAGCACAGAATATAATTCTGTGACGAAAGTCACCTATAAATGTAAAAGCCAAATTATCTAAGGTGAGTTAAATAATTCCAGCTACATGGGCAAAAGTGTTGTGGAGATTGTAGGCGATATATTCTATGATCGGCCCTCTTAATGCTGCCATGGCGTACACTCAATAATTGCTATCGATGTGGACACTACGAGAGAAGTCTGGGGTGTCGCCATGTTTTATTTTATTTTCTTTTATTTTATTTTACATACGGTATACACCATTTTTACAATAATAAATGAGTATAAACAAACCAGTTTTGAAAAACAACGATTAAGCTAACAATAACGAATACATAAGATAAATCTAACAATAAGTGACCAACAATACGCTACTAAATAACAGAAGTGCTAAAAAATATATTAAAAAAAAAAAAAACAAAAAAAAACTAAGCCATAGGAATACAAAGAAATAATAGGAATTGAGCACGCAAAATATAAAGAGAACACTACAACATAACCATACTCAAGTGTATAGTAGGCATAACAACATACTGTATACTCCATTACTAGTTTAAAATGTATATAACATAAACAGTAACATATCAAAACCAGAACATACTGTACTTGAAATATTAATTCATAATCCATACAATAATCAAGTAATAATATAACAAAAAAATATGAATAAATAAAACAAATAGCTAACGGATATGACAGGCTGTACCAATTGATGAAACCGTTACAAAAGCAAGAAAGTCTTCTTGAGGGATGCCACACTGTTAGAAAAGAAGTCGTGATGTGGAGAAACATTTCCAGGTTCATGAAGTCTGGGAATGATGCTATGACGTTCATAGTTTGTGGAACATTGATGGTGACGAAAAATGTCTTTGGATCGGGTAAATGCGGGTACTTTTATATCAATAAGGCCAAGCAATTCGGGACAGTCAACTTCACTTCTGAGGATTCTTTGCAAAAACACCAAATCATGCATTTGTCTTCTCTTTATCAAAGGATCCAACCCCAAACTCTTCTCTACAACTTCCAATGGCACCTGGGAGTAATTATATCCAAGCTTGACACCCACAATTCTCACAAAACGGTCTTGAATTCTCTGTAGCCTCTGAATATGTCCAAGCTGGTAAGGGGACCAGACAACGCTTCCGTACTCCAGGACAGACCTGACAAGTGAAACATATACCAACCTCATCGCCTCAACACTGAGTCCACTTCTTGACTTCCTGATAACAAGTCCAAGCATTTTTTGAAGCTTTCTTAACAACTGATTCAACATGATCATCCGGGTTCAGACTAGAATCTGAAATCATCACTCCAAGATCACGGATTGTAGTCTTACGGCAGAGTATGGAGTTGCACAGAGTATAATCAAATAGAATGGGTGTAATCGTCCTGTGAAAGGTTAATATACCACACTTTCCTGCATTGAGCATCATTCCATTCAAAGAGCACCACTCATTAATATCAATAAGACAGTCCTGTAGACGTTGACAGTCCAGAACAGATTATATGGGACTGAAAACCTTTACATTATCTGCAAATAGCAAACATTTCAATTTGACAACTTTGACCAAATCATTTATGAAGATGGTAAACAAAAAGGGCCCCAAATGAGAACCCTGAGGAACTCCAGATTTAGTTTGAAATTCACGAGAGGTTGGGCCCATGAATTTAACAGAAAGTCTACGGTTTGCTAGGTAAGAAGAGAACCACTTAAAAAGACTTCCATTAATGCCATAGGCGTCCAGCTTGGCAAGGAGATGAGGATGGCTGACAGTGTCAAACGCCTTGGCAAAATCTATATAAACACTGTCAACTTGCTTTCCAACACTAAAAGAGGAGATAATGAAACTCTCATACAAGACAAGATTTGTTACAGTCGATCGACCCTTCATAAACCCATGTTGTTCTGGAGTAAATATGTTTCTAAAGGAGAAGCTGATAGAGTCGATGACAAGGGACTCGAACACCTTTCCAAGGGCTGGCTGGATTACTATTGGATTAATGTTGGGTGGTACTCCCGGATGTTGTGTAGAGTTCGGGAGATTTTAGATGCACAATAAACAAGATCATGTTAAATCATACCAGGAACTGATACATCTGATACAGATCATGATGAACTGATACATCGGGGTCACTAACAATAACTAGGTCGAAAATTGTGTCAGCTCCAGCAGTTGATGTGTGGCATCAAATGACAGTATTCACAAATTACAAGATTCAAATATCCATGTAAACTGTAAGTAGTCATAGTACATTTAGAAGGTCTCTAGTCGCCCATGATCTAAACGTAAGTGTAGAAGGATACGTAAGAGCGTGTTTTCTATGTCGAACAAAGGGCGCAACTTTCTGAGGTTTATATCACACTCCAAGAAGAAGATGATCAGTACCAGATTTATTTTCAGAAACATGTAATCTGATTTGGCCGAGTATTCACCTGGGGACGAAAATAAATGTTTAAATTTTAATTCGGACCTTTTCCGTTAATTCACTACCACTGCTTTTTCCGTTACTTCACTACCACTATTTTTTTTATCGCAATTACGGTTAGGTGGCTTTAGTCCTTCCACCATGGGTGGCTACTAAAGTTGATCACAAACTGGTAAATCCAATGATTGACTTACCACCGAATGCGCTCTCCGTGTGTAGGCCTAAGGTCTTGGAGACTGATAAGATAAGGCCAGCGATATCGGATTCCTAGCGGATAACGAATACCACAGTGGACGTAAAAATTATTGGGGAACATTTTTTAGAGCAATTGAATAATTATCAAGCGGTAGTGAATTAACGAAAACAAAAAATAAGTAGTGTTAGGGAATTAACGGAAATGATCATTTAATTTAATTCTAACATAAACAGCAACACCCTCGTCAGTTTTAAACAACCTGTCATTTGTGAAAAGTGTGTAACTATGATGCCTATACATCGATAGATCAAACACAGCCCTGAACTCATTTATACTACCCCAAAGATCGCGCGTTTGTATAAGCCACTTTGAACTGTTTATTAAAAGGAATTAAGTTATTGGAAAGTACATACAGCCAGTGTTATCAGGATTACATGCAGATAAGCAATGGAGGATGGATGAGGGGGAATTGTGCAAGTGGAGAGGCAGGAGGGGGCAGAGGGAAGGGGAGCCGTCGCGGTATTGTTGACACTTGACAGAGCTATGCAGTCCCGCTATACTGGAACAGCAGCTTGGGTGGGACATGAGAAAAACACAGCAGCCATCAGAAGGACCTTCCCGAACAAACATTCACAGACACTAGCCTACAAATATTCATTATAAAATATTTGTAAATCAAAAACTGAAAAGAAAAAATGAAAAAATCTTTCACAACCCTAAATATGTTTGCAAAATAACTGTTCGGCTTGGACTCTTGTTTATAACAATAAAAACATGAAAATTCATATAAATAAAATTCCCATTTATATGTTAACCAAAATAAATAATAATAACACATTTTTACATTATCTACGAACATCTATTACATTAATATAGTTAATAGTTTTATAAATATAATTTTACTAGAAATATTTAGAATAAACATTACTTAAGACGCATAGAAAACTCCGTTAAGACGCCCTACGTTCAATGATTGGCCACTTCAAATAACTCAGTAACAATTTTACACTAAACCAAATTAGTGCACTGTGTACTATTCATTAATTAATGTTATTGTTAATAACTGTTTCACTCTATAAATATCATTGTGTTCACTCCTCACACTTCACGCTTCACCGGGCTACACTCATACAGCATTGTCATGGCTCGCTTCCACGTCACTGGGGATTATCAATGAATTCTATGAGGCACTGATAATTCGCTTGTATTTTGTCATTGTTCCTCGAGTCTCCCCCCCTTCCTGTTCCTTTTGAACGTGTTTCGGTTTGTAGACAGTCCTGAACCCACAGTCAAATGAAGTATCAACTCATGGCTGTTACGGTAGTAATTAGTTAAAACAAACAGCCGGATTTCCACAACTGACTACTACCTTGGTTGTATTATTTAATCGAATGTGTAAAACGAGCAACCCGCCAGTCCAAGAATCTAAGCTTCATCTTTTTCAAGTTACTACAGCTGATGGGTTGATTAAGTTACGACTAATTTGGAATAGTTTCCTTATACAATACATTATGAATACCATATACTTAGTTATGAAAGCTAACTGCCCACGCTTCGCTATGTGAAAAAACACCAAAAAGACAGGGTTTTATGGAATAAATCCAGCAACAGACTTAATAATCTGCAGAGGCTGTCGACCATATTGGTTTTAATCCCAATGTTATTTTCGAACGGACATACAATCAAGCTTATCCAAATTAAACGGTTATTTTTCAAAAGATTTCCCCTCCAAAAATTGCATTTGATCAAGAATAAAATTGCAAGTTGAAATTTCTTTGCAAATTCCTAATTAGTTAAGAAAATAAAATTTGTAATATTTAGTTTTAAGTTTTTATTTTCACCTATTTTTCCAAACTATGCGTACATATTCAAAATATCAAAAGCAAACCCAATGCGCAATATGATAACGTTTAAAATGATACCTCATACACAACTTTTGGTCAATAAATGACGAAAAAGATATGCATTCGCATTTGCAATATTCGCATTCACATTGTTCTTATGGGATTAAAACCAACATGGCCAACAGCCTATGTAGACACTTAAGGATTTTTACCAAAGATTTTGACCAACAAAGTAAAATCATTATAAGTAACTTGTATTGGTAAATGTGTTAGATTTTCTACGCTTCAAGTGTTTTTCAAACTGACACGACGTTTCAACAGGTATAAAACTTTCTTTAGGAACTACTTACTACCTTATCCTAGACACCAAAATTTAAAAAATAGTTTTAGTAATTAATTTACTTTCAGAACATAATAGAATTTGAAGAAATCCTTTCTTTTAGGCCCCTATGACACTAAAGCTAACTTCCCTAATGTTGACTAAAAATGTTCGACGGCCCCACAGATTTCGTGATGAGTCAGTAAATAGTATTTCGCTTTTATATGTATACATTTTCTGTCATGATATCGGCTACCTTTTTCACATGCGTTTTTTCATATAAAAGTTGAGTTTCACATTAAATATGTATTGTAACAGTCATTAAATTATGAATTGTTAGAAATATTCGTGATGAAATTTTTCTCTCATAGTGATACTACACATTTTTTTAGATAGTGTAAGAAAAGAAAATCAGAATATCTCTTTGGGGGAAATACCATACATAATGCATACATCTTGTTCTCGTGACAGGCTTACATACACTTGGAAATATTACTAAATTCTTATAGCGAACCCAAAACACTCTTACTAATAAAATGAATAAATATAATTTAAATATTTATAACTAGATCATTTAAAATAATTTAAATCAGAACCATTTGAAAATAAAATTAGTGGCTTGATTACATAAATGAATTAGTTTTTGGTCTAAATTATGAGTGTACTAAAATAACCATCCAAGTCTGTGAAACTGGAATAACCGATGCCTTTGATTGCAGAACATTCTCCCCAATATTGCTACTTTCTGTTTCCAATGAACTACATTTGATCCAGCTTCTTTTCGAGGTACTTATTATTACAAGCGCTCTGTGCGTGGTTTTATTGGTGTAGCATATCTTGTTGTTCAACAAAGACAAAACATATAAATAAAAATGTGAATAAGGTTTTTACAACAGCAAAGTACACACTTTGAGAATTAATTACTATTGCTGAAATATCATAGGAGCATAGAGTAGGCAAATAACCAACTCTTCCTTGTTGTGAGTTAAATCAGTTTAAATTCAAAGTACGGGGGTGGACTGGACAGCATTACTTGTAGTTGGAAACAGTTTTCTAATTTCAACTTTAACAAATCTGAAAAAGTTATATTGAATATTGTCTGGTTTCTGTTGTAATCTCCCAATTAAAAAATATTAATGATTTTTTTTGTTCGCAAAACATTAGACCCGTTTTGGGGAAAAAATAAATCAGTAAATATTTAAAACAAAACAAGATACATTTACAACACTTAAGGAACTCAGATATCCTCTAAGTGATTAATATCATAAGAAGTCCAGTTATGAATAATAAAATGAATAATAGATCTTAAGATTCAGCTAGAGGATAACGATAATAAATAGCACAGAGAATAAACCTTGTTCTTGTTTTAGGTTAATTTATTAAAAGATAATAAAGTAACCTACAATCTCACACTGGACAAATCTACCTAAGTGGAAATAAAGACAACACTTACTTGGTGAATTTCAATAGAAGAGTCATAGTGATGAAAAAATAAATCACCATGTGATTACCTTCTAAGAGTAAAAAATAAGAATTTTATTTGACTAATATGTGAGTGAAATAAATTACAAAAGTTTGGCCAGGGGCAATTACAATAAATTGCACTTACAAAATTATCAAATTGGCATTGGCCATCTTTAACCATATGAAGTCTAATATATTTGACCTTCTTTTAGTTAACACACTGGATGATTTGTAACATAACACCTAGAGAGCGCTAATTCGTTAATTGCTGTGCTTGTTACCAGGTAGCAGTGCTGCGTGGGTAAAACTGACGAGTAACAATAAGCCGATTCTATTTTCATCTAATATAACAGGTGCATATTTTCACTACAGAAATATTATAATACTTATCCTTATTGTTTTACATTATTGTATATGTTAAAAAATTGTACATTTTATTACTTTTCTATTAAAATGCCCTATTCATTTATTATCATCTTATTGTTTAATGTAGGATGAAATTATGTTACTTTTATTTTGTCTCCTTAAAGACAAACACTACAATATTTATTGTTTACATTATGCATTGTTCACTGACAATGAACAATTTAATTAATTATAATTTAGTTATGGTTGAGTATTTAATCTATTTCTTTTAAAATTAAAAATAGTATATTGCTATTACAACTAAACATTAGTGTTTTTTCTCTTTATTAGCTGGGCACATTTAAATACATCCACATATTATGATATTGCTAAAACAATGAATATCCTTTTAGCTTTCGTTTTTGTAGGTACTTCATTTGTTTATTTATTCATTGATAGAATAGTAGTTGTTCTATTTATGCAGAATTATTTTCAGAATTTTCTTCACTCCCTTTTTCCACTTGTTGCCACTGTACATGTATAAACAGGTGGTTGGGCCAACACCAACATGTATTGTACATGCATTTCAATAGAACTGGATTTGCTTACAAATTCGTTGAAAATTTTAACGAATCAACAATAATATAGTGAAAACTATAATTAGTGTTCCTCTAATGCTATGCTCTTAAACGTTTCAAAATGTAAGGTCGTCACTTACTCAAGAAGCTGCAGTCCATTATTGATTGCCTGCAGGATTGATGGAGCAGAGATGAGTCGCTGTGAAGTTATCAAAGATCTTGGGGTGTGGTTCAGCTCAACCTTAACGTCCAACCAACACATTGATCACATCTGCTCTCGCGCTTCAAGACTTCTGGGTTTGCTGTGTAGAACATCAAGATCAGGCTTATCAGCGGCATTCTTGGTGTTTCTCTACAAGGCTCTTATTCGACAACTCCTTGAATATGCCTCTGTTGTATGGATGCCTCATCAGCTCTACCTGTCGACCCGCTTACAGAAAATTCAAAGGAGATTTGTTTTACAACTGTACTTCAAAACTGGCCAACTACTTCAGCCCGATCTTCTAGTGCAGATGTTCAACCTTCACCCTCTTCAACTTCGTCGACACGTTGTTGACTTGGTATTTCTTTTCAAACTCATTAAAGGAACTGTCGATTCCCCAGAATTATTGGTAAAAGTCAACCTGAGGACTCCTGTCAGAACAAGTTCACAGGATATATTTGCCCTTTAACACCACAGAACAAACTACCTCAAAAATGCCCCAAATTACATGAGATGGGCAATCTTGTCGCCTGCAATGTGGATTTTTTCCACGATTCTCTTAGATCATTCAAGAAAAAACTATTCACACTTCAACCTCGTCTACTTTGACAATAAATCAATCCATTCTTTTCCTTCTAAATCTTTTCCGTCTTCTTTACCCTACCACACAAATAATTGGTTCCTCTGATCCCCATTTCTAATCTACCTACTCTATACACCTGTAATGCAACCACTGTATCAAGTTCATTATCTGTAGATATCTGCATGTTTTGTATTGATTATTGAATGTTGTATCTATTAATTTATATTATATTATATGTATTAATCTGTTATATAATGTATCTATTGCACTCATATGTCTATTGTAAGATATTGTTTTTATGTGTATCCACACAATTGTAAATGACACTGTCGTTGGAAATAAAAAAATAAAATAAATAAAAATAAATAACCAATAAATACATGTAACATAAACAATTGTAAGTCCTCAAATTATGATCTTTTTAGATTCTCTTCCCATCTTTTTTTTAGATTCTGTAGACTGGATTTTTCAGCAGCCACAACTTCCACCTCCTTTTTGAATGTCATCACTCAATGTATCTTTAGGTCTTTGAGGGCTTCTCCCAAACAGAGAAAGTCAGTGCATAGGGTGATGGAAGTCTCGTGCTCGTCTAGTGTTGTACTGATGTTTTATGCAGCATCTAGAAAAGTCTTCAGCACGTGATACAACTTTCATGATTCAGAGGTTGATAAAAGCTTATTGATGACTATTTCTTGGTTGTATACCAGGAAGGGCTCATTTCTGAGCCACAAGCACATGTTGGAGATTTCCTGCAGAAGAATTACAAATTACCCCAGATTTGGAAACCATAGCGAAGATTTGACTCGAACAAAGCAAAGTAAGAGATTTTTGCTAAAGCTATGTCACTTATTAATTGTGTTCTCTTTATAACATACAGTCCAGTACTTAATTTTCTCCACAGGTTGTTTATTTAAGATATCCATTTGAGGTTTTTGTCTATCGTCACTCCAAAGTACTGCATCTGATGCAGTTTGGACATTAGGTAGTTACACTGTTTGTTCGTTTCTTTCACCCAATATAATTGTGTTTTAGCTTGATTAACCATCAGGTTGTTAAGATGGCAATACTGTACCGCTATATCCGTTGCAGTAAATAACCTGATTTCCAGGTTTTCTGTGGATAAGATGTAGATCAGTACCTATTATCCACATACACTAGAGTTGTGGTAAGTTTAGCCAAGTACTTAGGAAGACAGTTAAAAAATAAGGTAAAGAGCATTGGCCCCAAGAATAATCCCTGAGGGACACAACTCAGAATTAGAAGTAGACTGGATCTAATTTGTGAGATTTAATTGTTTTGGGTGCGTTAAGGTACATTTTGCTTGGAGCGACTGATGCAATTATCGTAAGGATTGCTTCACATAATTTTGCACTGCCCCCGTCTTGCTTTGAGCGATTGACGCTAAAATCGCCAGTCGCAGTTGTCACATTATAAAGTAATGAAGAAATTCAACAAGTATATATATTAATTAATTAGTTGAAAAAAAAGAATGAAAGCCACATAATCACCCCCACAAAATCCACATTCATGCATACAAAATTGGCTCAAGCATCTCAGACATATTTGAATCTTGGTCAGTTAAGTGAATTGAATGATCACAGACTAAGAACTCTCAAACTGTAGAAAGTCTCAGATATAAAAAAAATTAATCTTGCCTTGAATACCCTGAGCATAATAAAAACTTTATATTTGCATGGTAAATTGATAATAAGACGAACACTAATTCCTGGGAAGATGTTCATAAACAACCGTCCTGTGTTGCCCAGTTCAGTAATTTTCCCTAGTTGCATGACAATAGACTTTAATGACTCTTGTGAGAACACATTCAGTCCTTGTAAGACTATTGGGCAGGGTCAGGAGTTATGGTGTTTTGAACATGATTTTAAATGACTCTCTTAGTATTTATTTAAATTATTCTGACTGCCTTTTTCTGCATTCAGAATAAAATCAAAAAGTCTGACTTGAATGGGATAGTATCAAAAAAACACCACTCCATGGGATAAGTGAGGATAGATGAGATCATAATATGCAGTGATAATTTCTTGAGTAGCGAACAGTTTAGAAAGTGTTCTCAGGACATAAATGGAATTAGAGCCACATGAGGACTAACTAGAACAAAATTATCATAATTTATTGCAGGCAATAGATTCATTACTAGATTGGAGATTTTTATAGTTTTAGATGTAACGGATTAACTTTTCAGAGGCTACCAAGGTTAACAATGAGCTCACATTTAAGATATCATTTCATATTAGCTCCAGATGAGGCAGACTTTCTCTTCCTGCACCACATTTTTTCTTCATTACTCTTTAATGTTCTTTGAAAAGTAAGATCTCAAACTTTTGATCCTATTCCTAATCTCCTTATCAGTTATTCTGTATTTAGTAGCTGAATCTCAGTATTGCCCTTTAATTTTTGTTGGTGTAACATAAATAACGTAAATAAGCACTCTAAAGATCGTGATTCCCTGATGAATTTAGAGTTTGAACATTATTCATGATGACACAACAGACCAAAATATTAACAAAAGAATATAGAACGTACATCGAAGCACACTTAAATCCAACTGTGGTGGAACTCTGTGCGCTATGAAAAACTGGTATTTAGGTCTTCGGACAGGCATGCCTTAACAGATGCGTCTCAATTACAATGTATGTGCTTTAGAATGCGCTTAAAAGCATTGTACAAACATTTTCATAACGCCCTAGAGACTTGAGCCCCTCTAGTTCACCCCCTTCCCATGTATAAATTGAATCTAGATTTAAAATGAGACAATATTAAAACAAAGTAAACATTAATATATAAATAGAGCACAATAAAATTATTTATTACTCATCGCCTGTAAACAAAAAAGCTTATTATCGTCCCAGGTGAGAGGTTGTATGGAAGCTTTAGTATCCATAACATTTCAGAAAAGATCCTGACGAAATAGTCTTCTTTTAATGAGCCAAGAATTAGTTCCTATTTTATTTATTCATAATATGCAGATAGTCAAGATATGGGCAAATACCGTATGGATTTCGAGTGAGTGTAGATGAGCGAACGATCTCTATTAGCATAACATGATTGCTGTTTTAACACTTACCCAATGTTTACAAATGAAATGAAATCAGATTTATTCCACAATTTAAAAACATATAATGACTTAGACTTTACTTTCTATTGATTCAATACCAAATTCCTTGGTAGGAATTTGCTTTTTAATGATTTTCTAAATGCAAAGCCGGAAGATTAGATTATAGACTAGAACATCTAAAAACATAGATGTATAGTTGGTTGATGTGTAAATGAGTTATTCTAGGACAAATTTAATCATAGTGGGTGGGTTAAGATTGTGTTTAAATGTAGTTGTTGCACAATAAATAATGGTATTTTAATAAAGAGATACTAAGTGGGATGTTTCACACATCATGTGACGTTAAAAAAAGTCCTATCAGCTTTGTAGAACTCGTAAATCTGTACTTTCAAGCCATAAGCCTGGTTTGAACATAAAACTAATGTAAGTGTTCATTGAATTCAAGTTTAAACATGTAAATCAGATACAAACCTTGAGGTTTCTATGGTTATAGACATAGGGTTAGAGGGATGAAATGATTTCACTTGTTTTGTATAGTCCTTGAATCACTAAAACTAAACAATATAAGTCCACTAACACAGTACACAGTTTTACTCAGTTTTATTTCTTGAAGATGACATTGAAAATATGTGGTATGTATTTTTGTCTAATGTGTTCACCTGTTTATTGTGTTTGTGGACTTATCAATGGTAAGTTTCCTGATGCTTTATCACCCCTATTATTTTAAGACCTGGCCTGTTGCCCTATAACCTAACCTAAAATTTAAGAATTACTTTTTAAAATATGTATGTGCCAAAAATGGAAATAATATTTATCCAGAAAGTGTGAAAACTCTAGGATATTTGATGTAATTTAAGGGCATATTTGAAAAGTTCACAGATTTACAGGATTCCATGACAAACCAGATTTCATAAATTAATTTTACTCTATGAAGAAGTACAAAGATATTCGTCGCCCAAATTTGGCAGGATTGTTTATGCATGAACATACATAAGGGATTTCTAATTAACAAACATAAATAAATAAGGAACTTTCATTTATTCAGGTAATAAAATTGAACATGTAGTAACACAAAAATTACAAATTACTTTGTTAACAAATTGGTAATTGCTTACTTACTACTAAAATATTTCCTTTATATCTACTAATAACAGCACTGAGTGGTTTACCACATTATCACTTAGTTGGAATTTAAAATAACTTCATTTTATATTCCATTTGAGAAGGAACAATATAACACAATCTAACAACTATATTATGACATATTCTATCTTAAACTTATTTAAGTAACATTATTAAGACCAGACTAGTTAAAACTAACTAGAAACGTGAAACAATACAGTGACATTTTACAAAATCCTACTCTTAACAGTCTTTTAGATTGTACTGTAGTAGTTTGTCAATGACAAATTCAAACTAGGAAAAAAGTGAATTTGAAAAGCACTGTTAAAGTCATTTTAGTTAAACTTCTATTTCAGTTTAAGTTAGTAAAAATATCATTTACTGGGAAAAGTATTTACTGAACAAACTTTTTTTAGTTAAACCTGAATATTAAACTTAACTAATTGAACATATACGAAGGCTGTTCAAAAGGTATCAGACCTTCTATCCTCCCGCGTAAACGAATGAAGCACTGGCGGCCAAGCTTAGTGGGGATGTGGAACGGACACATACACCGTTTCGTGTCATGACAAAGCTTCAGCCGCTGGCAGTCAGCCTAATAGTGTACACCTCTTGTTGTGTTCGGCGGTTTTTATCAAGTTATAAAATGATAGAAAAGCTTGAGCAGTCTTACTGCATTAAATTTTGCCAAAAGCTTGGCAATTCGCAAGATTCCATATTCGGAAAGCAAGATGCAATCATCACAGTGGAAAAACACAACATCTCCAAAACCAAAAAAGCACGGCGGAGTGGTGCATTATGAGTATGCACCACACAACAATAACATTACAAAATAATACTATCTTGATGTTCTTCGTCGCCTATGTGATGCTGTTCGGTGCAAACTACCAAATCTGTGGGCAACAAAATCTTGGCAGCTCCATCACTACAATGCACCTGCCCACTCAAATCTAATTCAGAGTTTTTTCACTAAAAACAACACTCCTCTGGTTCGTCAAGCTCTGCATTCCCCTGACATGGCTCCGTGCGACTTTTGGCTATTTCCTAAGCTGAAAATGCCCCTGAAAGGAACTCGATTAAACAGAAAGAGAAGACATTAAACTGAATACGACGGCTGAGCTTAAAAGTATTCCAAAAGATGCCTTCCAGAAATATTATGAACAGTGGCAGAAGCGCTGGGAGAAGTGTATGCATCACCAAGGACAATACTTTGAAGGAGATTAAAAGTTAGTTCAATAAATACACTTAAAAATAACAAAAGTCTGATAATTATTGAACAGCCCTCGTATTAATTAACTAACAATCAAAATACCACTTAAATTAAAACAACAGTTAATCATAATTTCACTGGTTAATATATTAAAATGCAATAAATCAGTATTGCACTTAGAAAAACCCTGGAATGTACAATAGAATAAAGTTACTAAGGTTTGGCAGGACTCAACCCTGTCAGTCAAGTAGTACTCCCAATTTGCGTTCCAAGTGTAAGACTCCACTAAAAAAAGTCTTTTAATGTTATTTGGTTTTTTCTTGACAATTTTACTTATCTGAAAACTTCTTAACTAGTTCAGCGTTGTTTCCTTAATTGTTACATCATTAATTCTTCTTTACTTATTATTTATAACTAATTTAATGTTGAACAATTTAGTTGGACGTTTTATTGATGTATAAATATTTTAACAATTCATTAATGAAAGAAACAATCAGTTTCAATTTCTTGCAACAGGTTCAATTGCCTATACTAGTTAAACTATGCAAAAAAGTAAACTATTACATCTGTAAATTGTCTAAATAAACAATATTGATGGTTTATTATTATTATGCATACAGGTTCTTTGGTAGAAACATAGTTATAAGAATACTCATAACCACAGAATAATAACCACTTTGTTATTATACTTACAACATAGCTTACTATATACAGCACATGTGATCAACCAATAGTAGTAGCCAGCATAAATTTCATTAATATAAAATAGGCCTTACCTCCATCAGATAGTACAAATATGTCATGTTCTCAAAATCTTGTGTGTACATGTTTCATAAAAATCTTGACTTCTCAGAGTATGTATCATAATTAAAATTTATTAACACAAAACTTAAGCACATACATGAATATAAAACATGTAGTCCTACGTTTGACATGACAGTCCCGGCTCAGGTAGTAGACGAGGTAGACTTCACTACCTGATCTGGGAACATGATGTTAACCTTAAACCTATGTATTTTATGTTAAACCTAAGTATATGGTAAAGTTTTCTATTGTTAAAATTGTAAAGTTGACATGCTCTGAAATGTCAAGTTTTGATGAAATATGTAAAAAACACAACATTTTAAGAACATAACATTATTGGACTATCTGATAGAGGTAAGACCTATTTTATTTCAATATTGTAGTCCAGGGGTTTAACACTTAAATTTAACTGTCATTAACAACAATCTATAATGAGCCAAGTACAATTTCAAAAACTTATGTCTTATGTTCAATTACAATTATCTTATGTTATTAGTGATAAGATCAATCAATAACAAACAATTTGGATGACAAACACATTTTGAATATATATTATTTGATATGCTTTCAATACTATCTTAGAACTAGATGGATATCAGTCTTTAAAAATAATAAGATCATTTCATTAAAATATTGCCCTCCTTAATGATAATAATTATGAGTAATAATCTACACAGTCAAAGATTCCAACAATACGTTATCACTTTACCTCAATCTGCTTATGCCAGCCAACAAACTGCCTTTATTTTGGGATTTTCTATCTGCTGCCCTGGAGAAAGGCGAGAGGGTCATGTATTTTTCATTTATACATGCACTATAATACTTGGTTAGTCATCAGTCTCGTTGCCTGCTGTTATAGTTCTAGTTTATAAGTTAAGTCTGTTGGGTTGGCAAAGAGCAATAACATGATTCATTAGTTTGTTATTGCTTTTTTTCAATTTTAAGCAAGTATGTTCTTCGTTAGCAAACATTTACATTGCTTTAACATATATTCCAATTTATGTACAACTTTTTATTAGAAAAATGTAAATTTGAATGCCAGTTTAATTATGATTTTTTTCTATTTTTCTTAAATGTGTAGGGATTTCGTGTGTATTTGAATCTGCATTGTTGTCTACATGTGTCTGGTTATGTATGTCTAGTTCTTCTTGCTTTATCATTTGGATACTAATGAAAATTTTTTTGCTGGACAAATTTTGAAAATTGAGCATTTGAGTAGTTTTACTCCTCAAAAAACGTACCAAATTTGGCTTTTCATTTTGATGATTCTGTCTGTAATAATGATCTTATTGAAACACTTGAAGTGTCATTTTGTAGATAAAGACCTGTTCTAGTGAACAGTAAAATGATTTTTGTAAGAAACTTAATGTTTTTATAATATTTTGCTACTAAATATAATATAAGAAACTTTGCACCTATGATAATCATACTATGTTGTGAACACATAATGATACGGTGAAACACAAACCGTACAGTTGACATAGAAAATCATGTTTTAGCCTAGGACGGTATGATGCAGCTACTATAGGGCTGCCAACACTCCACTGATGACTTGGCAGCTTGGGAAACGGCATCCTTAAGGCAATGTTTTGGACGAATTCGTTCTGCATTGCAATATGAAGAATTGACTTGTGTTATTTTTTTGCAAGCTGAAGCAAACGATCTTACTTTGTAATTTGTTCTAAAATGTAAAAAATGTCAATTATCAATAACGGTGGAAATTTTGATAGCCAATGTAGTAAATTTTTGACAAAACGCCGAAAAGCAATCTGAAGTTGATTTGGAAACAAATAAATGGACAAAGGTTCAGTTTGTAACTGTATTTGACAAGGTTAAATTTATTTAATATATTAAGCAACATTTTTTAAAGCAGAATTCGAGAAAAAAAACAACAATGATAGGATTATGCAAAATTTTAAAAGATAGGATTTAATTCTTGCAATACATCTAACTGTGCTTAACCATATATGAGCAGGTATTATTCAATCAATTAAAACTGTGTAGATTATCAATCGAGTGGGCCAAATTTGGGAATGTAATTTAATGGTTACATTACATTCCCAAATTTGAGAAATCACTAAGCGCTACTTCAAGAACATATATTAATCTCTTTCACCTAGAGATAAAATTGTGAACCGGTTGTCTTACACGAATCTCTTAAATAATATATGTCAAGGACAGGGTTAGATTAAAATATTGTACTATAATATACTCTAGCCTTTCTTATAAATAATTGCACAATATATCACAGTGTAGTTGTACATATTTGGTTTCCTTGCTTGGGCACTTAGGACATAGATGGATGATACCTAAAAATTTCTTTGGTACAAAAAATATGTTTTCCTTGAAACTTTCTCCTTTGTGGGGAATGCTATCTTAATTCTAATTTTAGTTGGAAGTTCAGACTTATGGGAAAGTAGGAGTCTTGAGATTATTTACTGATAGTGTCCAGGATTATGTTATGCCAAACACTTAAATAATTACTCCAGTTCACAAACACTTGATCCAACAATATTAATGTAAAACTCTTAACAATGTAGAGAAAAACTACTTAAGGTATTAGTTAAATTGATAACTAGAAAAAAGGAATATCATTGATATCAGGATACAAAGTAAAACTTGTTAGTTCTGTGTTAGTATTAACTGAGATTCATAATTGGATTTAAAAACTTGACATCTAGCTATCAAATTGATAAAATATTACAATATTAGTTAAAAATACAAATGGGAAGATATTTATTACCATTATACTTAATTTAACTTACTGAAATTTAACTCATTTAATCTGAACTGTCTTCTGACGAATCATTGTATGAACTTGTTAAAAATGGTATATAATCCCAATAATATCTGCACTTTGGTGCTGTATAGTTACAAGTGCTTGTTGATGGTTGCATATAATCCTGGTTGATCCCAGATCCAGAGAGCCCACTTCCTTCTTCTGTGACGGGATCATTTTCTGAAAAGATAAAAATTCTGATTTATTAACTAATACTACATTTAAATTTTTACTAAATTAGGAGTTGATAAAAAAGCTACAAACTATAAATTTTAAAGAGAAAAGTTGATTCAATTCTATTTCATTACAAGTTATGTATTTAAGACTATTTCTTTTATTTTGAATAATTTGAAAATTATTCAAAACCACCGCTCCAGCCTACGTTGTGATGTGTTAAAAATTAACTTTACAATTCATCCAGGTCTGTACCTACCTCACCTACTTCATATGTAAAATTGAAATTACATGATTGCTTTAAAACTTTCTAAACCTTTTCAATTTTGAATTGCATTAAGTTTTAAAAAATATGTCTTTAACCAAATTCTGATCCAAAAAGATTTTTAGAATAATCCTTAACAGCTAAACAATAACCACTATTATTGAGGTGTGTTAAATATTATCTAAAACTCTGACTGCGCTATACACTCTTTCAAAATGTTTGTAGCTATGTATTTCATTCAACTATGCATTTTAATTTTTTCTGAGGGGTTCAATAAGAGGTAATAAGATACTATGACGAAAATGGAGATCTTAACTTAAGGGTGTTTGTCCGTGCGCCCAGTTTAGCACTCTAAGGAATTAGTTCTAGATTTTATCGCAATTGCCGCTAAGAGTAGTAAAGATCTTGACTCACTAACGAACAAGCAATGTATTCTCCTCCCTTCTATAACCCTCATAGACCCGCAAATTCTACATGACATAACTTCCTCATTTATAGTAAACTCTAGCTTTAAATAATTTTTATATTATTAATGTACTTTTCAGCCAAAGATGATTGTACAAATTCTAACTCAAAATTTGAACAAATGTTATTTATAGAAAAATAATTAGTAGCAGTTAAACAATTTTTTTAGATTTACAATATACTAGGTTGGTTAGTACCGTTTGTCCACTGTATTCTCAAAATGTTCTCAAACATTTATCACACAGTTTGTTCATGAGTTATGCACCAAAAAAGACCAAATTAGCCAGTTTGGGCAGCCATATCTTCATAAAGAAATTTTTTTAGATTTTTTCCTGTAATACATTTAATACATAAATGAATAATAACAATTTTATTTACAAAATTTCAAAAATAATCTTGTATTGAACACCCTTAAAGGTTATTTAACTTATTTGCCAGCAAAATATTTCTTCTTATTGGAATAATTACATTAAAGCCACTAAAAGTTATCCATAACTTATATAAAATATTATACATGCATAATATTTCATCAAAACTTTATTACAGTATATTGCACTGAGATACATACAGGCTCCTAAACCAATTTATAATATGTCTGCTATACAGTGGCATATTGGACAATGAACAGAAAAAAACTAATATTTTATCGAAAATGTTCAATTACTTTTATCTGGCATATTTTACCTTGCTTGGTTTCTCTTTTTATCTTCTCTACCATACTGAACTAAATTTTTACAAAATACATTTTGAAAAAATGCTGTTAACAAAAATTAAATAATTATTTCTCAAGGACCACTATATCTTGCTATTTTTGGTGCATAGGCTCTAGGTTTTGCTTTAATCTACTTGTGTTCATTTTCCAGTAACTATGTGTGATCATTATTATTAGTTCTGTAAATAATTTCAAATTGACATAAATAATTCACCAATGACACTGTCACCAAGTTAATAGCAATAATAGTCTAATCTGTCATCAGGACCCAAAATACACAAGATCTTCTTGTATTGTGAATGGATAGCAGGCTAAATATATATAAGTGTTTGGGAGATTGTAGGCGATAGGTTGGATGCTCGGTCCTCTTAATACCGACATGGCGTCCGCTCGGTGGTTGCTATCGGCGTGGACACTACTAGAGAAGTCTGGGGTGTCCATGTTGGGTGGTAGTCATTGTGCGGATGTTGTGTGGGGGAGATAACTGAGTATTCAAACTTGTCATTTAGCTGAAAATCAGACCAGCACTACGTGGTTCGGATTCCACGTAAAAGCTGTAGGTCCCTTAGTTGACCTGGCTGTTGGGCTATTAATAAATTGCCCTTTCTGAGGAACAGTTGAACTCAGTTAGTAACCAGACTACACTCATCCACACTCATCCTACACTCATATAACCATTCATATTCGCCTTAAAATACCAACAACGTTGAGTCGGCGTCTCATATGTAAGAATTATATTCCAAACAATAACCCTTCAACTCAAAATTCATGTTTAAGCATTAGAATTTTAAAAATGAATGATTAATTTAATGTGTACTAAATACTATGAATACTCAGTTTCTACAAATTAAAATTTCTCAATTTTGTCAAAATCATAGACATTTCTGAATTTTTAAATTTTATTCAAATAACAGTACATGTATGGGTAATGCCATTGTATGTATACAGGTGGGTAAATATGACAGTAGGCTATATGTATGGACCTAGATCACACAGAATTGAGAATCTACCTGGGAGGCAAGTTCACCTATAAAACACAAGAAAACATACAAAGACAAAACTATTAGATAAATATCCAATGCCACTGACATTTTCATCAGTCAGTGAGTAGAATGGAGAAGACTGGTCTCCTTAGCTGATTGCTCTGATAATGTCTAGACTGTGTTGTGACTGACCAGTTTTATTTTACATTATCTTATATTATGTCTTATATACTAACTCTGACGATACCCTTAAATCTCATGTATAATATAGGTACTATATTAATTACTGGCCTGTGCATCATAATTTGATCTCAACTGTTTTAAAATAGTGCTGATATAGGCTGGGTTTTTTAAATCTTAAAATATAACACCTTTTTCAAATCTTCTTTAACTCTGTTCTCATTAATAATAATTTAATTTTATAGCCACATTTTAACGTAGACTGTTACATGAATGCTATATTGGCGATATCATAGTTTGGTTCAGAACCCATTTTCATGCCCATGCTGTATATTTGTCATTGGACTAATAGTTAGTTAAAACACTTTTTAAAACCCTTAGTTAATAACAAGACTACATACACTCATCACACTCCTTTGCAATTAGGGGTGTCAATCCCGGGATTTACCGACGCTAATGCCAGGATTAAAAATATTAAATTTTATCCTGTTAAATTCAAATTGTACAGCTACTAAACATTGTTTTTGACTGTGAAATGGGTGGAATACATGCAGTTTTTTCGTAACCAAACTCGACTTACGTTTACATAGTGACCTAGCATGATTTAGTAAATGTACAAAGGAATTAAGGTTAAGAAACAAAGAAACACACAGAAGGAACAGAAAACTTTTACTAAAATAATATTTAAAACCACTTTTAAACTTTCAGTTTCTGGAAGTAGCTGCTTAGGAATATTAAGGCATCAATTGTTTCTTCATCAAGCCGGCTTCAAAGTTTATTGCAAATGTAGCCTGCCGCAAAGAACATGTGTATCTGACTCGACATGTTGGCGGTACTGTAAGAAGGTATTTGTAAACTGATTCCACAAATAACATCCTCGTAAACCGCCATTTTTGTATAAGTTCATTTCTATTTTCAATGTTGCAATCTAGGTCTTGATTTTGGGTTGCAGGCTCAAGAGTGTTCATACTTTTTTCAATTTATTCTTGAAGAATAGTTTTTAATGTTCAATATATTATATACAGTATATACATATAGAGTATATTTTAGTCTTTTTATTCACTACTGTTCAAGTTTCGTCTTCACTTAGCTCAGTTTCCTCTTCATTTACATTTGTCTTAGTTTGGTCATGTAATCTTTCGATATAATGTTTGATTTGAATGTGTATCACTTGACTTGGGACTGTGGCAAGCCTTTATCATATCCGGTTCATCCTGTGATTTTCTATGGTTCTGTAGATAGTTTAGTACACCAGACAGTTCTACTTTGCGCCATTGAAGTACACATTCCAATAATACAGTTTTAATCTTGTCCAAAAACACAGAAGATGAACAATTAGTTTCCATCTGTTTAAGCACTAATTTCAGTGCTGCGTCAGCTGTTACTAGATTAAAGTCCTGCTACAGAGAGCATCAATTGTTAGCTTGCCTGGAGTGAGCACAAGTAAAACAAAATCATTTTCTTCTAATGATTAAAAGTGATTAAAATCAATTAGAGCCTTTTTTATACAGGTTTTCAATTCAACAAACTGTTTGAGCATTGTCAAAAGACTGTTCTAACGAGTATTCACATTTGGGAGAAGAGACAGCTCTTTCCTTTTTCCATTATACCTGGGCTTTCAAATCCCGTTAATTCCGGGATTAACAGTGGAAAATCCTGGGATTAGTAGGTATAAAAAATTGGCCAGGATCCTGGGATTGACATCTCTATATTGCAGTCTACATTTGACAATATTTTAATGATCAGAGCCTTACTAATGAATAAGTAAAAGATTGATTAAAAAATTCCTAATGCATTAAATGTTATACCCAAAGACACTCATGACGATTTCATTTTGTTGTGGAGGGATTTCAATCGAGCGGTTTTTGACAAACCAACTCTCAGGACAGGTTTCTTGGGAGTGAACAGGCAGGGTATATGACCTAAGCACAAACACTGCACATTAATAACAATTAATAAAATATATTTCAATGTTGGTTATTGACACTAAAATAAAACAGAGTATAAAATAACTAAGAGATGGACAAATGGATGATCATGTTTGTTAAGGGAGTATTACACGTGAAGGACATTCTGGTTGACTTGCTTACATACCTATTACACACCAGGACATGCTTATGAGCAAGCTAGTCAGCTTGATGAAAGACATGTTACACATCAGGACATGCTCCTGGGAGAACACAAGACAGCCAAAAAGTTGTCCTATAAGTTGTCTTTTCAGTTCCTGTTCAAAAGTTCCCTACTTTTTAACCTAATTAAATAAGATACAGGTTCGTATAACAAAATCAGTTTATTATTTTCTGGAATATGATTGAATATCACCGATTATAATCTAGAGGCCTAAAATATGCTTGCAAGAGAAGATATATAAAACACTCGAGAAACAAAAATGTTAAAAATCACGAAAGCAAACAAAAATACAGTTAAAAGTATCAAGTAAACGAGTAAAAAATAATTCAAACTCATTAACCCTTTTAACGCCTACGATCGATATAGTAAGTAGACATGCTAAAATTGCTAGTGAACGCTATATCGATCGTTCACTGTATGTACTCACAGAAGTTGACCGGGGTAGTTTAATGTATTTTAGTAATTAATATTATTATATTCTGATTTTATTTAACACATATACTAATTTTTTTTAAATTTTAAGCTAGAAAGTAAAAAAGTCTATATGTACAAAATAAATTCATTAGTTACACTTATGGTACCTTGAAAAGAAGGCGATAGGTATCACGTGCATGTCCTAGGACATCACATGGGCGAAATGGCAACAACAAACTACAAATAAAGACAAAAATAGTGTTTTAATTTCCAAAGTGATAATTTCAATAATTTAGTGGTAAATAACTTGCCTACTATTCAGTTTGATGCTTCCATGTGATTGGTAGGTTTAATTACCAGTATTTTCCAAAATAATCAAACCAGCTGATTTCGCCCATGTGACGTCACAGGCTACTGTGCAACCTTGATGTGATATCTACCGTCTTTCCTAGTTACTGTGGTTACACTGACATTCAAGAAAAAGTGCTTTTGCTGTTTTTATTGCATAGATATGAGTTTCATACAAGTTGGGTAAATACCAATGTAAGTATGGGTGGTTCACTCAGGGCCGCCCAGAGAGGGGGGCAAAAGGGGCAAATTGCCCCGGGGCCACACAGACTTAGTTTACAGGGGGGGCCACATTTCATGGAACAAAAAAGAAAATACTTAATAATCTAGATATTAGATAAGAAAAGATTCAGGCCTGTATCAAAATATCAAAAGTGATATTAGGCCAGATAAGTCTCCAGTTTTAGTTTTAAAACGTTTAAACTAAACCATTTGTTTTATAGCAAACAGGGAGTTTCACAATAGTTTTCATAATTTTGTACTGTCACTGATGAACGAGTAAGCCATTTATAATTTTGACAATCATTAATACAGTATTTATTTATTGTTTGTTGCGTGATAAGTGAAATTAACTAAGATTGAACCACTGTACGTGTATTGTTGAGCAGGAGGGTCAATACCACTGTTCGTGAATGGGTGTGTCAACACTGTCACTGTACATCAATGATATAGTGTCCAATTTGACAGACATACATTTTAGTGTGTTTTATGCTGAGAAAATTGAGTTGGTACAAAATGCCTTTTATGCCTGTGAAATAAAAATTGAATAGTTTTAAAGTTTAGCACAAAGACAAACTTCAATTCACGAGTATAAACTAGATGTCAATAAGCTATGTACCCAGTGGTCTACAACCTGTTTTGAAAACAATAACATAACCTCAACTCTCAGTTGACTGTTTTTAAAGCACTAGATGTTCGCGCTCGCCAAATTATTTTACTTCCTAAACATTCGGCCACTCTCAGTCTAAACTTGCTCTTTAGCTAGCGAAGCCAAGTGGCCTATACAAATTTATTGGCCCCTCCCTCACCCACAGCTAATATCATTGGCGAGGATGGCTCCTCAACTGGCAATCGAAGATTGCAGAAGAGCTGCTGCACCCAACTATGCAACTGACTGTGGCATTGTTTGGTTCGTTATTATTTATTTAATATTAAAGAATAGCAGTTTTGTTATAAGAGATTGATGTTATTGTAGCGGTAATACTTAAGGAAATTTTTAAAAAGTATATGATAATTAGAGAAAAACTTACCGGAGCTTCGCAGCTAGCCCTGAGGAAACGTCCATGAACAAGAATCTTAATTACAATAGTAATCTAACGAAAGAGATGGTAAGAATATTGTAGAATGTGCTAAAAGTAACATATCAATTATAGTATATTTGACAATCAGAGTAATTAAATTTATTTTGAAGTGAAGGAAGGGGCCACATGGTAAACTTTGCCCCGGGGCCACCAAAAGTCTCTGGGCGGCCCTGGGTTCACTACCTGTATGGCAGGCAGATGGTCACTACCACTATACATGTGTGGGCAGGCAGGTGGGTAAATACCACTGTACGAGCTGGTGGGCAACTACCACTCTACATCTATGGGTAGGCAGGTGAGTGGGTAAATACCACAATATATGTGTATGAGTGGGTCACTACCACTATATATGTGTGGGTAGGCAGTTGGGTAAATACCACTGTACATGTACTGGTGGGCCAATACCACTATACATGTGTGGGCAGGCAGGTGGGTAAATACCACTGTACATGTACTGGTGGGCCACTACCACTATACATGTGTGGGCAGGCAGGTGGGTAAATACCACTGTACGTGTACTGGTGGGCCATTACCACTCTACATGTATGGGAAGGCAGGTGGGTCAATACCACTGTACATGTATTGGTGGACCAATACCACTATACATGTGTGGGCAGGCAGATGGGTCAATACCACTGTACATGTATGGGTAGGCAGGTGGGTCAATACCCCTATACATGTGTGGGAAGGCAGGTGGGTAAATACCGCTGTACGTGTACTGGTGGGCCACTACCACTCTACATGTATGGGTATGCAGGTGGGTCACCACTGTACATGTATGGGTGGGTAAATACCAATATATGTGTATTAGTGGGTCACTACCACTAAATGTATGGGTGGGTGGATGGGTCACGACCACTAAGTAGATACACTATATTTTCAAGTCAAATCTCCTAAAAATTTATAGGAGGTGAGTTAAATCATCAGCAAACTTACATAAGAATACAAGTCTACTAACAGTACAGTAATAGTAAACAAATACAATAATAACACATGTTGCACAAATTTGGCACTTTTCTCCTAGATGAGTATTTATTTACTACTATTGTGGGGTTAGTGGACTTGTTTTTGTCGGTAAGTTTGCTGATGTCCTATCTCAACTAATATACTAATTCCTGACCTAGAGCCCTTTAACCCAACATAAAATTTATACAATATTATGCCATTGAAATAAAAGTAATGGGTCAAACTAGCAATTAACTGTTTAACCCTGAATAACAATACTGTCTAGCATGTAACTCTAAATCTTAAACGTTTGTCTGACAGACTACTAAAGAAAATACAAATAGAAAAGGTATAAGTAACCATTTTTTCTTAAATATAACAATGCCACTATTATTAAAATAATATAACAAACTTTTGAGTTAGATATTAAAAAACAAAAATTACATTAATTTAAAGAAATATTTCATTTTCTGAACATCTTTCTGAATTTGAGGCATTTGGGAGAAAAATTGAATAAATTTGTTGAATAATAAACCTAATCATATTGTCTCTTAATGTTATTATTAAAATAAAAGCTAATTTAAATCTATAACTTTAAGATATTCAAAAAAGTCTATATATAATTTATCAAGCAACTTAACATTACACTAATCATAAACATTTGTCTGTGGGACTACTTTTGGCATAAATGTGTCTCTAAGTTGATAATGAAAACCGATTATGTTATAAAAATGTCATCGGGGCTTCCAGAATGACGAGATAAAGGATATATGGAAGTTGTCTTTTGCTTTGTGTCATTTCCATAAAAAAAACCTAAGAGGTTCGTCGTCTGACAGACGAATGTTTATGACTCTCGGGTTAACCACTTAATTTTAAGTCCAATAAGCAAATAGCAATGTGGTTTACATCATTCTGAATTCTGTCACACTTATAAAACTATTAGCCAAAATATAAGTTATGTACAAGAAATATTCTTTACCTTCCATTTTATCAGATTTTATTTGTTGATGTGGAAGAGGGACTAACTGATCCCAATCAATAGCCTCACTTTCAGATGTTGATTTTGACCAGTTAAGTCTGCCGTCTTCCATCTCTTCTTCATCAAACAAGGAATTATCATTATTTACTTCATTGGAATCATTTTCCTCTTCTTGGTATATTACAGGCATCGCCCTGTTTTCTGAAGGCATTTCAGGACTCCAGCAGATTTCTTTATTATTCATAATTGCAAATTCTTCAGTATTTAATAATTCTTCTGCTATTTTAATACCTTCGGCAGAAAATAATTCAGCACTTGTTGAAACATCTTTGGATAGTTCAGTCTTGTACGGTAACTTACTTTTTTTCAAAGGGCCGCCATCATCATCATCAAACTTAATAAACCTTTTACAAGAATTTATGTTAAAAGATGATATATCAGTTTGACACATTTTTTCTGAAATGGATGGTGTTGCCAAAATACATTTGTCTGTGGTAGTATTTACATATTTTTCAATTGAATCATTTATAGCTTCATCAATTTCACTATCATTCCAAATTCTGTCTAAAGGCTCTCCCTTGTTTATTTCAAAGTTTTCATTTTCTATGTTGGAGTCTAGTACACTTATGGCATTAGCTATTTCTTCCCTTATAGATATGTTTAGTGGGGAGGAGTTATTGCTATCAAATTCATCAGATACATTATGATTTAAATCTTGTTCTTTGAAGTTTTCAGATTTGCTGTTGATATTTTTACTTAAAACATTTACCTCTCCATTCAAATCATGGCCCAAATTCAAAATGCTTATGGCACTCTCGTCTTGTTCATGTTGGAAAGTTTGACTTTGATTGTACTTAATTTTAGCAGAAATTTCTTCCATATTAGTACAAAACATTTCCTGACTAAGAGTATTAATGCTTTCAAAATCAGTGCTTGTTGAAGCTAAACAGATATTTCTCTTGAAGTTTCTTACAACTGACGATTTACTATCTCCCTCATGATTTAGTAACGTATGAAATATTTTTAAAGGTGAGTTAGTAGTTTCTATTTCTGCATAAACTTTTATTTTACTTATTGGATATGTGCATTTCCTTGATATTTCTGCAGAGCAATTTATTCTATTAAAATCAAAAAAATCTATTGGAAGGGGTTGATTATTCTTTGTAAAATCATTTGATTTTTCTGTTGAAGTATGCTCTGATATGCATATGTTAACGACATCATTACAATCAATATTATTTTCTCCAAATACATTTCCACTTAATGCAGGAACATTATTTATAACTTGGGATTCCAACATTTTATGTGTACCCACATTTATAGATGGGAGTAATTGCCCAACTAAAGTATTGTCAAATTTGTAACCTCTATTAACTTTATTCTCATTAGAACAAATAATATTTGAAATACTGTTAATACATCTACTAGTTATTGTTGGATCATAAAATTGAATTACATGGGCATTTAATTCTTGGCTACCACAAACAGTTCCTGCTGCATCATGAGTCTCAACTGAACCAAGTTCAATAGAGGAAGTACCAAGAGAAAATCCTTGGAACAACTTCAGATGTTTTTGTGTACTATCTTGTTCAAGCGATAAGTCATTGATCTGATTGTATTGTTTAACTTTCAAGAGACTATCAGTTGAGTTACCTCTTTTGAAATCAACACAGACATGATTACTTTCTGAATATTCTCCGGTAAACAAGCCAGGCTTCTTGTCATTTCTATAAAAATCCATCGGATCTAACATTTTTGAATTGAATCCTAATGTAATTTTTAAGTTACTGGGAGACACAGTACTGAGCATCATTTTCTTCAAAATATTTACATGTTTCAAGGTAATTGGTTGTTTGTGATTGTACATACTTTTAAGCATATTGAAAGACTTAAAGGTTTTTTTCTTAAAGAACTGAAATTTGCCTCCACATATCAGATGTGAGTTTGTTTCAGGACCTTTATGAGAGGATAGTGAACAATGATCACTACCTTCACTATTCCCCAAGCCAGTTAGATGTACTATAAGTTCACAATCATCCTCATTGTTTGTGTTTTTTGTTTCACTTGTTGAAGGAATACGGTCTGTAGAAGGTATAGTTAATTTATTTTGTAAAGTGTTTAAAACAGAATAACTCATATTGCTTTTTTCTTCAACCGATTGTGAAGGTATTTGATGCTCGTTTCTTATTTGATTTGTTTTATTGAGGAAGGAAGTAGTATCATTAAATTCAGCCATTTTAAATAGAACTGTAACAAAGAAACATATTTTTTTTTAATTCAAGGCGTGTTACAAAAAACTCAAATTTTATTCAAAAACATGATTTAAATACATTTTCAAGCGATTTTGGAACACTAAGTTTTATTATTATTGAGAAAAAACCACTGACTGTATTATAATAATAATTTTAAATTCAGGCCATAATCCTAATATATTAAAAAGTTTGTCTTTGCTTTTGATCTCAGGAGTGAAAATTTCAAAAATTGAATGAGTTTAGACATAAAGATAATGACACTTAGTAAACTAAACTGACGCAAAAACTAGTATTCATATTTTCAAAGTTCTCAACAATTTGGAGGTTAAAAATTGTATATTCCATACGTAAGCAACTAAAAATCAAGCTTTAAAACATAAACTTGATGCATTGTATACGGTCTGTTGTTTATGCTGACACTAAAATATTTTCAATTCAAAATATTCAATTGAAGAATTATTATACTTCAAAAAATATACTTAAAAATTAATAATGCTCGGTATAAATTTAAATCGTAATATTTTAAGTATACTGTCACATAAAATACAAATAATTTTGTATGTTGTAAATAGTTAATTAAAAAAAAATTATTTAATTCCAGATATGTGGTTTCAAGATATATAAGTGAACATAAAAATAAACAAATTTATATTAAGTTATGTTCATTCATGCACAATCAACCTTGAAACCAAAGATTGTGGTCTTTATAGTCAGCAATGTCAAAACACCATGATTATACAGTTTATAAATTGTGGAGTTTTATTGTGACTGTAAGTAATCATCTGTTATGGTCAGACTAATGAGACCACTGTTTAGGGAATGCTAGTACAACTTGGAACAAAGGAACTTCACATGCACAGCACAACACTCAAGTTGATATTATATGTTGACCAACTGGTTGGTTCAGCTCCTGATTTTAGACAGAGAAATAATTATAGAAGGAAATGCCTAGGAGGGAGGTTATAAACACTGTTGAACCTTTTTTAAATAAAGGAGAGGCTGATCTAATCTTCAACCTTTCTCTGACCATTCGCCATAGACTATTGTTCTGTGACTAAATCATTTTTAACCTTACTCTGTTTATTTATCATATAGACTGTGTAGATCTGTGCAGGGAACTTATCAGATATAGTAAGGGGGTATCAGTACATACAACTAGTACAAGATGAATATTATTGGTAAAAAATAACAGTCACGGCCAGGATTTGAATCTGCTCTATCTCTAATATGGGTACTACGCCCTGATCCCTTAGACCGCTTGCCACTGGGTCTCCTACCCACACAAAGCTATTAAGCTTCAATAAAAGCACCAGACATTAAACAACTAGAAAATGATGCAGATTTGATATTTTCACCTTTAAAAACTTATGGCAACTAGCTATACTTATGGCAACTAGCTATACTTATGGCAACTAGCTATACTTATGGCAACTAGCTATACTTATGGCAACTAGCTATACTGAGTTCTTTTCTTTTGCCCTTGGTTGTTTCTCCTTGTGCTCTGCTTACAATTTAAAGTCCTCCCCCTTTCCTATGCAACTCAATGACAGCAGTGAAATAAATAGATGATGGTGAGGTCATATTTCTTTCTTTATTATCATGACCCATTATCAAAAATAAATTCTAAACATATCAGGTAACGATTCTTTATGCTATAGTAAAAAAAATTCAAGAATAATATATTTTCCAAATATGTTTTGTTTCCAATTTTTCTGCAAAGGGTTTTTATGTTTAAAAAACATTTTTCCTAGTTGTTTCTACTGATTGAGTTGAAAATTGACATTTTGGTTAACACATTAAACATGAAAATGAAATTAATTAGCCAAATCATTTAAATTAACCATTTCAAAATTGTGACTGCTTGAAGTTTATAGATACTTAACAAATGGTAAACTAAATAAAAATTTGCTAAATGACATTTTTTTAAACACTTTTTATTTAGACTATTATTGAGTGATTTAATTTTTATTTCAATCAATTGAAAAATAACATTAAAATATGTCAATTAAGAATACTCATTCCACATCCATGCAGTAAAATGTAAGATAAACAATTAATTGAAAAATTTATGAAGTCAGCTTTGCTTGTTTTTACATCCACACAAAAATGACCAATTTATGAAAAATTATACTAAAACTCCTATCAAAACAATGATGAACTATTTTTTCTGAAAAATTCTTGCAAGAAAAATAAATGTTTAAGACTAATGTTTTTAAAATTCATTTATAAACTCTTAAAAAATTATAAAGAACAATTTAAACACAAATTTTTTATAGCCCATTACAGAAAATGCTCAATATTTCAACAATTAATTTATATTGTAGTTGATGAACGATGATTTGTAATTTATTCCTTAGTTCGTTATATCATTCCAGTATTCTGTTTCCAAACTTTCAATTATTTGAGTCCTTCAATATTATCTACGGAGATATGATGACTAACGTCTTTAAAAATCCCCAAACAAATTAGTCCAGGGGGCTAAGGTCTGAAGACTTGCAGGCCCAAATGAGCTATTCATCTGTTGAAAAACACCTACAGTATGGTCACAGTAATCCAAATATTTATTTGCAAGGGCTTGTTCGGACTATCAAACTGTTTGGACTACTACTAGGTTTGAAAAAAATGGTAATTATTTCATTAAATCACCATTTAATAAAATTATAAACTATAATATTTTATTAACATAATAATAAGCTGACCCATACAGTAATGGAATAATCCAATTAATTACGTTCATATTTGTTAAAACTACTGAATTCACTTATAAAGTAATATTTATTATTTAAAAATTGTTTATATACAGAAAGTAAAAATCAAACAATTTAAACTATTAAAATAATCTGTAATTTTAAAGCTGTGCGTTTCATTTATTTGACATTTTGATGAGTTAATGGGCATTATATTAGAAAACAGTACGGTTACTGTCTGTATCCAAAACTAACATATCGAAACGTCATTAACACATGATTTGGACTACCACGACCATATTGTAATTTGAAAGCACTCCAATACTTAAAGTAAAACGTACTTGTGCTCTGTCTTATACACATAGCTCTTTACACATCAAGTGAAACATTTTTAGTTCTTTAGGGAAGGTGTACAAAACTAAATTCAAGTAATACGCTTCATCTAGTGTATTGGCGGAAATATTGAGTGTAAATAATAACCTAAAATTCCTAAATTAACCTTTTGAGAAAATCCCAACCTGATGTTTTCTTGCTAATTGATGTAAAATAAAGGTCTTCATCAGTCCAAATGTGATTGATAAGATAATGTCATCTCTTGTAAACTCTACCTCATTAATACATCAAATATTTGAAAGAGATAAATATGTTATTTTTACATGAATCACACTGGAAATATTAGTGCAAGGCTGGAAATATCTTTCAAAACAACTTTGAATTTTTTAGCTATGGTGGGGATACAACTACTAACTATTTGCTGCTGAACTTTTTTTAATATCTTATTAAAATATGTTTTATCCTTACTTAGCGAGAACCTTCATATTTAGAATTGTACTGCCACATATGAGCTTCCAAGAGCTACTCCATAAATATAATAAATATTGGTAAAGTCATCTCTGAAATAACTGTTATTTGTCATTTTATATAAATTTCTGGTAATAACAGAGCTGATCTTGAAATCAATATATTCGTTCAAGGAAATTCCCTCCTCTTTGGTTAAATAACAACTCACTTCCTATCAACACAAACAAGACCAATTTTATTGACTTTCGCATAACAGGGTCTAATGATACTGAACATGAAGATTCCTGCATCATTTTAGGCGACTCGATAGTTTATTCAACTTAATATACTGATTTCTGGTTATTGATTATTGATTTTAATTTTAAATATAACTGACACATTGTAATACCCTTAATAATGATGCCAGCGTGGTGGCTCAGTAACTAAGGCTTAGGACTGCTGAGGGCATTGTCCAAGGTTTGACAATGTTTGAGCCAACAGTCGGTACTTCATTCGTTGAATAAAGTTCACGCACAGGCCTGTAGGCCCATGTCAAATGGCGAGTAGTTTTTTTTAAATGATGATGATACCGGTACATGTATGTGTGAATTTCCACTCTGGAAACCAACAGCAAAGACAAACCATTTAATATATTACGATTATAGCCTGGATTTTAACCCAGGAACTGGCAGTCGTTGATTCTGAGATGACAGCTATCATTATTTCGTTGGCTGTTGTCGATTCACCGACGACACAAAAGTGTCCTATGTAATACTTATTATAGTAATATTGTTGTTTATTTTCGATATAATCATGGTATCGATGAAAAGATAAACATTCAATCTATCAATTTATAATGTATCGTCTTTGGTTTACCCGATCAAATGTTCCTTGTTTCGTTTTTGTCACAGCTGATTTCTATCAGCTGTTTACATTCAGTATCAGTCAATGATGGCAGTAGGTTTTGTGTTTACTTTTAGGAGACAAAATATATAAAAATCTCTATAGATTTATATTTTTTTGTAAATTTGACTAAATTTGCTACAAAATGGCTATTTTACTTTGTCCATTTTCATTGGGAAACATTATTTTCAAGGTATGGTAACATAGATTTTTCAGTATGTAATCACAAACTTATACCAGTCAAAACATTTTTTTTATTAAAAATGTTGACATAATCATTTTACCATGTTATTGCTTGTAAGTTACTAAACAAAATTTACAACACCATATTTGATAAAACCTTTATTTTTAAAAATTAGAAAATGTAATATGATCTGCAAAAACAGCCTAACATTTCAGGAAAAAAGGCACGCCAGTTCCTGGGTTAAATTATTATTATACAGTCAGTTGTCTTTTGTCAACAATCACAAAGAAGTTCTTTAAATGTTAATTCTGATGTACACAGTTCTAGCCTTCCAATTCAAACACAACTACTTCTAACTACTTAAGTTTCATGCCACAATGATGAAATGAAAGTTTTTATAACTTTCAATTTTTGATATCTTCATTAAACTTAAAGGAATTGTAAAGAAAAACTAAAAACTTTAACATTCTTATATTTACTAACACCACTGATTCATCAAAAGTTGTATTACCATAGGCTGCAGTATATTCCATTTTTGTTCCTAATTATTAAATAATACAAATGAATTATAAATGAAACAAAGATTGTATATTTGCATTTTAAACCGTGTTATATAGAAAACACTTCAGTTCCAATTTGTGATATGGAATATACAGAATACACATGTTAAACATTAAAATAATACAGCTTCCAATTCTGTAGCAAAATATTTGGAAAGAGGGTAGCACTAAAAGTAATAATTAAAAAAAAATAACGTGTATTACTTGGAAATTACTTTTTGATAAGATAAATGATAGTAGGCCTACTATTAATTATCAACATAACGCTGGGTTAGATAAGTTAATCTTTTACAATTATTTTATTGCAAACCCAATTCAAATAGTATTCAGTATAAATAAACATAAAAATGATTAAATAAAAGACCTATACCTAAAAAATTGTTTTTCGATTAGCGATTAGAAAATAAGTTCTCTTTTTTTTTTTTTTTTTTTGTAAAAAAGGTTTTTTGCAGTTCAGTAGAACTTCTCCTATACACATACTCATTTTCATCATTTGCTTTTAAAGTTTTCAGTTTTAGTGTTCTGAACGTGCATGATTATCAGAATATTGCTAGGCATGAACTGCATAATTTCTATCAATTCAAATCTTGAGGAACAGACTGTCTCTGTGTTAATCCTTCATCTAGACTTCAGCTAAATTTAGCCGACTTGCACCTTTTGGCTATTTACAATATTATAATCCACATATTGATGTTAATATATATTTTTGAGCATGCGGTTTGAATTTCATTAATCTTCTACGAACCGCTCGGTTATAACCCTAACAAACCCTGAGCTTCTGTGGTAACAATTAGCATATTTACATTTGTGTAGTCTACTATAAATGGTTTAGTACAACTTTTTTTCTTCTTTTCAATCGCATTATTAACACATTCACTGCTGATCAGCAATGGTACAATGATGTGATATGCTGGAAATTGAAACTTTATGAAAATATTTTAATATGTCTTAGAACTATCCAGAAATGAATTTTTCGCTGATATTAGCAATATTTATCTTCCTTTTATAAAATATATTTAATAACGCCCATAGGTGTCTTTAGGACATAGCACATTTCTTTGTATAGTAATATGCTGAAAACACAGATTGGTGTCATTTAGACCATTAAGTTCTGGATGAAGAAAACTATTTTAATTTTTACATAGGACCTAACATATTTATTAGTAGTAACAAATTATAAAACTCTTAAAATAAGGCCTTATTTATGAAATCATACTTCAAATGTTAAATTATTTTACATTTTTCGTGGTAATTTGAGCAATAAATATGATATATAAATAGAACTCATTTATCATGTATATAATATGCAGAACTCAAAACGAACTGATCAGAACAAAAATAGAAACCTTACTAATAATAAAACTAAGCCAGACAATCAAAGAGACTCGCTCATAGTTCCAGGAAGGACAGTGCATAAAAATTTATTTATAACGCCAATGGCCATTCGCCTAAGGGCGTTTAAAGCTGTGAATGTGTTAACTTATTTTACAAACATTGTTTTGCAACAACGGTCCAAACCCATAAAGCAAATTTGTAATGGACCTCTTGAGATTTGAAAACGGGATTTTAAAATTTCATCATCATCATACTAAACATCATAAGTTATAATAACCTTACATTTTTAAACTGAAAAAATTTGAATATTTTGGATTATTGAATTTAATATTGTTTTAGGCATATCCTCACCCTTTTTCTTGGTTAGGCTACTATTTTTCTCATTACATCTACAATTTTGGGGTTAGGTGGAAGAGAGGACTTTAGAGTCCTAACTTTGCCCCTAATAAGACATTTCTCATTTCAAGATAACCTAGTTCATTGTGAGTCAAATGATACCAAACATAAGTAGGTTTGTATTTGACTATTTTTATGCTTTTTATAAAAAAATTTTGGTAAATGCCCAAAAAAATCTATTAACCCTAGATGGTGAATACTAGGCAACCCAATATGAACTCTCAACTGCAAAGTCCTTTTTTCGGTGCTTTGCAAGCTTGTTTTGTAAAAATCATAAAAAATACTAAATATACTCCAAGTGTAAATTTTATCATTTCGTTTTTCTTCTCAAGAACTGTACATTCACATGTACACATATATATACTAACATCAAAACTCACAAAACAAATTAGTAAATAATTATTTTCAAGGAAAAATTGAAAATATTGTATGTAAAAAGTAGTTTTTTTTTTTTAAATCACGCAAACAAGGGTATATAAAATAATTTTAGGTAAAACACCCAAAGCGCCTACAACATTGCAATTTTTGTTGTTGGCTAGAATATCTAATTCTCTGCAGATTGACAGTAAGTGGGCATAATTCTGACTATTGGTTGTTGTACATTATATTCGACAAACATCAGCATTTTTTCCCTCCACCAGGCAGGAATTTGATGGAAGTTTCTTGATGCACGTATTTATTTCATTTCCTATGTTTATAAAATTGCACAAAAAAATTACTTTAAAAATCTTAAATATATAAAACAGAATATTCTGCTTCTACTGGTACCAATTTTGTCGCGCTTGTTTGATATTTTTTATTGAATTTTACAAAAGAGCATGTGACGTGCCTACGCTCACAATCGCACACTACTCCGAAAAAAGCTCATGAAGCGACTAAATTCATCATCTAGGGTAAGTGGTTTGAGGGTTATATGTGTAATTTGGCAGTTCCAGGGTAAAAACAATTATGCCTATAAAAATTGTATAAATTAGGCCTACCCCCTCTGCCCCTAATCGCCTGACCTTAAGTAAGACTAATTGAGGAAATTGAAGTTATTATATTTTGTTCTGTTACACCCAGTGATTTTAGATAAAATATATTTTTGAGAATTTGTGTGATTACACCTACAGGCATTACAACTGAACCTGCTCGTACAAAACTTTGATCACTGTTGAAACTTTATTTAACAGTTCGCATTTTTGAACTGTACGTTAAACGTTACAATTCAACTGTAGTTTACAATTCAAATGAACTTCAAAACTTAGCTAAATGGGACTAGTACTAATGAAAATTTACACTTGTACCAGAAAATTAGAATAGAATTTTAAAATCATATGTTATAATTCACTATAAGTCTTGACGTTATCTTTTTAACTTGATGTGTATTTTGAATATAAGTAATGTATTTCAGTGTTATTATAATACGAAAATAATAAATGAACACAGTTTGTTGAAATTCGAACGAGAAGCGGCTTAAATCGACCTACACATATATCAACATCACCCACACCCACACAGTTTAATACAGAGTTGCCAAATGAATCTCAAATAACTACCCTCTCATGAGTTAAAGTTACCCGCTTATTCCCTTGATCTTCCTTGCAATCAGCTACATAATAATAGCATATACCTTCTATTATACCGTATAATAGAAGATCTATGATAATAGTACCAGCACATTTCATTTCTAAGTACTGTAAAATACTTATAAGTTCCACCGTTGAATAGATTTAGAGATTTGTTTAAGTACTCATTATTAGAATGTATATACATGACATATGTTATGCAAAACAACAATTGTTTTGCAGTTTCTTTCCACCTAACAAAATTTGAAAACTTTGCCTGAGATTATTATTATTATTCATCTCTAAGATGGCTCAAGTATTAGCTATATTTTCACGAGACCATGAGACACCTCTGCACGCTTCAAGTGCCAATCCCGTCACTCGCTGCGATCGTGAAGGAAGCTCAGCCTACGGCCTCACCTGGGACTCGGCTTCACCAAGACACTCTGCTACTGCTTCAGTACTACAGGCTCCATTATGGAACTCGGCCTACGGTCTCGTGAAGGCTCCATTTGGCCTGCGGCCTCACCAAAGCCTCTGCTATATTCCCATTTGTGGATCTTAGCATGTCGCCTCTTGAGGAAGATTGGCCTACGGCCTCACAAGGATTCTTAAGGCTGTTTGATCCAAAATATTTTTTTTCGATTTCAATGACTTTATATCAGCTATTAAACGCCTCCTAAGTAGTTTTTTCTTTAAAATTGTGTTTATCGTTATAAATACATCACCTCAAATATGAGAATTTTGGCTTTCTCGGTATATACAGAATTAAGAAACTATTTTCCCGACTATTCTCAAATTTTAAAAACAGACCCACACAGGACTGGTATTGCTTATCAGTTATTTTAAATTACGTAATTTTGCTGCAATTTAGTACATTTGATTTTAAATATTTAATGTTATACGTCTGCTTTTAATTTATTACGACGAGAAATACCATGTCGTGTTTGGCATCTTATGATTTTTAATTTCACACAAGTTACAAAATTGATTAACTTTATATACTCAACTTGTCGTTGTACTTTTACCCGCATGTTATACTACAATTCAATCACTACGCACACGTACATCGAGACACAGCACCCACAGGATCGCGCTTAAACGGCTTCCTGCAATTATACCTCACCCATCCCAGGAGAGAGGAAGGGGTCGAGTGTCTGTATGAGTAGATCGCGGTCAGACGTACAGTCAGCGCTTCGAGTAGAATTCAGTTGTCCCTGAAGCCGGCCGAACCGCCTTAAGTAGTATGACAATGAACTTTGATTTTGGGGGCAGTGAAACCCATAAACATAGTATTTTATAAAATATGTTGGTGTAATAGTAATTAAGTGAAGAATATCTTGAATTTGATGCCCCATTTAGGTGTATTAGTTTAACATTATCCAATTTTAAGTTTTGGAACATATTTTTCATTTGGGGGGGGGCAAAGCTCTTAAACGTTGTCTCTTCCAAAATATAATGGTATTATGTGATTTAGGAGATATATACTTATAGTTTGATTCCGCACTTGGGTGTTTAATTTTAGTATTACCTTTTTTGTTTAAGGAATTTGGGGGAGGGCGTATACCCCTTATTTTCCCCCCTTTCAAAATCTGATGGTATATTTAGATTCAGAAGAAAATTAGCTTTAAATTGATTCCGCAATTGAGTAGATAACATCAGTGTTAAAAAATATTATATGTTAAAAACATTTTGTTTATAGGATCATTTAGCTAAATAGTAAGCAAGTTATGCATCACGTATCAGCTGGTAATTGTAATTACGGGAATTATAATAGTATTTTTTTGTTCTTACAATCTTACATATGAGACGCCGACACAACGTTGTTGGTATTTTAAGGCGAATATGCATGATTATATGAGTGTAGGATGAGTGTGGATGAGTGTAGTCTGGTTACTAACTGAGTTCAACTGTTCCTCAGAAAAGGCAATTTATTAATAAGCCCAACAGCCAGGGCAACTAAGGGACCTACAGCTTTACGTGGAATCCGAACCACGTAGTGCTGGTCTGATTTTCAGCTAATTGACAAGCCTGATACTCAGTTATCTCCCCCACACAACATCCGTACAATGATTACCACCCAACATGGACACCCCAGACTTGGTGTGTCTATGGTGGTGTAGACACAACATGGACACACAGTGGCATTGACCCACCCACCCATACACATACAGTAGCATTGACTTACCCACCCACCCATATACGTTTAATGGCATTGACCCACCCACACACCCATATACATACAATGGCATTGACCAACCCGCCCGCCAATACACGTACAGTGGTATTGACGCACCCGCCCACCCATACACGCACAGTGGTATCGACCCACCCGCCTACCCATACACGTACAGTGGCATTGACTCACCCATATACGTACAATGGCATTGACCAACCCACCCGCCAATACACGTACAGTGGCATTGACTCACCCACCCACCCATATACGTATAATGGCATTGACCCATCCACCCACCCATACACGTACATTGGCATTGACCCACCTACCCGTCCATATACGTATAGTGGCATTGACCCACTCACCCACCCATATAAGTACAATGGCATTGAACCACCCTCCCGTCCAGACACGTACATACATTTTTTAAAATATGTTTTTGAGTCTCCGATACTCCAAATGTTTAAGTTTTTAAGCCAAAAGTAATATATTAGGCGCTCTTTTGTTACGAGTGTAGAACTGTGAAGGTTTGGACATTTTACTCACGCTTTTTTTCAAGTACTTTTTTGTGATTTTCCTATAAGAAATACGTTGGGACGGTTTTGGGGTAAAAAAAGTTCGCCGTTCTAATCTCCCAATAGTGGATTGGCTACACTGAATGTGCAACAACAACAACAGCACATAAAATGATAAAATTAAAGTAGTTAGTTATAATTTTTAAGTGATAGATTGCAAAGACATATGTATGGATTAATGTTATGATTTAGTGAAATAGTGCTAATTTACAGAGTATATTGTTTAAAATCGTCCAAGTTATCGATATATCGGATTTAATTTACTATCGGTAATGGCACAGAGCAGATTAGAGAGAGTAGGAACAATTTTTTCAAGGTACTTATAATATTTTACTGAATTTTGGAAAATCAAAAGTTATGATAGGCTTATCACAATGTGCATGGATGGTTACCAAAAACTCATATAAAATGTTTATTCCTGTGCAGAATTTAATAACTATTGGTTGGAAACAGCTAATTTGTTATTTTTTCGGTAATTATGCACTTTCTTGCCACCAAACAAATTCGGAACATTTTGCTTGAAATGGGTCTAGAATTGGCTGTATTTTCACGAGATATGCTTTTCATTCCGCGGAAATAACGTATTTTACCGAAAAATTCGAAAAAACCAATGTCAGAACTTTTAGTATTTTTGTCATATTTCCGTTAATTTAAATGGTATTTTAATCATCTTTTTTTTATTTTGATGTGTTTTTTGCGCTGAATACAAATTTGAAAACTATTTTGGTCTATTACAAATATTTCTCGAGAAATAACGGAAAAACTACTATCGCGATTAGCGGCCATTACGCGATCATTATATACAACAACTATTTATCACAAAAACTGAATTCACCTATATTCCCGCCGGAGTGACGGCCGTTAGGCCGTCACGGAGGTCAAACGCTCGAATTTAACGCAAATTACGAATTTTTGTTGAGAAAATAAGACAATTAGGATAAGTTAGGTTGTGTTTGGTTATGTCGTAAAAAGTACATTTTTCGAGGTGAAAAAATAATTTTACTTCAAAACCAGTTATATACTTGTGTTCAGCATAAAAACACGAGAAATTGAAAAAACATTTGTCGAAAAATAACGATTTTTAAAAAAGTTGGTTTTTTCATTATTAGATAAAAAACTAGTTTTTCGGTTTTTCGGTAAAAAACGAGTTTTCCGCGGATGAAATTAAACTCCTCAAGAGATATAAACTCATTTTTCACCACTTTTTTAACATGAAATTGTATTTTCAAAGGTGGCAAGAAAGTGCATAATTACCTTTTTTTTCTTTGTCAATAGGGGCCTAGCATTTTTATTTAGTATTTCAACTATTGTTACCTGATGAGTAATTATGCACTTTCTTGCCACCCCTGAAAATACGATTTCTTGTTGAAAAAGTGGTGAAATGTGAGTTTATTTCTCTTGAAGAGGTTAATTCATCTGCAGAACACTTGTTGTTTACCGAAAAATCTAAAAACTGGTTTTTATCGGTTAAGCCTGGTGAAAAAACCAAATTTAAAAAAATCATTATTTTTCGACAATTCTTTTTCACTTTTTTTATGTCAAACACTAATATATAATTGGTTTTGAAGTAAAATTATTTTTTTCAGCCCGAAAAACGCATTTTTTACTGACCTAACCAAATATAACCTAACTTATCCTAGCAGTATATTTACTAAAAAAATTATAATTTGTGTTAAATGCGATTGTTTGGGCTCTGTGACAGCCTGCTAGCTGTCACTCCGGCAGGAATATAGGTGACTCCGGTTTTTGTGATTAATAGTTACTGTATATAATGATCGTGTAATGGCTGCAAATCGCGATTCGCCGCAAAAGTATTTTTCTGTATATCTTGAGAAATATTTGTAATAGACCAAAACAGTTTTCAAATTTGTTCAGCGCAAAAAAAATCATAATTAAAAAAGATTATCAAAATACCTTATAGGCTAGCCTAAATCTGTCTTTCTCTAAGTGGGCGATAATGCCCCCTTGTGGGCGCTGGAGGTCTATAGGGGGGCGGTAAAGGGCATAGAGAAGATTGGGGGGCTTTGAAGTGGTTTAGGGAGGGATGGCTAATTTAAAACGTATTTTGCTTTTAACACAAACTTCACTGCTCCTTTACGCATAACGCACGTTTCGTCGTGTAACGCCATCTAGGCCCATAAACGTTCAACAATACTTTGAAAAAAAATAAATAAACTAATAAATATACATAACATTCTAAATAATGTGCATTAAAATATAAAAATAAATAATAATTCTAAAGGAAATGATTTACATAGCTTCATAAATTTAAAGGGACAACATTTGGGAAGATAAAATGTAGCTAGGGGATAGTTGTCAAACGGAGTGGTTTTGCTGCTGTACCATAGATGGCGTTAATCTCCTATGCGAAGCGAGAAGTGACTGGAACATTCTCGAAAGCACTAGGCCAGCTGCCTCATATAAAAACACGTGCGCCATCCAGTCATTCGACGATATTACAAAAACAAGTGAATTTAGTGAAAGTGCTGTACGTACGGTGCTTAATTTGCTCAGTAAGAATGCTGTGAGTGGTGTCATTTGCAAGTTTTTAATACTCGTTTCTTAACTTCAGAATTTTTGAAGACAAAATTATGTCGGAAGCAAAAAAGAAGAAACAGCAGTACAGCGCGAAATATATAAAATATGAATTTATTGAAAATCCCACAAATCCATCGTTGCCTTTGTGCCTTCTTTGTCAAAAAAAATTTCGAATGAAGCAATGAAACCCTCAAGACTACAAGATCATTTGAATAAAATGCATTCAGATAAAAAAGACAAAAATGTGACTTATTTTCAAGACCTGGAAAAGAAGTACGCAGCTCAGCCAACTGTGTCAAAACTTTTTTCAGCAGCTTCTAAGCAAGACGACGACGGACTCCGAGCTTCCTACAATATCTCCTTGCTAATTGCTCAAACAGGTAAACCTCACGCTATTGGAGATGATTTAATTTTACCAGCAATAAAAGAAGTAATAACTACTGTGCTCCATAAACCAGCAGCAGACATTATCTGAAAAATTCCTTTGAGCAATAGTTCCGTGCAAAGACGAATTGATGAGATGGCTGAAAACATTGAAGAGTCATTGTGCAATCTTCTGAAGACTTATAAATTCTTAATTCAGTTAGATGAGTCCACTTTACCAACCAAAGAAGCATTGTTGTTATCGAACGTGAGGTTTATTAAAAAGAAGAAAATATGTCAAGAACTACTATTTGCCAGAAAGTTAGAGACGGATACAAAAGGAGAAACCATATTTAATACCCTGGAAAAATTTTGTGATGAGAAAGAAATTCCACTGAAGAATATAATATCAGCTGCTACGGATGGCGCTCCGGCTATGACAGGATGTCACAAAGGCTTCATAGCATACTTAAAAAATAAAATTCCAGATGTGCTCGCTGTACATTGTGTCATTCATAGACAACATTTTGTTGCGAGAAATTTGAGTGAGTATCTCTCTCAATCACTTCAATATGTCATCAAAGCAATCAACAAAATCCGAAACAGCTCTTTAAATGACAGATTATTTAATCAGCTTTGTGTTGCTAATGATGAAGATTTCAACCGATTGCTATTTCACACAGAAGTGCGTTGGTTATCGAGAGGTAACTATCTGACTCGATTTTACAATCTGTTTGACTCTGTGATAGAGTTCTTGGAAAACAAAGACAAAGAATTGGACGTCAACCTCATCATTTCAAAGAATGATATTGCATACTTGACAGACCTATATAAATTATTTTTTATTTATATAGGTCAATCTCGAACTTCAAGGTGACGACTTAATTTGATTAAAACAAAAAATGTCATTACTGCTTTTGTAGCCAAACTGCTCTTACACAAGAATAATATCGGCAGACGTGAGTCACAATTTCCCTAATTTGTCAGTAGTATCCTTCAACATCAACAATGACGACTTGCTTGTTTACTGACATCATTTGGAGAACCTCCACAGTGATTTCACAGAACGATATCAGGACATTTTAAAATTGGAAATACCGTACTGGGTGTTGGATCCTTTTTCAAATGTCAACACAGCAGGAACACCCCAGCTGGAAGAAGAACTCATAGAACTGATAACGAATGATAAAATTAAAATAAAATTCAAAAATGGATACCAAGAATTTTGGCTACTAAAGCCAATCCCGCAATTGTACCCTGGATTAAGGTCCGTCGTTCAACGATTTTTGATAGCATTCCCATCATCGTATTTGTGTGAACGTGGATTTAGTGCTGTAGCAACAATGCTAACTAAAAAAAGAAATCGGTTACAGATTACCAAACACGGTGACTTACGGCTGTGTTTGAGTAATTTGAGCCTGATATTAACAAACATTAAAAATCATCAGATTCATCCGTCACATTAGATTAGTTTTAAAATTCAAATTGAAATGTTTGTTTTAATAACACGAATAAAAGTTGTCCTAATATTACAAAAAGGTGTTTTAAATTACTTACATCAGAAAGTCTTATTTCCACATGACACACACAATTTAATTATTAAAATAATGACTGCGATTGTGATTCTTAAGATATAGATAAAGTAAAACATTTGGGGGCGCTAGAAAATAATTAATTCTCGAAGTGGGCGGTAGACAAAATAAGTTTGAGAACCTCTGGCCTAAATTAACAGAAATATTACAAAAATACTAAAAGTTGTTACATAGGTTTTTTTCAAATTGTTTTGTTATATATGTGATTTCCGCGGAATAAAAAGCATATCTTGTAAATGTAAAGCCAATTCTAAACCCTGTACAGTGGCAAGAAACTGCATAAATACTGAGGATAGTAGAGAGGCCTTTCTAAATTTGCCTACATTCTTCAAAACAATTGAAGGATCACTTTTATTAGTAACAGTTAAAGGAGCATGATGAAATGGGGAAGGTATCGCCTAATTTATTCCCAGTAATTGATTAAATTGTTTTCTTGTCAATCTATTAGAAAAATAACCCAAGTTAGAACATAACCGCAATAGGCTACCTGCTATGCTTTCACTACACATAAACTACGTCTTTGTTTATTATGGTGATTCCATATCCGACTTCAAAGCTATCCAGCTTACCCTGGCACCATATTATGCCGGATATGACAGATTTTATTGTATTTTCAAAGCTCAGGCAACTGATTTTAATACAAATTAAGAAAATTGTTGATGATATAAGTTGTTATACGAGATTACTTTAGAAAATTAAAATTTGTGTTATTGGGCTACAAAAATAAGTATTGCAAATCTAGTAATATATTCGTGTATAGCAGAACAAACAAAAAATGTTGATGGTAAAAATATTTTTAAAAAGTTAGTTTTTAAAATTATAATCTATTAAAGTGTTTTTTCAAATCGTGGTGAAAAACTAGTTTTTTACAATTAAGTCAGCCCTCCCTATCAATATTTTAGATTTTTTACTGCTTTTTAACCAGTTTTACAATTCTAAAATTTGCTTTTTTGTTCTAAAATTTGCAGTTTTAGGGTTAAAGTGTGTTATAATGTACCTATATCAGTGCCCATATCGCTTTATTTTTCAGTGCTTTTTACCCTAGGTCTAGTATACCTAAACCAATTATAAATTATATGTGGACAGGGCACGCACGATTATGTCCCCCACCTCTCTAAGTCATCTGATGATGTAGGCCTACAGTCTCTGCCAGCATTCTCAATTCTCTTTCTACATGCCACAGAGTTTTATGTTAGATCTGCTATTATGATGGTAAATCAATTTTTTATTTATTTTAACTATTCGTTCTAAATGTAATACATTTTTTGTAATTCATACATTCCATTGTGTAACATCTGAACTCAGATTACAACCCATCACAGACACCCTAGACTCCCCCAAAACCTATGGCAATCATTAAGAGGATCAAGAATGGAACTTACTATCTATATTCTCCAAAAAACATAGCCCCGAATATGTGGGTTAAAGAGCTATGCCACAGTTTCGGCTATTGTTTGGTTTGAATTTTATAGACAATGAACATTAACACATTTCTCTTACTAAATAACAGATTTTCCAAGAGTCTAATCTAGAAGCTTAGACAGTTAGCTAGACGTGCTATATTTTAGAAGGTTTTGAAGTTGGCATATGATTGTCAGTTTTGAATTAAATCTTTTGAGAAATTGTACATGTTTGAAAAATAAGTAAGTGTATATATATCAAACCAAATTTCGTCTCACCAAAAAGTCCCAATTTTTTGAGATTTTTCCTAAATTTTAAGAAAATCAGAAAATACAGATAGAGATAACTTACTGTTGTCCTTTATAAAAATTCAATTTACATTGGTAAAGTAGGTCTTATTTTTGTAGTATAATTTTCTAAGTAGTTGAAAGCGAAATAGTTCTAAGTAGTTGAAGCGAAATAGTTCTGAAAATTAGATAGTATCTAGTTTGAACCAAACTAACTTTTCTTACTTCATGTATATCAGGAGAGATAAGGCATCAGCTAACATATCTAAAAGGAAAGTCCACTAATACCACAGCAGTAAACAAGCTTAGACATATAACGAGACACAACATTTGTTCTGTGGTGAAATTTTTGTCTTGTTATGTGTCTAGTTGCTAACTACTGCAGGTGTTAGTGGTCTTCTGTTCTTAGGTAAGTATGCTGATCTCTCATAATACTGTATACTAATTCCTGGCCATAATATACTAATACTTTGGTGAGCCGGTGGCCGAGCGATATAAGGCGTCAGGACTTTAAGCTTGGGTTAGAGATACAGAAAGTGTGGTTTTTGACTTAACCTAAAATAGGTATAATATGTAAATTTTACATTATTAGAATTAAAAAATTCCTTTTATTTTTAGCATTATGTAAAGTTACAAAAATTATGTGTGTATTTTTAGGGTTTCTAACTTAATAAGAACTGGCGCTATGAATATTAATGATCGTCCTCTGTGGTATGATGTCTACAGAGCTTTCCCCCCTGCAGTTGCACCAAAGTATGAACGTCCTGTACCTAATATCAAGATTATGAATATTTTCTACAAAGAAGATGTAATCAGAGCGTAAGTAGGCCTTCTTTTTTAAATATTTTTTCTAGATAAATTCCTTGATGAGCTTAGGAGACAAACAAAAATGTTAAAGGTTGATATAAAGATCTGAAAGTAGAGTGTTCTATTTTTGACACCGTCTGTCAGTTTACTTGTGCTTGCAGTCTTCTCAACTGTAGATTTTTTTAAAGTGAAGTGCTAGTTATTAGTTTGTGGATATTTGAAACGTCAGTCTCTGTTATTTTTGTCAACATACTTGTCTTGATTTAACGTGACTGAAGGACCTTTTTGGTCATTTCATTTTATATTGACCTCAGTTTAACATGTTCACAGTTGTGGGACAAATATCGATATGTGGGACAAATATCGATAAAACCAGCCCCACATGCTGAAAAACTACTATATCACTAACACAAACATCTAATATAATTAACACAACGTTGGGCACCATGCCGAATGTAAAATTAGAGGCACCCAAAAGACACAAAAACAACATAAGTTTCCGTCCTGGATCAATCCTCAGTTCACATTGACCATATTTTGCCGGATAGTGGATAGTGGTTAGTAACCTTTGAAAATAAAGTATTAAGAGCAATATATGGGCCAGTGAAAGAAGAAGAACAATGGAGAATAAGAAAAAATCAGGAACTTAGAGAATTGTTTAAGGAAGCAGACATAGTAGCAGAAGGAAAATCAAGACGAATCAGATGGGCAGGCCATGTAAACAGAAGGGAGGAGGAATCTGTATTGAGAAGAGTAATGGAAGGAAGACCAGCAGGAAGAAGACCTTTGGGTCGACCAAGGCTGAGATGGAAAGATCAGGTGCAAAGGGATAGGCGGAAAATGGGAGTGGAAGAAGAGATGATGCAAGACAGGAGGAAGTAGAGGCAAATTGTTGGCGAGGCCAAAAACCTTTTACGGTTTGAGTGGCCAACTAAGTAAGTAAGTAAAGTGGATAGTGGTGGTTGGTACAGTACTGGGCCACGTGCAGCCGGCATGCGTCGTGCCATGGCCGAGTATTGGGCCACTCCGCAGTGAACGTGTTAAAGATAACATAACCTACACTGTTGATGTATAAGTGGTTAGGTCGGTCACGAACAATTTGGGTGAGTGGCTGGTTGACAAGTGGAGTAAAACTAGTATGTAAGTACTGCCTTATTTAAGCCTCCTGGCATCAATGGGAGGAAGGAACAAGTAGTCTGAAAGTGAACAAAGAAATTTTCAGACTCACCCCCCCTCCCATACGCATACTGTGGTATTGATCCACCCGCCCTCCCATACGCATACAGTGGTATTGACCCACCCGCCTGCCCATACACGAACAATGGCATTGACTTACCCGCCCACCCATACACGTACATAGTTATTGACCCTCTCCCCCACCCATACACATACAATGGCATTAACCCACCTGCCTTCCCATACGCATACAGTGGTATTAATGGGAGGGTTAATACAAGTTAATAGATGCGTACGCTGGTTGTGAAATAACACGTACAGTGGTATAGACCCACCCGCCCATCCATACACGTACAGTGGTATTGACCCTCCCGCCCACCCATACACGTACGGTGGTTCTGGATATGTAAATTGCAGTTTCTGAAAAGTGGTGTGTGCTTTAGGAGAATAGATGGGATACATATGTAGAGATAAAAGATGTATTGAGGAGGAGTCACAAAGTCAAGAGGGGTTAACTTAAGAAGGAGAAGAGCAGTGTGCCGAGGCAAATACAAAGACTCCCTGTTGTCGTACAAGCCACTGTGTATGCTTGCTATGGGTTCCTGACTGAAAAAATTAAAATAATTGTAATTATATCACTAGGTTAAGACAAGGTCGTTTTGCAGGATTATCGGAAGGACCGGCAGCTGACGTATGAGACACTGGATCACCTCCGGAGTGGTACAGGGGTCAATACTAGGTTCCGATCTCTGGAATGTCTTGTTAATGGTCAACAACATATGTATGTGAGTGTGGGTGGGCCAATACTATATACATGTATAGTAAAAGTAGGCAGGCAATACCGTATAAATGTATAGGTGGGTGAGTGAGGCAATACCACAAATATGTATGGACAGGTGGGTGTTGTCAATACCACGTATGTCTTAATCATCACCAACATCCAATTATGGGTAGGCCAACACAATACTGTATACGATTATGAGTAGGTCATCATCAAAGTAAGAGTACGGATGGATCATCAACACCAATATACGAGTACGGTTGGGTGGGTGTGACATCAACATTTTGTTGTTGTAAGAGTGGGTGGGCACTTCAAGCCCTGTCAGTTAGTTGGGAGGTAGATGGGTCCATCAAGGCATGTTCGTTTTATGGGCGGGAGGGTGGGTGAGCTTATTTTGTGTCCTAATTAGCTTCATGCTACCCTTAGGATTTGCCAGTTAACAAGTGAAAAATAAATGTGCTATATTCAACTGTTTTCAATTATAAAAAATAATGTTAAAAAAGATGTTATTGCCTACCTAAAAAAATGGTAAACTGAAACATTTTAAAAACAAATTTACATAAGGAAAAATTAAGGTACACTTTCTTATTAAAATAGATCTATTAGATTTATAATTTGAAAGTTAGCCTTTTGGTTTGGTAAATAAACTAATCCACTAACAATAAAGTTTAATATAACTCTGTTATATTGTAATAATATTTATGTTATTTCCTCATTAAAAGCTGCAAATCAAAATGTTTGTTCAATAAACTTTCAACAAGTAAAAATAAATGTTTTTTTTAGTTTTACTCCTTAATGGTTTGTTATTTCCAGGTTGACACAGGGTTCTCTGTACCTATTTTTCTTCTTATTATTTTTCTTTTATTTTAGAACTCTTATTCATCTTTATCCTCTTTTCTCAATCCCTTTAGTTATGCCCTTCAACTAAGTGCCCTAATGTTTAGTATTTTTACTTCTTCTCTCTTCACAAGGGCTTATTTAAGACGCTATCTCTCCACTTGACCAACCATCATCTGGTTTGATCCCTCTCAACCTTTCCTAGTTTTGGTTCTTCCCCTACTCTTCTCCTAAACACATATTTTCTCACGACAACTCTTATCACCACAATGGGTCATTATTAAATGCATCTCTTTGAATGCCTGCAACCTACTTCTGCCCTATCATCCATGCCTGCTCCCTGTCACCAATGTATCTGATCTCTGATCCACTTTGTCTAGAAATAACATTTATTGTTGATTAATTTAGAAATGGATTTGATCATTGGAAATAAAATAAATCATTTTGTTCACAGAAGATTTCAAAAGGATATGGGGAAGAGTCTTCCAGCAATAAATATGAAGGATACCAACTATCCAACGTTGACTCAGAAGATGATAGACCTGTGTACAAAGTTACAAAAGGAGAAAAACTTGGACTCAGAGACTGCTTACCAGGAAGCTTTTAATGTGATCAAAGGGGAAAGGTTCCCCAATAGCTTATCCAGTGAAAATGCCAAAAGTGACTTGGCTTCATCTTTTAAAGCTGCTCTTCAACAAAAAGCGGAGGAAAAGCATTCTATTAAACCAAATGTTAAAGATATTTTCATTGATAAATAGTACTTAGGGTTATTGCTTTATACATATATATTTTTATTAATAAATCTGTTAATATTGTGTTAAATGTCTTTTTGTATTTGTTTGTTCAAATGACCACCATACAACGTGATTATGCTTTTAAACCTCTTGGTGATTATGTATATATCGCTAAGTGCTAATATGACATTGTCGATATGTATAATAATGTTTTCATTGTTAACATCACTTATGTGACGTTCATGCAGAGTTATTTTAAAACACCCATAGCTTCATTAATTTTCATTTAACACATTGAGTGGTTAGGCCGTATTTTCGTTTTCACTATGTGTGACTGCATATTTAAATTAAAAACATCCTAATGGCTAAAGGTTTTTTTCAAAACCTTATTTTTGTGATTGTGTAGTGTCAATTTATGACTGTCAGAAGTAGTCTGTATGTGTGGAAAGGTCAAAATAATTAACTTTTTTATATGGCCGTCTAGTCGGCCATCAGCCCCTGATTTAATAATGGTCATCAGCCACTATTATTTTATATCAATTTTATTATTTATTTACTAATCTATTAATTTTAATATATGTATTTTCTTAAAACTTAATCCATCTAATTAATTTCTTATTATTTGTTCATATAAGTTTATATTTCAACCTTAATTTATTAATAACCACCGATATATTATCTTTGAATTGTTAGTGTTATAGGAGACGACAGCATTGGCCTCATCTTTAATTAATAATTAATTATGTATATATCTGTTGTATATACCGAGTGTCCCACGAAGGGGTTTAAACGTTTGATTTTATATTACGTGCCCATTCATGCACGTAACTTTTTTAAACTTTACACAGTTTACAAAGTAGGTTCTAAAAATATTCTGGAAAAATTTCAGCTCACTAACCTTAGTAGAAACAAAATGGCGGCATATTGAAAAACGATACTTTAAAAACATTAAGAAAGGTGTTTTTGGTTTTATAAAATATTTTTATTGTTACATTCTGGGGCAATATGACTTTTAAATAAAAAATTCATTATGTTAGTTGCGGTTCTAACGCTCATTGTTGAAGAACAGCTGTTTCATTGTAAAATTTAGCTTGAGCCATAAAAACATAACCCAACTTTCTTCGGTAGTGTTTTACTGAAAGTGGAGTCGAGAAATGGCTTTTAACGTTGAACAAAAAGTTAAGTGTTGTGCGTGGGCTATTGCTTTTGGCAACGTCTCTGAGGCAATTAGACAATTTCAGGTTGCCTACCCAGGAATTGAACCACCTAGTAATCCAACAATAACCAAGTGGAAAAATCTTTTGTTAGAAACTGGTAGTGTTGTCAAAAAGTACTCTAGGCGATCTAATGAGGAAATAGAAGAACTGGTGTGCGCATCAATGCTCCGCTCTCCAGGTAAACCGAAATCACTAAGGAAGGTTGAACTTGAAACTGGTGTTCCAAAGTCTTCTGTACATAGAATTATTAAGAAAAACAAAATTAAATTTTTCAAAAGTCACCTAGTTCATCAACTTCTTGAAGATGATCCGGACAGAAGAGTGGAATTTTGTTCTCGTATCATTGAATTCCATGAGTCAGATCCTAATTGGCATACTCAAATCATTTTCTCAGACGAGTCCACTTTCTACCGCAATGGTGTTGTAAATAGGCATAATTGTAATTATTATAATACCGTCAATCCCCACATTCTTGAGGAGACTCCAATTAAATCAAAAGGAATTACTGTTTGGGCGAGTGTCAGTTGTAACGGTGTGTTATCTTACGACATTTCAGACAATACAATGACTGGGATTAGGTATGCACGAGTTTTAAATGAACAGGTCTTGCCCCATTTGACGGTACCAGAAATGAATCAAGCAATCTTTCAACAAGATGGTGCTCCACCTCATTTCGCAAATCCTGTCAAGCAATTACTAAATGGCAACCTTCATGGCCGTTGGATTGGTCGTGGAAGTGATTTTTTAGATTGGCCACCCCGATCACCTGATTTAACTGTTTGTGACTTCTTTTTATGGGGTTACTTGAAGGAACAAGTTTATACCCATAGCTTCAATAATGATGAGGAACTAAAACGATCAATAGAAGAGGAACTTCTCCGGATACCGCGGAGTTACTTTGTAAGAGCTTACGAATCATTTGTTACGCGCTGTTATCAGTGTGTTGCTGTGGATGGGTTACAGTTTGAATAATTTTGGACTTTAAGGTTTTCCATTAGGCTATGTTCTAGTTTTTATTTAAAAGTCATATTGCCCCAGAATGTAACAATAAAAATATTTTATAAAACCAAAAACACCTTTTTTAATGTTTTTAAAGAATCGTTTTTCAATATGCCGCCATTTTGTTTCTACTAAGGTTAGTGAGCTGAAATTTTTCCAGAATATTTTTAGAACCTACTCTGTAAACTGTGTAAAGTTTAAAAAAGTTCGGTGCATGAATGGGCACGTAATATAAAATCAAACGTTTAAACCCCTTCGTGGGACACTCGGTATATTGATTATTAATTTTGTCTTGCTTTGTTAAGACTTTTTTTTTTGTAATACAACAAAATTTTTATTTTGTGGGGTTAAGTGAAAGATAGGACTTTAAAGTCCTAAATTCGCCCCTAATAAAGACGATTTTCATTTTCATTTAATGTTTGAGTGAATACGCCGTATATAACCAAATGTGTATGTTATATGAATTTTTGTTGCCAGCCACAAAAAAAGGAGAGAAAAGGTGATAAACCGGATTACAATAAATATCAGAAGTAAAATCTACAACACAAGGTACTTCTCTCCTATTTAAGAAATCGTAATACCCAGTTACTTTCTTTCAGATTTTTATTTGAGAATGGCTTTTACAAGAAAAAACTCAGCAGTATTTATGGGTCTTTTAGAAGCATATTCTATGACACAGTTTGGAGTAAATTTCTGTTTCTTAAATTTAACAATCTTATTCTGTGCCCTCGACTGTTGCGATTCTGAATTCCACCCCTAGTAACAGGTTATTTAAAGTTTGCATGATTCACACACATTTAAACGAAGGACTGCCACTAGTCTCATTTCTTTCTTCTCTTATTCAATGTATAAACTGCAGACATTCCCACCAGAGAGTCTAGAAAATTCGGAAATTCATATATGCAGACAATATGGCCTCACAACTAAGTACAAGGACATATCAACAACTGAGAGGTGTAACCAACTTCTTTCTCAGCTTTGTTACATTAATTTAGTTTCTTTGATAACTTGATCAAAAATATTTTTTTAAATTAAATTTAATTCTTTTTAGTCTCAGGGTAAAATGTGGGTAAATTGGTGGAGCTGTAAAATACAATAGATTAAGACTGGTTTGACAAAACTAGTTTATTGATACATTTCTTTGGTTTTTTACTTTACTTTCTTTTTAATAAATTTTTTATTACAGCAAAATTTAAATTGAGTTAATTATCTAAACAAAACTGTTTTCTAAAAATTGATTTAAACCTAATTTATAACTAGAACTTATCTTATTGGAATTCAACATTTTCTTGGTGGAAAACCGCATGTTCCTCAATCACGCGCTACTATCTCGTCAAATTCAATCTTATTTACTGCAAAAAAAATCCATATCTATCTAAATTCTCTTTGAAAACAAAACTATGATATTACTTTTAAAGGATTTACTTAAATTTTAAACACAATCACACGCGGTTTAATATATTCCATTGAGAGGAACACCAGGTGTTTCTTGTTGAGAAGAGGATTGCAAAATGGGCTGAGTGATGCCTTCAGGACGCTCAGCTTGGGTTCCCCCCACTTACGTTATTTTCCGTTGGATATTCAATTTTTGCCTCTTCCATACAGTTCGTCTCCGACAGGTGCTGCACTCGCCGGTCATCCTTTTTACTAAACACCTTGTTTGGATTCGACTTCTGCTTGGTCACTGTGACTCCCCTTTGGGTTTGCCATGTGGACTCTTCTTCTGAGAAATTAGTCGAAAACAGACATGCCCCACCCTTCCAAACAATAACGGAAAGAATGTTGTTTATTCAATTCTCAGAAAACATCTGTCACGATGTTTCTCTCCACTTTCCTAGCTGACTGGTTCTTTACTTACAATGATTTCAGAATATTATCTGAATGTTTGTTATTTATTTTAATTAAATATATTTATTTCTTCAACAAAATAATTTATCATTTATTTAATTTAATTAATTTATTCGTCAATTTGGTGGACCTGTTACAGAGGACATTTACACTTTATCTAGATCTTGAAGCTAAAAATCAAGTAACCTGCTCTCATATCAATAATAGACTAAAAATACAAAAAAAATGTAAATATTTGTGTTGTTGGTGTTCCATTAAAACACAATTGATCAGCATCCTCAATACTTGAGGGTCAGTTTAGATTGATTTCTCTCTTTTTAAAACATTTTTAAGCTTTTTTTGATTTTTCTCTACAGACAGCAGCAGCTAAAGTGTGAACCAGAAGTAAAATTGTGCAGTAACTGGCTGGATCATCTTAAGGAGCCAACACACATCCTACGTGGTTTGTTCTGCTACTGAATAATATGTTCCCATGTGGCTTAACAGTAAACATGCACAACAAGTTTATATCTATCTAAATAGGGCAATATTGACTAACAGAAGTTACTAACACAATTCCTTTATAATTTCTTCCAGTGCTATTCAAAGACCACTACTCAGGGAGCATCAAATTGGGATGTGTTTGATAGTCAGAACAAGTTTTTTTTTGTATCAAACCTTATTACTTTCATAGTGGAGTGAACGTCCCTTGCAGTGGCGGCGGAACTGGAGGTCAGCTGACCCCCCTAGAACTGTAGGAAGGGGTCAGGGGAGTCATAGATGAAACATTAAATAATAATAATTCTGAGCAAAGCTAAACAAATTTATTTTGATATCCTATCTTAATCAATCAAAACACTTTAATTTTGGAGTGGCTGGTTAATTTATCATATATATAACCTAATTTAAATTCTTACGCAACAAAATTGGGAGTTTATCCAGAAGTGTACACTTAGTCTATACGTCTCTGGCTGGTTTGTGCGGTCTAGAGACGAGTGACGTGCCCTGTGAGTCACCCCTACAGACTGTGATCGATGACTTATGTGGTAGGTATACATGAGAGGGATTCACAATTTAAATACAACAAGATTTAAATAGTGAATGTTAACTATGACAATGATCAAACTGGATTCTATGTGTTTTCTTTAATAGGTTGGAATGCTTGGTTATGTATTCAATAAATTGTGTTTTATTAAAGAAGCAGCTAAAAGTTAAAGAAATGTATAATATCTATTAATCTTTAATTATTTAAAATATATGTTGTAATCTCCACAAAATTATTTATTCCTTTTTTTTTATCTCAGAGCCTTCAATTCTCTAAATGCAACCACAAAATGCTTTTCGGCTTTCGTAAGATGCATGTCGCCTGCCCGCCCATATTGGATTTTTGAAAAACAATTAACATCATGATTTAGTACGAAATGGTACCACATAAGAAAAAATAGGAACCTTGATATTTAAGAGAAATTTCGGACTATAGTTTACCGGCCTAGCGACATGCCAGCCCGGTCACTTTCGAATATGACGATGAACAATATACAAAATTTTAGAACTGAATTGGTACTAAATGGTACCAATAATTGAAAAATGAGTACGGTACCTCAACTGTTTCCGAGTATTGACAGTTTTTAATATGGCTAAAAAAGCTAGTAATGAGCTAATGAATTGGTACTAAATGATGCAACAAAGATTAAAATAGGTTCTTCAACTTATTTTGATATAAAAGAGGATAAAGTGATTCACACGGCCTGGCCAGCGACATGCCAGCCGGACAACTTTCAAATTTGATGATGAACAAAATGTACAAAATGTTAGTACTAACTGGTAGGTACTAGTAATGAAAAAATTGGCACCTCAATATATAAAGATAAATTAAGGATTAATGTATACCAGGGAAGACGGAAGAAGTGAAGTAGATTATCTTTGTCACTATTTTAAATCTGATTTAGACCAGACAAAGATTGTAGACCAAAGTTCCATCATACAAGAGTTATCAAAATATCAGAAAATTAGAGATGTATGCAATTTAAAATGTTTCTCGTTTAAATTGGTAAGGTTGTCAATTTGTTACTTTTCTTGTCTACATCTTCAGCAACGGCTCAAAGATCTTTCTTGCTTTCGTCGACTGAAAACTTGGCTTCATTCGATGATGACACAAAAGAGGTTAAACCATCTTGCCATCTTATTCCTTCATTAAGACATTGCAAATCTATATATGACAAGAACATGAAAAGTAGAAGTTTAGTTTTCGGAAATGCCAAATACTAATTCTTGTAATTGTTTGTTTTTAAGTAATAAAAACAGACAATTCATTAGCTCATTACTAGCTTTTTTAGCCATATTAAAAACTGTTAATACTCGGAAACAGTTGAGGTATTCATTTTTCAATTATTGGTACCATTTAGTACCAATTCAGTTCTAAAATTTTGTATATTGTTCATCGTCACATTCGAAAGTGACCGGGCTGGCATGTCGCTAGGCCGGTAAACTATAGTCCGAAATTTCTCTTTAAATATCAAGGTTCCTATTTTTTTCTTATGTGGTACCATTTCGTACTAAATCATGATTATCGTACCTATGGCTTATCTCAGAATAAGTAGGGAAATGTACAGAAATTACAAGATTGTACAAAATTTGTAATTTCTTAATAGTTAGATTTTATGTTAATACAGTACTTGTAATTTTTCCATCTTGCCTTTTATTTATTTATTTATTTAACCCTATTCTGCCCCAATATTTGTTTATAGACCAGTGCTGATCCTTACAAAAAATGTAAAGTAGAATCAAAATTAAGAACATCACGAAACTTGGTGAAAGAGGGAGAAATACTGTACTGAAATCGAAAAAATGAACTGAAGGCGATCGGAGATCCAGAACAGGGTAAGGGGTGGACTTTTAGGGGTTGAACACGCTTTTTTAGAATTCCAGGGAAACTTGACGTGGTATTGAAAAAAGGTAAATACAAAAGTTGTGGATAATCTAATAATGTACAACTTTTGTTTGTAATTTTTTTCACATAACCTCAAATTTTCTGAAAAAATAGGAAAACCCGGTTTTTAGTTTTTTTTCTCTCAAAAGTTTGTTTTCACTAAATTTAGGAAAAATATATTTCTTTATGTTCTTAATTTGCTATAATTTTTTTGTATTAAAATAATGATTAAAAATATTTGTTTATACTAAACCAAAAAAAGTGCCTAAACTTTAAACAAAAAGTTTTAACTTAAATGATAATTTTTTAAAAACTTGCAACCCATCATTCTTTTTGTTGAATTGTTTACCTTCACATAGTGACATAAAAAATGCACAGTTCTTTTGAAAAAATGCTCAGAAAATGCAAAAACTGAAAAAAGCTTGGTTTTTTAACTATCAGTTTTCGAATTATAGCTCAAAGTTCTATTTATTTATATTAATTTACATCAAAATTTATTGAAAACATAGAATTTGATGCTAATAACTAAACTGGATAGGTAAGGACTTGAAGAGACAAAGTAGGTGAAACGGATTATTTAGAGGGTGAACATTGTTTTTCACGATTTCCGGCGAAAGTTGACATCGTATCGCAAAAAAATTAAAGAAGAAAGTTGTAGAAAATAAAAATATGTAAACCTTTTGTTTCACCTACTTTGTCTCTTCAAGTCCTTACCTATCCAGTTTAGTTATTAATTTAACATCAAATTCTATGTTTTTCAATAAATTTTGATGTAAATTAATATAAATAAATAGAACTTTGGGCTATAATTCGAAAACTGATAGTTAAAAAACCAAGTTTTTTTTCAGTTTTTTGCATTTTCTGAGCATTTTTTTCAAAAGAACTATGCATTTTTTATGTCACTATGTGAAGGTAAACAATTCAACAAAAAGAATGATGGGTTGCAAGTTTTAAAAAAATTATCATTTAAGTTAAAACTTTTTGTTTAAAGTTTAGGCACTTTTATCGGTTTTGTATAAAAACAAATTTTTAAAATAAATATTTTAATGTGAAAAAATTATAGCATATTAGAAACATAAAAAGTGTTCCCCAAACTTAGTGAACAACAAATTATTTGTCCGAGAGAAAAAAAATTATGAGCTGAAAAGCCGGATTTTCCGATTTTATCAGAAAATTTTAGGTTATGTGAAAAAAGTGTCAAACAAAATTTATAGATTATCCACAATTTTTGTATTTAACTTATTTCAATACGACGTCAAGTTTCCCTGGAAATCGTAAAAAAGCATGTTCAATCCCTAAAAGTCACCCCCTACCCTGTTCCGGACCTCCAATCACCTTCAGTTCATTTTTTTAAAATTTCAGTACAGTATATCTCCCCCTTTCACCAAGTTTCATAGTGTTCTTAATTTTGATTTTTTCAAAATGGAATAGCAGCGGTCTAACATTACTGCATAATACCATATTAGTCTACAGTTATCCAAGTAGCTGAGGTATCAACAAAATAAAAACATAATGTAAAAGTGGATGACAAAACTGATTATTGTTTCGTAATAGGCCTACTGAAACTGAACACAAAACAACTTTTTTGAATATTGGTATGTAATTTCCATATAATATCGGCAACTCATTTTACAATTCAATTTGCTTTGTTTTCTGACAGTCCATTAGTACTTCTCTGGCAATGTAGTTTTTTTTTTTTTTTACTATTAGGCTATTATTTATTATGTTAGATTAACTCGAAGAAATTCAATTAATGGCAACATATAAAATAATAATAAAAAATAAAGACTCTCTAGTTTGTTTATAGTATTAAAATTATTAGCATATAATATTCTAATCTCCTATGCTAAATTTAAGTGCTAAGTTAGTGTAAAATGTGATTTCCAGGTGCGTTAATTTCCAAAATTTCTACCCCTGGGGGAAGGACTCCCCAACCCCCCTAGCTTTTGTCTCGATTGACCCCCCTGATCAAACCTCCTTCCGCCGCCACTGCTCCCTTGTAAGGAATGGACTCTGATGAGCCGCTTTCAAACAGAAGTGGGAAGATGCAACAATTGGAAATACAAGTGGGGAATGCCAAATAGTATGTTATGATATTATGGAGCTGAAACTAAAACTATAAATCTGCTCAAAATAACTGCAACTTGTCCTCTCTTCAGTGGGCATTAGTTTGTCTTCATTCAATTGAAAAAAAAAAACATGTCATTATTATTAAGTAGTATTACTTGGGGAGGAGCACTGCAATCAACTCTTCAGCCAATGTATATTTTGCAAAAAACCATACTCAAAATTGGACTAAAAAACATAGAAGGTAATCAACTACTAGAATCTACAGTTTTCTCTGGTCTCAGAGAAACCACTGAGGATGCCACATCACAGTATGGGCGAAATGTCTGGTCATCTTGTAAATATTGTAGATAGTACCTTGACGCGGTTGAAACCGGAAACTCTAGATTCTAGTTATGACACCGGCCGCTTAAGCCTAAGTTCTAAGATTAATCAACTACTGATCTTTTTCAAGAAAGTGGCATCCTCACAATCCGTAAGCTGTACATAAAGTTTCTTTTGTTGCACATTTTCAAGCGTTTAGATTCTCTGTTTTTACCTTTTACACACTCATATGACACAATATTTTCATAAAATATTGTCATAACACCATTATGGCTAGTTAAATCAATTGAACGTACTAATTCCTTTTATGTTGTTTATGTTTTGTATAGTAATATTCATCACTACTTCCGCGAATTAAATATATTTAGTTCTCAATCTATTAAATTTTAATAAAAAGAGTCGATGAATTTTGATTTCAGTTAAAAATTAAGGTGGCAGAGACAATAATCAGATCCAATTATAGGAAACAGACCTGAACCAATGTGAAACTTGAACTCCACTCCCCTCTTCCTCCCCATGCTCACTTAGTAGATGTACAGTGTTCTTCAGCTCTTATATTTGTTTTGCTATTCCTTTAATTTCATTAATTTTATTTTAATTAATCTACATATATATTTATATTACTTTTTTACTTAAAACAAACTTTTAAATCTAATATTCTTTCCCCTTACCTTTGTGTTTTGGATGAAAATTATGAAAAATATTACTAACAATACTTCCTTTTTTTTCTTTTCTTTTAAACATAATTATTTAAAGTTATGTACTTAAATGCCATCGTTCAGCCTTTTAATAACTCTGCACCGTCTGCACAGAGGCTTCCTCCCATGCAGGCCTTTTGTCAATGGCTAATATTATTAAATGGAAAATAGGTTGTATTTAGTTTAATTTATTTTACGATTCTATTTATGATATGCATATTTTATTTTGCTAATAAGTCTAAATTAAATTTTCATTTCTTTATTTTCCGTTCTGGGAAATAAATCAAATTTCCATTGACTTGGACAGACTATTTTTTTCTATAGTCAATTTTAATATCTATGAATAATCTAGCTCCAACAAATTTCAAAAAATAGTTGCATTTCAAATAAATGCATTTTCAAATTAACCAACAAAATAGTTAAATTGGAGTGTTCCTTGGCTTAACTAGTCTAAATTGGACTAGCTTAAAAATAGTTATTGACTGGTACTGCAGGATGTAATGTGATATTTTAAATGTAAACGTATGCCTAAAGTTTAACAAATATTTAAATCTCTTGCCATCAAGGTTTTTAAGAGACCACACATTTTTTGGATCTTGGTGTATTTGTTTTTTGTTTTTTTTTTTTTCAACTTTTGGTGGGTCCCATTATTGACATTTGGATTATTTTTCTAACAAGACTTTATTTGCTGGGTTGATCTTGGCTTGACAATCTCTCATATGCCTCATAGCTACTGTTACTGGTTCATTTAAATTACTGTTTAGTTTGAGTATTCACTATTAAAAGAGTATTTCTCTATTAGATCTCTTTTTCCTTCAAGATATTTTTTATTAGTTCTTATGACACTTGCCAAATAATTTTTCTAGGGATAATTCACTACTTCCTGTATTTTAAGACAGTAAAATTTATTTTAAAGTGAAATGTTCAGTTAACAGGTGAACATTAAGAGGAATGTTCAACAATTGATTTGTTGAAATTGGAGGTAGTACCTTCATAATGTATTTGTAATGACAGTGACTCCATGTTTAGTTTTCCACTCCATTTATTTTATAAGTTCTTTTGCTGTTATTAACTTGTTTTCTGATTTATTGTAGTTTTTTTTCAATTGTTGTTTTAAGAAATTTTCCTTGAACAACACATATTCTACCTCTAAAGCAAGCGCAAAGATATGTTGAATGATTGATTCAGTGGCAAATTTATGTGTGTTTTTTCAAGTTTTTTTATTTTCTCAGCTGTTTTTTTCTGCTTGTTTTACATTTGTCATATAACCAGGTGATTGTATGATTATATAATTAATCTGTCATATAACATTGCTGTGTAATTCATTTTTATTTGGTCAGTTTAGGCAATTCCAGTGATGCTACATTTGACAGAGGCAGTAAGAGTGGTATGATTGGTCTTGACCTACTTTTCGTGTACTTTCTGTTATTTTTTAGGGTTCAAAATAGTGTGAAGAAGAACAAATTATTCTTTATTTATCTATTATTTTTGTTTTTGGTTATTATTATATATATCGATTTCTAATTTCAATTCTTTGGCTATTGACGTGTATTAGTTAACAAAATCGTAGTTGTCATACCTTTAATGATAAAACTAAAAATTTATTTTTTTGTTTCTGCCATATTACAAAAAAAGGTTGCCCTTTCGAGCTCTACACATGCATGGTCACTGATACTTAAAATACAAACAACAAGGAATCAGACCCTCCCACCCACCCATAAATGTAGATGGGGTTGACCCTCCTGCCCACCCATATACTTACAGTGGTGGTGAACCTCCCACCCCCTCTTAAATGTACAGTGGTGGTGATCTTCCTGTCCACCCATACACGTATAGTTGGTGGTAACCCCTCTGCCCACCGTACTCTTAAAGGTGGCCGTGACACCCACATATCAAGGAAATGTTAAATGCTTTCCTAATTAATGTGAAAAAATTAACATTTTCCGGTAGATGACAATTGACTCCTCCTTAATGATGAAGTTGAGCTGGAAATGCTTTCCTTATTTTGTCAGGAAAACAACATTTACTGGGAGAGGACCCTTGCTTTCCTTCCATATTGAGAGTAAGGGAGTTTTATTCACAGCTCCATAAAACTAATACCACACTCCTCCACACCAATGTCTTAATGCGCCACTTATGTAATTTCCTCTACCCTGAGAACACTTTCCGTTGTCAGCCTTGAATACCTCTCAAGTAGGTTTGACTGATCTAAGGATATAAACATCAATCATTTACTTTTTACTTACCTTACAAATTATGTTTTCCTTTGGATTTTTCATGAAAAGTTGTCATTGTTTTATGAGCAAATGGTTTTTAAATAATCGAAAAGTACTTTCTCATAGTATTATGTGAACATTTTCTCGCCGATAATGTTAGTATCTATTGACGTGGATCCGCTTTATTATTATTAACACTTTCTCCTCGTACCCGGCACATATCAGCTGTATTGGCAGGTATAAGGTACCACACACCCACTTACTGACCTTGGCCCACTAAGTCGGCAGATAAGCTACCCCGCCCCGTCCAACCCAGACAGCCTCCTCCCAGTATCTCGGTGGCTCTTATTGGTGTTGACAAACCAGAAATACGCGTGAACATCTGGTTATTAATAGTGGCTAAGTTGTGAAGATTGTGAAATTTTTTTGATAATAGGTGTTTTTGTCTGTCTACGAGAGAAAAACATGGTGTAATAAAGTGTACTTTATCGCATTTACTCTGTTATGTAAGTACATCAGCCATTAGAACTACCCACCATAATAAATAATTGTATACTTTTGTATCATTACCTATTAGATTCCAAAATTACAATATGAAATGAAACGAAGACATTAAATGTTGAAGAATTTTTGTTTTTAAATCCCTATTTTATTTTGTTCTTCTGCACTAAAAAGCCAAAGTTATTGGATGTGAAAAATCTCAGGACTTTGGTTGTTAATACGTATAGGACTCAAGTAAGTGACAATTAGAAAAAGAAAAAGACACAAATTCGATGCTCCTCTCTTATGGTTTCTCATAAACAGACCATAAAGGATAAGACTCGTCAAAAATCCTGATGAAGCTAATTAAATCAATCTAAAAATAAAGTGTAGACACAGTCCAATTTAGACTATGTAATAGCTGTTTATCAAAACAAGTAACTTGTGGTTTTGTTTATTTTCTATTCAACTAATTTTGCATTGCATTATTTTTCGTTATTGTATTTTAGTCTATTGTACGAGTACTTCAAGGCTGAACATTTATGTGTCATACGCGTATAGGGCGAGTGTACCATTGAATGACCACCCACTAGTGAATAACCGTTTCGTATAAATAACATCATATTAAGCTTTTCTTGTTATCTAGTCTAGCACAAACCATTTTAAAAGTTACTTGGAGCCTGATTTGAATCCTCACTGTCACGAGGTCATACAGAAAGTGTCAAACGTATGTTTGTAACACAATAGTATATTTCATAACAAGAGTGGAAAGTGGGGTTTTGCATGTTCGAGACCATATGTTTGAAGTGCGAGACTTGTTGAGCACTTCAAATGGTCGAGAACATACAAAACACTTTCACTCGAGTTTTGAACGATACTTTTCACTACACTACGGAATAAAAACAGGTGTTGTTGACTGTGGAAAATTTTCGGTTGTAAACAATATTACTTTCGGTAGTAAACAATAGACAGCTGTTGAAAATATGATGTTTCGCAGGTTGTAAACACATAACGAAAACAGATAAACTCATAGTAGTGTAGTGAAAACAAAATTACGTGTTCCACCCAGTTCATCTTCCAACTTCCCCACTATAGCGTATCGTACAAACAAGGACAGCTGTATTCATCATTGTTCTTTGATTATTGATTGAAACCGAAATATATTATACTAGGGGACACCCCTGCACGCTTCGCATGCCAACCCCAATGCTCGCTGCGCTCGATACACTTCGGCCTCGGCATGTAACTATTCAATACAAAAATCGGTATATTAACTATATAACGTAACATCACAATATTAAATTTAGTTACAGTATCTCACACACACTAATTGCTTTGCCACAAATTTAGCCTATTTCAAGCATGTTAATTTCATTTATTTTTGTTTAACATCTGAATATTAAACTTATAGTAAAATATTAAATAGTATAATGTCAAACATTCAAAATAGCATGATTATTTATTTACAAAACAGCTGTTATTAATTTACTAAAATCAACCCAATGTTATCCTTATGGACCAATCTTTTAGGGGTGCTTTATACCCCTTAGGAGTACTTTATCTATATGAAAATACTTTAGTTGTATTTAAGACCTAAAGAAACAGTGTACAAAATTTCAGCTCTCTACCTACATGGGAAGTTGGAGAATTAGTGATGAGTGAGTGAGTCATTCAGTCAGTGAGGGCTTTAACTTTTATAGGTATAGATGTAATTAACAGTAAACATGTTAAGGTCTACAATTAATTCTACTTATTTTAAGATCGATATCCTAACCAACAATAATTAATTAAACAGTCGGTCATTCACTGGTGCAATTATTTCTGTACAACTAATTGCAGTTTTGAATACTCTGTTTTAATATAATATATTAAGTTTTATATTTAGGAAGTACAGGAGAGTACGGGCAAGACGTTTAAACCAGTGAGCACAGAATAATTTTACAGAGAAGGAGATTTAAACTATTCCCTACACTGTAGCGTAATAACCTATTTTCCCATGTAAGATCCAAGTTGAAACTCAGGCTTAAACGGTCATTCACTGGTGCACTCACCCTAAGTATTAGTTTTACGATTATTATATACTAACTAGTCGGCAGCCTTTGCTTCGCAACGGAGTGGTGCTTTACGCTCGCTTATTTTTCCTCCGTTCGTGGTTCTCTTTAAACCATCACATCAATATAAAAACTCAGCCTACTATAAGGATGTCCGATTCAAAATTATGGATATCCGAGTTTGAACCACCTAGCAAGGAAAATACAAACGAAGAGGGTCCTACGGTGAAGCCGGCCGACACCACCAAGATGGCACCTCGCTTCATTTACCGTCCTAGTGCGGAGCGTCAAACGCGTAGTCTGCGTAGCGTAGGATATAATATAAAAAATTTGACTTACATATATTTTAATTTATATGTCAGATAGGAAAACTGTGAGAAGGTAGGAAGTCAAACGATTAAAAGCGAACAACAAACAGTACGCTACTATACGAACTTCACGCGCGATGGTTTTACTAATACCACTCTACCACATCATACAAAGAAAAAAAATGCCCTAGAATCGAAATATTTTAATATTATGAAACCTCAAACCTTCTCGTTGACAAACATTCTCTGACCGTAAAATTAAATGTGCCACATGTACTAACTTTTCTTGTCATTTGAATTTTGTAATTGGATTGTCTACTTATTAAAAATATTATTATAGGCAAACTGTTGGTTAAAGCAAAATTATTTTGTTTGATTGCGCATTATAAACCCCTGAACTACACATATTTATTTTCAAAATTTTACTTGACTCTAATAATTTTACTAGTTCTTGATGCAAATAAAGCGCTTACTGTAATTCGTGTACCCCACACGGTGAGACATTCAGGGATTTGTCCAACATCAAGATGGCGAATCCGGGTTCAATTGTTTATGGTACGGCTTGCCGATGCTTACTATTTGTATTACTTGCTGGTGGTACTAACAAACCAAAGCTGTTACTTTGTGGTTTGAACAAACAATAACGACGGGGCACTAAATTAATGTAAAATTGTAGACGTTAAATTTGTATCATCTCTTATTTTTACGTTCAATCTTTGTTGTAGTTAAAAAGTACCAGTATTTCACATCTTTGAAATGTTTGAGACTTTTAAAAATTGCCAAACAAAAAGTACTAATCAGATATACGTGAAAATTGTATATGTATATCGTAGATACATTAACTGACAACCAATTTACAAATTTCCAGTATTTTTTGCAAGTGCAAAAAAAGTTCTTATCAATTTAGTGAAGTAATTTTTTCTCGACACAACCCTTGGCTTCTTCCTGTCCCACAACTCCCACGGCTAATTTATTTCCGGTCTAGATTAATCACAACTAGGGCCTGATAGGTTTTATAAGATAACAATTGTCCGATTGACTTCGTTTTTTGATATTTGTAAACATTAAAAAAGTACTTCCCAGTTAAACGCAAAAATTATTTTAATCCCCATACAAAAATTAAATTTGTACCTTCCAACATTCTTCCCAATTGTGAGCCACCGGATATAAAATTTAGAGAAGGGTTGTGGCGGTCTGATTGCGACGTTGCCTATGTCAATTTTCCATTTTAGCCCTCAAACCTCCGATAACAGCTGGACTATAGTTACCGTGATAAATCTGAATTAAAACATTTCATAATAAAAAGCAAATCGGCAACAGTTTTTGTTATGTTTTTTGTATCGGCTCTCTAAAGTGGCTCTGTAAAGTGGTGATAAACTAACTTCCATCCAAATTTAAACAAAATCAGTTCATTGGTTCCGGAGATATCATGATGTACATCGTTTTTGATGTATGAAAGTTTAAAAGAAGCATAGAACATATTTAAAAAATAGTATATTTTAGGTTAGGGGCTGAGTCATCTGGAATAATTACATTTTAATTCAGCTTATTTGTTACGTAGCAGTTAGAACGTATTAAAAACCTAAGTACAAGTACCATAAAAGTTCTACATTATACTGCACGTATAATTTTACATAGAGATTGATTTATCTCTGGGGTTTTATGAGAATAATACAATACAAAGATCATCCTACACTCATGTAACCTCTCACATTGCCTTTAAGTATGCAAAGAACTGTGTCGGCGTCTCAAATCTGAATGGCAAACGGAAGTGAGATTTGTACGTCCTGGTTCAGTCTATAGACATTGAGCAAGTTCTCCTAAAGGTGCGGTACCAGGCAAACATTTATATACGCCTGCATAGCCAGCACGTTCATATTAATAGTCATTCCTTGGACTTGTCTTCTGTCACAACATGTTTAGTTTTTAGGATAAAATCCTGGTTCAGTCTAGACATTTAGCAAGTTCTCCTAAAGGTGTGGTACCAAGTAAACATTTATATACGACTGCATAGCCAGGACGTTCATATTAATAGTCCTTCCTTGGACTTGTCTTCTGTCACAACATGTTTAGTTTTTAGGATAAAATCCTGGTTCAGTCTAGACATTTAGCAAGTTCTCCTAAAGGTGTGGTACCAAGTAAACATTTATATACGACTGCATAGCCAGCACGTTCATATTAATAGTCCTTCCTTGGACTTGTCTTCTGTCACAACATGTTTAGTTTTTAGGATAAAATCCTGGTTCAGTCTAGACATTTAGTAAGTTCTCCTAAAGGTGTAGTACCAAGCAAACATTTATATACGCCTGCATAGCCAGCACGTTCATATTACTAGTCCTTCCTTGGACTTGTCTTCTGTCACAACATGTTTAGTTTTTAGGATAAAATCCTGGTTCAGTCTAGACATTTAGTAAGTTCTCCTAAAGGTGTAGTACCAAGCAAACATTTATATACGCCTGCATAGCCAGGACGTTCATATTACCAGTCCTTCCTTGGACTTGTCTTCTGTCACAACATGTTTAGTTCTTGGATAAATCCTGGTTCAGTCTAGACATTGAGCAAGCTCTCCTAAAGGTGCGGTACCAAGCAAACATTTATATACGCCTGCATAGCCAGGACGTTCATATTACCAGTCCTTCCTTGGACTTATCTTCTGTCACAACTTGTTTAGTTCTTGGATAAGTCCTGGTTCAGTCTAGAAACTTAGCAAGTTATCCTAAAGGTGCGGTACCAAGCAAACATTTATATACGCCTGCATAGCCAGCACGTTCATATTACTAGTCCTTCCTTGGACTTGTCTTCTGTCACAACATGTTTAGTTTTTAGGATAAAATCCTGGTTCAGTCTAGACATTGAGCAAGTTCTCCTAAAGGTGCGATACCAAGCAAACATTTATATACGCCTGCATAGCCAGCACGTTCATATTACCAGTCCTTCCTTGGACTTGTCTTCTGTCACAACATGTTTAGTTCTTGGATAAATCCTGGTATAGTCTAGACATTGAGCAAGCTCTCCTAAAGGTGCGGTACCAAGCAAACATTTATATACGCCTGCATAGCCAGGACGTTCATATTACCAGTCCTTCCTTGGACTTATCTTCTGTCACAACTTGTTTAGTTCTTGGATAAGTCCTGGTTCAGTCTAGACACTTAGCAAGTTATCCTAAAGGTGCGGTACCAAGGAAACATTTATATACGCCTGCATAGCCAGCACGTTCATATTACCAGTCCTTCCTTGGACGTGTCTTCTGTCACAACATGTTTAGTTTTTAGGATTAAAAAAAATCTATTTGACGTATATTGAAACAGCACTAAACGTGTCTGGGAAAGTAGAGGATGGGTCGCCCTGCACACTGTGTCTGTAAGTAGCGATACCATTTACATATGTGATACATACATGATCTTACATTATTTGTATTTGTGTGTTAGAAAAGTTCACATACACGTTAAGACTATAATGTTTGTTGAGATATTAGTAGTGATGCACAACTAAATATTGCTGTCTATTGTATGTTGAGTGCTGTAATGTAGATATGCTATTTGAATTGGTATAGGTGCTTCTAAATTAGAGAGCAAGATACTGAACGAATCTCAATGATTGATTGACATAATGAAAAAAAATAAATAGCTACACGAAAAATTGAACATTAACTAATTTATATTTCAAATTAACAAATTATCTAGACAGAAAAGGTAACGTATTAAAGGTCGGCATGCTGTTAAAAATAAACAGCAATAAATATAAAAGGTGTTTAATAAACCTGTTTAGTCACAAACATTACTATTATTTTCAGTCAATAATGGAAACACTAACACATTGCAATTTTGAACTACATATTGTCATTTGGTTTAGTCTCAAACAATTACGTAAACATTTATTACATCAAGCTAACAATAAAATTTCAAACGCCTTGCATTTTGAACTACCGGTACATATTTTCATATATTTTATTCTCATACTGCATATTTATTACGTTCAGCCAACAATGTAAACGCAAGCAACTTGCATTGTTGAACTGCACATTGTTATACGATTAGTATCAAACTGAAGGCCTTTATAAACATTTAGTACATGTTAGTTATAAATATTAAATTTATCATGTTAGAGTTCTTTTAGTTTAGAATTTTCCTGTGTACATATAATGTACCTATAACTTATACATATATGAATTGAATATACAGTATTGTAGATTAAATGATATTATGATGACGACTCGAAAAAACACTGTAAACATGATACGGATATATCATTTTATTTCAAAACAGTGGGTGACAAGTCGTGCCTGATGATGTCGATAGGGGAAGAGGAAGGCGATTGCTCCTGTAGCCTACAAGAGAAAGCGTGAAAATGCGAGGACCGATTGCGCAACTGATGCTCTGTTTGTGATGTGCGATATGATCCAGACGCGGGCTGTCGTGAGTGCGTCTGTATAGCTGAACTTCCGCCGCCGAGTTTCTCCAGAGTTTATTTGTCCAAAGGAGAAAGAGTTATCCAATTTCATTTACTACCCATTGCCGTAAATCTCGTCAAGGATATAAATTCTGTTTTCTCTTTTGGAAGAACATTTTTAAATGATGGATGTTACATGTGATAAGAAAGTTAAATACGCGTAGACTTATGAAGTCGTGAATCTACTCATGACGTCCTACAACAAGCAACTGTAAATGCAAAAAACAATGTTTCTACTGTAGTGATATATATATTTTAAATAATTTTATTTACATTTTTCAGAATATGAACCAAACAGAAAATCTGCTATGAACATTACATCATCATTTATAGTTGCTTTAGCAATATGGCGGCTCTACAAAAATTACAAGTTTCATTTGTGAGGATATGAGAGTATATTGTAATGAGTCAAAAAATATAAATAAACACCCTTGACGCAGATATCAGTAGTCATAAATTTTATCATTTTAATGAGAAGTGTGAATTATGAAAACGCTAATTATTACTGCCGTTTATTGAAACATTTTGGCTATATTTTGTCTTCAACTATTAACAAAATTGTTCTATTTAAGCTATTATCATACTCAACATTCTCTATTTTTACATTCATAAATTGCATAATAGCATCTTTTACTGTGTCCAGTTACAACACAGATTATTCTGCTGTTTCATTTTATTTATTGGATACCAACAAAAGATGCCCACCGTGTACAGTTGGCTAACAACAACAATTTTACATTTCAATTTAAGTTTTTGTCATGTGTTATAGAACTTTTTTAAAATTGATTGGAAAGTATATATTTTGTTTGATAAAAAACAATATTACGTGAAGATGTTAGTTTTTGTTGAGTATGATACTAACGGATATTTTTTAAGATGTACTTGATGTGTTTTATATTTAATGGTCCATGCTTCTTAATGATAGGAAATAAAAGGAAATTAAGACCACAATAAGCAAACAGCAACACTCGTGTATACGATAGATAACTACCGTAGGTAACCTATGTACAAACAGGCAAACATTTATCATCGAACTAAAGAGAAATGTCTACATTGTACACTTCCTTGTCAGTTGTTTGATCTGTATTATCTATATATGTTTAGAATATATTTTATAAATGTTTCTCCAAGTTGTACGTATTGTGTAGAAGAGTTGTTTTCATAGCTATATCTACAGTGAAGCTGTGCTCTGGAAGAGTGCTTGATGGTTTTATAACTAACTAACGCTTTTTAGTATTGTACAAGCTGGGGATTGTGTTGTAGATGGGCGCTATCCTCATACAACCTGGAAAAATGTTTATAAAATATATTCCCGTAAGCGTCTTCGATGTTCGTCGCAACTACAGAAGGTACACTACCTTACATGCCGTGCATATACACGCAAAGTGGGTGATTACAATGCCTTACATACCGTGCATATACACTCAAAGTGGGTGGGTACAATACCTTACATGCCGTGCATATACACTCAAAGTGGGTGGGTACAATTCCCTACATGCCGTGCATATACACTGAAAGTGGGTGGGTACAATACCTTACATGCCGTGCATATACACTCAAACTGGATGGGTACAATACCTTATGCCGTGCATATACATTCAAAGTGGGTGGGTACAATGGCCCCCCATATAGACCACGGCCAGCAGGGAGGAATCACTGATTCTTGGATGGGTAGGATGATGGTACTGTGAAGATGTAGAGATGTTGGCTGGTTCGCTTGAGAGAAGAAGGTGGGCAGTTGCTGCAACATTATTTAACATTAACATTAACAAACAAAACAGTTTGTAGAAGGTATATCCCGTTTACTGAATGAACCAAGTCCCTTGATGTTAGATGTGAGGTGAAAACACGTTCCATATTCAATAGCAAATCGACATTTCTGGAAGTGGACCCTTAAATCCTCTATGACATTGAAAATCGATGCCAAGCAATCCTGAATAAATACACGAATAAAGCAATCCTTATAAGATATCCAAGTACAGTATACGACAATATTAGGCTAATAGTGATAGTACATAGTTTCGTCTGTTTAAATCATGACAACGTAGTTTCAGACACACCGTGGGATAAGCGTCAGGCTTTACATAGTTTCTTCTGTGTAAATGATGACAACGTAGTTTCAGACACACCGTGGGATTAGCGTATGGCATTACATAGTTTCGTCTGTGTAAATCATGACAACGTAGTTTCAGACACACCGTGGGATAAGCGTCTGGCTTTACATAGTTTCTTCTGTGTAAATCATGACAACGTAGTTTCAGACACACCGTGGGATAAGCGTCTGGCTTTACATAGTTTCTTCTGTGTAAATCATGACAACGTAGTTTCAGACACGCCCTGGGATTAGCGTATGGCATTACATAGTTTCGTCTGTGTAAATCATGATAACGTAGTTTCAGACACACCGTGGGATAAGCGTCTGGCTTTACATAGTTTCTTCTGTGTAAATCATGATAACGTAGTTTCAGACACACCGTGGGATTAGCGTATGGCATTACATAGTTTCGTCTGTGTAAATCATGATAACGTAGTTTCAGACACACCGTGGGATAAGCGTATGGCATTACATAGTTTCGTCTGTGTAAATCATGATAACGTAGTTTCAGACACACCATGGGATTAGCGTATGGCATTACATAGATTTGTATGTGTAAATCATGACAACATAGTTTCAGACACACCGTGGGATAAGCGTCTGGCTTTACATAGTTTCGTCTGTGTAAATCATGACAACGTAGTTTCAGACACACCGTGGGATAAGCGTCTGGCTTTACATAGTTTCGTCTGTGTAAATCATAACAATGTAGTTTCAGACACACCGTGGGATAAGCGTCTGGCTTTACATAGTTTCGTATGTGTAAATCATGACAAATAGTTTCAGACACACCGTGGGATAAGCGTCTGGCTTTACATAATTTCGTCTGTGTAAATCATGACAACGTAGTTTCAGACACACCGTGGGATAAGCGTCTGGCTTTACATAGTTTCATTGTGAACAACACATTGGCTATTCTCACAATAACTAAAAGCCTTACAATGACATTCTCAACTGTATAAGAGACAATTAGCCGTTAGTTTATATGACGATTCAGATTTTGAAGTGAACTTTCGATATCTCCATTCGTAGGTTTAAGTGGCCGGTGTCATTACTAAAAACTAAAGCTTCCATAACGACCGCGTCAGTGTGTTATTATTTACAATATTTATATCACAGTTTCGCCGATGATGTGATATGGCAACCTCGCATGAGCGAAATGTTTGGTGATGTACATATTGTAAATAACACATTGACGTGGTTGTTACGGAAGCTTTATTTATTAGAAACTTTCGATGAAATTATTTTTCTGTGGTAAATTTTTAAACAGTACTCGAAAAGAAGTGAACATTGTAATACTCGTATTTGATTATCATTGTATATCGATGTAGTCCAGTTACTGATATCATGGGTACACTAATTTAATAAACTAAGTTTAGTTTATTAAATTCCAGCTTCATAACTTAAGGTTCTCAGTTCAATTCTAATCAGTCAAAACAAATTTTGAAGAGGATCAGCTGATAACCACAGACTGGTTGTATCAAAATTCCCACCCTATTAAGCGTACCATCAGGTACATTCGAACACTTAACCCCGTTAAACAGGTGCAACTTCCGCCCATAATAATGTCCGAATTCACACCCCTGACTTTGCTTCAATATGTTGTCTGTTCATTTGCCATTAGGCAATTAATTGGAGTTAATGACATTTTCCAAGAACATTCAACCTTGGATAATAACAAAGACAACATTCGCTTGTCATTCTAAATCCATATTTCTCATGTCTTGGTGATGGACGTCTTAAAAATCCGAGTAAAGAGGATACAGAAATCCGAGTAAAAATTGTTTTCACATGGGGATTCTTATAGTTCGTATTTACCTTTTACTCATACAATATATCAAATTCTCCAAAAATTCATATTATGGGACTTTCTAAAAGTCCTACTTTGGGTTACCGCAAGAATTCGTGGTATTGTTGAAATTCGATAAAGTGATTCTTCCTCGCATACCTCTGCGACAGACGAAATCGAAAGCACGCGAGACCTCGGCGAGAATGACCAAAGTGGAGACGGGCCTGTGTGTCGGAGCGGTCTTGCCTTTTTTGGCGAGTGGAAGCGAGTGGGACGGCCGGCTGCCCGTCAGTCGACGCTCGCTGTGCCTCAGCGCTGGGCGACCGTGCAGTGCTGTCCGCGTGTTGTGTCCTACCTCCTGTGCTCACGGTTAGGAATACGGCACCAGCCGCTTTTTGTTTTTACATGTGAGTATCAATATTTATATATCCTTATATTTCGCTATAGTGGTTAATTTATGCTTTTTGAAATTACATGTCGATATAAATAAATATATTAACTTATATTGAATTAGTATTTTGTTAAAAACCACAAATTATTATTACTTTGTAATCGGTATATTATAACAACAATTAATGAAGAATATATGCTCTTATATTTCGAAATAAAACTATTCATAAATTTAAAGAAAATATCCATTATCATTAAATTAGTTTATGGATTTTATATCTAATTTATAAATTGATAAATCGGTCATTATATGTTCTATGTACTAACCGTACCATACAATATTAGAAATATCGGAACCCAGCGTTAAAGTCTCTCTGCTTGTGCATAGACAAAGGAAAACAAACTTTTATTGTACAGTTTTAATCTGGATTTGGTAACTATTATTGAGGATGCAAGTCTGTAATTTGCAGAACGAACCGTCAATCTGCATCTGAAAGTAGTTAGTCCTCCATCGAGATACAAAACTGTCATTGCGTCCGTTTATGACTTTGACTACTCAAGTTCACGTGTTATTGAAATTTTGTAATGTTTCATTTCATGAGACAATATTCTAAAGTTTAATTTTGATTTAAACTTTTAGAGAGTACAAATTAACAAATCAATAACAGACCGTTTGTACCCATGTAAATTACTGTGTGAAAATGCTCACTTCGTTCCTACTTACTTTTCTAAACTATATGAGCTTTCATACCAACTGTCGTAACACTTTTTACTTCGCCTCTTGTGGACAAATAAAGGCCTGTTCATTTAATTTAATTCAGTTTATAAACCTGACAAAATTAAGCCTTTTATAGTGTTTAATATGTTAACAAAGTCAATGAACTATTTAAACGTATATTCACTAAATAAATTATAGTAGGGGTTTCTCCTTTATAACAAGTTTTATATCTGAATTGCTGCCAATGCTATAAAGTTATATATTTGTTTGTCAGTTTTTTTGGATACGCAGTTGAACTATATTCAAACAATACAGGTTGTAAATAATTCTTTAGAAGAAGGAAATTTTGAACAGTTGCTTATATTCTCATTCAAAAAATTAATACAAGGAAAATAATTGATAATTTTTAAAAAGATGTCAAAATAAACTCTGTTTCAATTGTTGGGTTACTAGATTTTTTATAAGCTTCAAAACCATAAGTATTATTTGTTGAGCACTAAACGAATTTCAGCAACAAGTTTGTTTTTACATATATTATACTTATGTACATTTTATAATGATATAAATTGTAAATGACAACCTTACTAAAATGTAAGAAATATTTGTCTTCGATTGTCAACCCTAGGTAGGAAATGACGTAAGCTCGTCCGTAAATTCTACCTTCAGCGCTTATCATCACTCTTTCGTCACTACCTTTTTTAGTACCTCTAAAATCACAATCGTGTGTCCTACACAGTGACAATTCCATTATCTAGAGTGGTGTGGTCCATCCTCCATCCTTTCTAACTCTCCATTACAGTCCCTCACGTCGTCCTTGTCTGGAACGTACTGTTTATTTGTTAATACATACTTTTCTACAAATTCAAATGAAAAGTGTAAGTCAGTTTTTCCATACAATGAAACATTGGACAATTTCAGTTACACGTGAACTTGAGTAGTCAAAGTCATATACCACCGCAATGACAGTTTTGTATCTCGATGGAGGACCAACTACTTTCAGATGCAGAATGACGGTTCGTTCTACGAATTTCAGATATGCATCTTCAATAATAGTTACCAAATCCAAATGTACCAATATAAGTTTGATTTTCATTGTTTGTATGCATGAAGTAGAGACTTTAACGCTAGATTACAATATTACTCATTTTCCATAGCAAGCAATGACCAGTTTATCACATGAGACATACATCAATTCCAAAATGATTTTCAATAAAAATGATAAATTATACTAACTTGTTCTTTAAATTTATCTAATAGTTTTATTTCAAAATATAATAATCTATATTATCCATTAATTGACGTCAAAATATGTCGATCACACAGTGATAATAATATCTGGTTTTACCATCTTTGCAAACGTAAGGTCTTATGAAAAATCAGTTTCGCTGGGGCTTTTAGATCAAAACCCATATTCAACTGCTGTCTGTTGTCCCAGGTGTAAAGGGACAGTTTAAGGCCTTACAGCTTCATTTATACGTTACATCACATAAACTAAATATTACTTCATAAGATAATAGCTGCTGGAAAACTGTAGACGTGAAACCCCTTCCTGCAGCTTGATCACCGGAGCGCAATTTCCTCTCAACTAAACTTCCTTCCGGGTTTGCTGAAAGACCCACAAATCTAGCTGGAATAGACAACGAAAGCAAAACTGGTCATTGTTAACACGGATTTGATAATTATTCAATTAGAATATTCTGAAATTTGCAGAAAAACATCATTCAGCATCTAAAGGCATTAAAGCTGGAACGGAGTTCCTGCGAAGCAGAATTTACTCAACTGATAATATATCATTAGTAATATTTATCTATAAGTGCAGTAGATAAATGGAGAGACTTAATTCCATAACTTTGTATGGATATTTTAAAATCATCACAAACTCTACATCCGTTTGGACTTACGTTTCTTCCATCTGTTCATACGTGATGATTACAGTGTATTTATCAAGCTAAACAACGACGTATAACAGATTATCATTAAATTTCATTTTATAGTTCTCAATAGTTTAGTTCTTAATGTATTAATAATGCTAAGATGGGTTCTTTCATGGTCAAATGAATGGAAATCAAGAACAATGACTAGCCTGTCACTATATCAACAATAGTTGGTGTTACAGCTGATTAATGATGTTACAGTATTAATCAACAAATAAACAATAACAAAATATTTTAACTGCTGACAGATTAGTTTATTATTCTTAATTTTAACAGTTTATGGCTTCAAGCATGCTTGGTACTATTATTTAATGGTGAAAGATCTCCTGAATCGATGTTTGGAATAACTCATGGTTTTCCTCGGTCTGCTCCCTCGGCAGTGTTGCTTGCTCCACTTACTGTATATATAACACAGCCCCAGGCGACCAGTCGAGGCCTACAACACAATGTGAATGAGTGGGCGGGCCACTGTTGCTCAATTCTGTACCACGACCAGCTGCGACTCTTAATTGACAACCGCCCTATGGGACTCTTAGCAAAATTGTAGACATACAATTTAAAAATTAACCAACATGAGAGCACTGCCCAACATAGGGGCGGAAGCAAATACATATAAATTATTTTCTCCAAGCCAATTTTAAAAATTAACAAAGGTTTAGAAAATTCACTATGGATTTAAATGAAAAGGTCACGTGAGAGCACCAAATGTAAGGCTGGTTCCGAAGGCAAGGTCATGGGATGGGTATCAAACAATACCCTTATACGGCTACAAATGGGAAACGGGTAGACCGTGACATAAGTACAAAATGAGACGTCCAAGTGATTAAGTACAAAAACAGGCTTCTATATTCTTACATATGAGACGCCGACACAACGTTGTTGGTATTTTAAGGCGAATATGAATGGTTATATGAGTGTACGATGAGTGTGGATGAGTGTAGTCTGGTTACTATCTAAGTTCAACTGTTCCTCAGAAAGGGCAAATTATTAATAGCCCAACAGCCAGGGCAACTAAGGGGCCTACAGCTTTTCGTGGAATCCGAACCAGTAGTGCTGGTCTGATTTTCAGCTAATTGACAAGCCTAATACTCAGTTATCTCCTCCACACAAAATCCGCACAATGATTTAACACTCAACATGGACACCCCAGTCTTCTCGAGTAGTGTCCACGCCGATAGCAACCATCAAGCGGACGCCATGTCAGTATTAAGAGGACCGAGCATCCAACCTATCACCTACAATCTCCCAAACACTTTGTCCCAATGTAGCTGGGTTACAGCAGTGCGCCACCAGTGCCGACAATTTGGAAATGGGCAGACCGTGACATAAGTACCAAATGAGACGTCCATATGATAGATGCAATAAAAACCTATATAGCTCCAAATGGGAAACGCGCAGGCTGTGACATAAGTACAAAATGAGCCGTCCAAGTGATTAAGTCCAAAAACAGGCTTCTATGTGGCTCCAGTTTGGAAAGGATGTAAGTACCAAATGATACGTATGTGATAAATACCAAAAAAAACCTATATGGCTCCGATTGGGAAATAAGAAAGCTATAAGATAAGTAGACTGTCATGTTGACTTTAAATGCGAAGGCTGTAGATAAGTAGGAAAGACCCCCCCCACCCCCCGTTCGTGATGGCTTCAGACATGAAGGCTATGGATACGTAAGAAACATAACTCTCCTCTATGATGACTGGAAATGGATAGACCGTGTTATAAAAGTATCAAACAAAATCCCTGGACAGAATGTTTGATAATCGTTCATAAGTTGTCTGTAACAAGTTAGCCATAACTTGTTGTGTCTCATTACGATGAAGTTGTAGCAACAATTTGAGCCAGGACTTAATTTCTTCTTGTTGTGAAAGCCACGTGATTCCCCCAACACCACTACGTTACAAGTTTTAATTCGTATCAGAATCATTTAGCAGCCCTTGCTTCACCTGAGTAACAGGTACAGTATAATCATTTTACTTTATACGTCAGTAGACCTCTTAGACCCCAGCTAATTGCTTTTTACAAAGATTTGATGCCTTTAGCTGTGTCTATAATACAACTAAATGCATACTTCTCTCTCTACATATGCAATGTCATTACGAGAAAAACATACACGCACGATCACTGACTTGAAATATATCACCAGTGAAACGAATTCCTCCAGCTCCAAGTGATCAATGGCGATGGTATAAGTGATGGTACCTCTCTAGGTCTGCCAAGATACGAGGGGAGTGCTTTTATCTTAAGGCCACTCCGGATGACTTTTATGAAGATTCATTGACAAACTTCAGAACTTTCAAACTTGACTGGTATTTAATGCTATAATGAAGAACAAATATTTTCTTAACGTTAGTTTGCAATTTTGTTTTACGAGTTAAAAAGGAAATATCATGGCATATATTCACTTATTATCTAACCAGTAATTATTTATTTATTCCACAATTTAGAAACACGATAGATAATATCATTTGATATGACTGCGTGCCTTTTAACAAGTTTTCAACAAGTACTTTTTAAACCTGGAACTTGTCGTGGGAACGTGTGAAATATTGGTATTTTTCTTAAAACTAAAAAATTGTTCCCAATTATTCTTTGTTCATTATTGAATTGAATTCCTACAATACTGCAATAATAGAAATGTAGTGAAGAGTTAGTTAAAAAGGGAAACGGGTGGTTTTAAATTAATATTAGTCTACATCGAAAAAGAAAGAAAATTAAATTTAAAATTCATTTCGTCCAATAATAATAATAATAATAATAATAATAATAATATTCTTTATTGCCATAAACACAATACATTGTTGTATAGCATGCGTCACAATTAAGTAAAGTTAAACAAATAAATAGGTTAAAACAAATATATATATATTTATGTAATAGCCTACACAGGAATCGTTGAAATGTTTGATTTTTAGTGCGCAGTCATCTCCAAAAACTCCGATACGCTATAGAAAGCTGCATTGACGAAGAAACGCCGCAATTTCCCCTCAAACAGTGTTCCGTTGGACTCGCCTCTTATATCTTCCGGTAACGCGTTGATCAGCTTGGCCCCTACTTCGGACGGCAGTGCTTCGTAAGCCTGGAGCCTATGCTGTCCGGTTCTGAGCATGTTCCTCCCCCTGGTGTTGTGATCATGCACGTCCCTTCCCCTTGTTAGTGTATATTTATTTTTACAGTATCGAACTGTTTCAAACATATAAAGGGTTCATCTCTAAATCCCAATTTTGCAATAATTCTCACAGCCTTTTTTTGTAAAATAAAACATCTCAAAAAATTAAATCTTGCACAACCCCCCCACAACGTAATTCCATACGACAGGTGTGGATATATAAGACCGTAATAGGCCATTTTCAATAATTGGGTGTTACAAAAATGTGCCAAATGTCTAAGTGCATAAATGCCAGAGGATATTTTATCACATATAGCATCTATGTGTGCATTCCACGTGAGTCCTCTGTCAAGGTGTATTCCTAGAAATTTGGTCTCATTTACTTCTTCAATTTCAGTATCATTGAGTATTACTGATGGACCGCATTCTTGGAGTGCTCTACGTCCAGAAAAAAGTATGTAATTGGATTTTGACTCGTTTGTTTGTAAATTAATGTCTAATAAAGATTGAATACAAACGTTCAAATTAATAAAACTTTGTTTTTCCAATGTTTCTTTACAATTTCCATGGAATGTTATATTTGTATCATCAGCGAATTGTACCATCTGACCTTCGGTCAATGAGGACTTTAGATGATTTACATACAATAAGAAAAGGATTGGGCCAATGATAGATCCCTGTGGGACACCATGCTCAACAGTCATACTTTTTGAAAGAAATGTGTTTATTTCCACTTGTTGTGAGCGGTTGTGAAGATATGATTTCAGCCATGAGAGTGGAATTCCCCGTATGCCACTATTGTGTAATTTTGAAATTAGAATTTTGTGATTTACACAGTCGAAGGCTTTGGACAAGTCCAAGAAAACACTAAGACTAGATTCTCTTCTGTCCAGTGCTTCCATGACCGTATCAACTAGTTTAGTTACAGCCTCAATCGTGCTTTTCCCTTTTCTAAAACCAAATTGTTCATTATTGAGGATTTTAAATTGATCAATAAATGAAAAAAGTCTATGTAGGAACAATTTTTCAAAAACCTTACTAAAAATTGGGAGAATTGATACGGGTCTATAATTATTTACAGAATTTGTTTCCCCTTTTTTAAAAATAGGGATAACCTTAGCTTTTTTCATCAGGCTTGGAAAATAACCAGATTCAAATGACAGGTTAACTAGTTTGGTTAATGGGTTCAGTAGATTATGAAAACACTGTTTAAGGAGCCATGCAGACACACCGTACGTATCCGTCGAATGCTTTGGCTTCAAGTCCCTGAACATTCCAGCCACCTCCTCCTCAATCACAGGAGCCAACCACATGGATGCCTGTACATCCATTGCAGGGACTCGGTTGTTGGTAGAAGAAGAACGTTTTCCGACATTTACAAAAAACTCATTTAACTTCTCCGCAATTTCGTAGGGATCTTTCACTATATTGTTGTTTATCAGCAATTTTTTCGGACCTCCTTGCTTTTCCTTTCTAATATTATTGTTTATTATTTTCCAGGTTGTTTTTGATAAATTACTAGAGCTTTTTAGTTGTTTACTGACGTTGTATGCCTTAGCTGCTTTAATCACTTTTTTGTAAATTCTTTTGTAGTTTTTAAAAAAAATTTTAAATTTTTCACTAGTTGATGTTTTGGACCTTGAGTAATACTCTTTTAATTTTGTTCTGGAAGCCAAAATTCCTTTTGTAATCCAGTTAGAATGGATGTGTTTTATTTTCCTCGTTACCCTTTTTTGAGGAATGGTTTTAAATGGTTTTTGAGGAATGGTTTTAAATGGTTTTTAATGGCTTATTCTCCATGGTTTTAACAGAATAAGATGTTATTACGCATCGTTTACGGTTGAAAACGAAGAATGTTTCAGAACAAAATACGTACCTTGATATAGTATATATGTTATTGCGCATCGTTTACGGTTGAAAACGAAGAATGTTTCAGAACAAAATACGTACCTTGATATAGTATATATGTTATTGCGCATCGTTTACGGTTGAAAACAAAGAATGTTTCAGAACAAAATACGTACCTTGACATAGTATATATGTTATTGCGCATCGTTTACGGTTGAAAACAAAGAATGTTTCAGAACAAAATACGTACCTTGACATAGTATATATGTTATTGCGCATCGTTTACGGTTGAAAACAAAGAATGTTTCAGAACAAAATACGTACCTTGACATAGTATATATGTTATTGCGCATCGTTTACGGTTGAAAACAAAGAATGTTTCAGAACAAAATACGTACCTTGATATAGTATATATGTTATTGCGCATCGTTTACGGTTGAAAACAAAGAATGTTTCAGAACAAAATACGTACCTTGACATAGTATATATGTTATTGCGCATCGTTTACGGTTGAAAACAAAGAATGTTTCAGAACAAAATACGTACCTTGACATAGTATATATGTTATTGCGCATCGTTTACGGTTGAAAACAAAGAATGTTTCAGAACAAAATACGTACCTTGGCATAGTATATATGTTATTGCGCATCGTTTACGGTTGAAAACAAAGAATGTTTCAGAACAAAATACGTACCTTGACATAGTATATATGTTATTGCGCATCGTTTACGGTTGAAAACAAAGAATGTTTCAGAACAAAATACGTACATTGACATAGTATATATGTTTTTGGGTTTTAATTACGCTAACGATTTTTTAAAATTCGTATAAACTATGACTAAACAAGGATTAGACTAATATTCAATGGTTTTAATGGCTGACCCACAAATAATCTTATTATACAGTTGTAAAATACGATTGGAAACTGCAATAGCATTTTATATAGTCACCCTAATAATATTGCCAGTTACACAAAGACGCAGTTGAGTGTGTCTATTGTACTATTACTACTGTCTATTAGTGTGGGTCAGACGTTGATATCTCTTGCCGGATGGCTGCAATTCCAGAGGCCAATGCTCCAAACACCTGCCCTCTTTAATCGCTCTCCCATCTATAGAAGAACAACTGTTTTGTCAAATACTTGATTACTACAATTTAAATATTATTTTAAGGTTCTTTTAGTGATTTCATGGAGATAATGGAAACTGGAGATGATACAACATTAATTACAATGATGTTTTGAAGGAAATACACTGAAGTAAAAAGAGGCTGCAAATAATTTGCTAAAAACGCAATATTCACGTTTTTGTATGTGTAGATGTTGGCTTAAAAAAATAAATTAATAAATAGATAAATTGCACCCACAAAATAAGTCTATTCTGTTAAAAAGGAACTTATTCGACAGAGTTTAAACAGGAATTAGTCTGGACTGAACAGTGGCAAGTAGCAGCCAGTCCTTCTGTTCTGGACTGGACAGTGGCAAGTAGCAGCCAGTTCTTCTGTCCTGGACTCAACAGTGGCAAGTAGCAGCCAGTCCTTCTGTCCTGGACTCAACAGTGGCAATTAGCAGCCAGTCCTTCTGTCCTGGACTCAACAGTGGCAAGTAGCAGCCACTCCTTCTGTCCTGGACTCAACAGTGGCAAGTAGCAGCCAGTCCTTCTGTCCTGGACTCAACAGTGGCAAGTAGCAGCCAGTACTTCTGTCCTGGACTCAACAGTGGCAAGTGGCAGCCAGTCCTTCTGTTCTGGACTGAACAGTGGCAAGTAGCAGCCAGTCCTTCTGTCCTGGACTCAACAGTAGCAAGTAGCAGCCAGTCCTTCTGTCCTGGACTCAAGAGTGGCAAGTAGCAGCCAGTCCTTCTGTTCTGGACTGAACAGTGGCAAGTAGCAGCCAGTCCTTCTGTTCTGGACTGAACAGTGGCAAGTAGCAGCCAGTCCTTCTGTTCTGGACTGAACAGTGGCAAGTAGCAGCCAGTCCTTCTGTTCTGGACTGAACAGTGGCAAGTAGCAGCCAGTCCTTCTGTTCTGGACTGGACAGTGGCAAGTAGCAGCCAGTTCTTCTGTCCTGGACTCAACAGTGGCAAGTAGCAGCCAGTCCTTCTGTTCTGGACTGAACAGTGGCAAGTAGCAGCCAGTCCTTCTGTCCTGGACTCAACAGTGGCAAGTAGCAGTCAGTCCTTCTGTCCTGGACTCAAGAGTGGCAAGTAGCAGCCAGTCCGTCTGTTCACAATACTACTGTATAGGCATTCTCCTTTTATGAAGTGAAATACCATTGGAGATAATTATAGCCAGTAGTGAAACAGGTTTTATATTTGGAGTTCTGTGAAAATGAAATTACAAAAACTATTCCAATGTTTTTCTAGTGATTGTGATGTTGTTACTACGTCTTTGCTGTGTCATAAAATTATAGTCAACGATGTATTTTATGTTTGATATTTGTCAATTGTTTTTATAATTATGCATTTTATTTATGTTCTGTTTTATTATATTTTTTATGATTCAATTTAGTAGTGGTAGAGCACATTTTATTCCACAGTTCCATAATTATATAAATTTCACTGCAAATATTTATTTTGCCACCACCAAAAACAAAAATAGATAAATAATATAGCATAATGTTGTTTATATTTATTTATTTTAGATTTTCATATAATACTGTTTATTGTTATTAATACAACAGGAATTATGAATGTATGTAAGATGAAAACAGTCTCAAAACCCATCATCTAGGGAGATAAAGTCACTAAGAGTTTGTTTCATAGTTTGTAAAATGATATAAGTAAATAAGTAATGAAAGACTTCTTCTTCAAAAAAGGAATAGTAAAAAAATTGTGAGTTATTTAATTTCTTCTAAATCGCACGAACAGTCTTTATTTAGTAAAGTACTGTATGGTGAGTTAATATTATTTCTGTTTACCAACATTAAATGATTTAACTGTATTTTGTTCGGTCAAATACTTATGAAATAAGAAGAGTTTGTGTAAATTTCATATTAAGGATTACAACGACACATTAGATCCTATTTGCAGTGACGAATATCTTGATGGTTTTACTGCCTCACATGTTAATCTTGTTATACTATTACATGTAAGTGAGTATGTGTGTTACGTTGTGTAGGTATACCAGACAAACCCCACCTTCTATACAATAATGAGCACATTACGACAACTCGATGCAGACAATGGATTTATGTTCTGTCTTTGTTTTATAGCCTTTTTACAGTTGATTCCATTACCGATTCACTCCACAAACTATCAACTACAGAGTCGATGTTGACAGACTTGACATTGTCATCCATCAAGGCCTGCCCGGATCCTGTTCCTGGCGTTCTAGATGTCCTGGTGGCTGGCCGACTTCGAGACACGTTCTGGACCCCCTTGCCGTTGGCTGACCTCTACTAAAAACTGCTCTTTAACAATCCTTTCTGCACCAATCTTCTGCCACCGAGACCATGTTCAATAGTTCCTGTCAATCCACGAGGCTACGTTAGGCGTGTCACAGTTTTTTCCTGTGTTTTTATACCTTTTTTTACCACAAGATAAATCAAATCGCAAAAAGCGAATCTACTTGAAATGGTTTTGTTGTTCTTTCCAAATGATGAAAAATATCTGAAATTATTTTGCCAACTCTTCCATTGTTAAAAAATAAGTGTAATCAAAGAATCCTCTATAAATTGGTCTTTGTTTTTATGATTCAGTAGGACAGTTGTAGTTTATAAATTGGTATTTTGTTCCAGATAGATTAATTGTTTCCAATTATTCCGCATTTTCGTGACAAACGAAGATAATATATGACGTCTAAGAGTATTGTATTTCGATAGTGAATCCAGTTATACAACGGTACAAGGACCTCTGATAAAAGAATCAGTAGTATTATAACTTGGAATCAGTATTTCCAAATAAATTGTTACCACTTATTCCGTATTTCTGTGACAAACTATGATAACAGATGTCGCCATAGGCTATTGTATTTCTACAGTGATTTCAGTTATCTAACAGCAGCAAGAGCCTCGATGGTGCAAGCCGCAGTCTCGCACCACTTCCTTGAGGTTGGCAGCGACCGTTTTCAATTGTTACCGAATTAAACGGTCAATTGTACATTACCTTGTATCGACTGGTGAGGAATTGAATTGGTAATTTAACTGTTCTCCAACTGGTTTTAGGTGGCAAGCAGTTAGATTGACTAAAATAAAAGGTTTTACGGTTTTTATGTCTATTTGCAGAAGCATACATGACGGCAGTCAGCTCGGGGTTAGATAAGAGACCCATGAAAGCGTTTAAATTTAATGTGAACATTAGATACGTTAGTGTAGAATGGTCGTGGATTACTTGTTTAGTCTGGTTTTGAGATCGAATCAATCTAATAAAGTGCTTTTCATTATAGGTTCACTAGTAAGTGCAGTGAAGCACCTCCTTTTTACCACGAGGTTTGTTGGCTAGGTTCAAAGCTCTTTCTTGAGACGAGGTCCAGGCGGGACAGTATAACAGTAGAATAATACTCATGGTGATGATGCTCATTGAGCGGGCCTCATTCTTACCTGTAAATCACACACTTTGTCTCGAAATAACCGGATCATATTATGAATCATATTAATTCAAAGTATTTTTATCATTAAAAAAGCAGCAAATTCTTAATTGTTTCTTTGAACATCAGAAAAAATCAATCTTGATAAAGACTTGTAATAGTGAAAGCCCACGTTCATCTCTTTCATATGCACGTCCGGACGAAATATTATCAACAATATGTTCTGCGTACAGTACAGTGAGGGCTTCTTTAATTCCACTACCTCCCATACTGTATCCCATAATTTTATCATATGTCATTGATTTTAACAGAACTGACTCACCCACCCACCCAAACAGGTACAGTGGTATTTACCCACCTGTCCAACCATACACGTACATTGGAATTAACTCACCCGGAAAACCATACACGTAAAGTTATTATGTGTAAAACTTTATACGCGTTGGGTCTTGTTTTTAACCGAAGAGTCTGGAAAATATTTTTATGGAAGTATGTTATTTAGATACAAAAATGTTATCTGTAATAGGAAACGCTGGCATATTGAGTAATACAACAAACTAACTTTATTCTCATTATTATAAAAATTAAATTTCCGCTTCTAAATAGTTTTTTTTCAACTCTGCTAAGCACTTATACGAACATTCTAAATATGTTCCAGTCACATCTAGCAACAAAATTCAGTGGTTCAAATTGTTAGGAACAACATTATTAAGAGTCTGCAGATGTTGCTATCCATAGACCAACACGGTGTTTATTAGACATAATTTTAAATGTAATACATATTATTGTTTTAAATATCTTAATATATGGATTAAGTGTTGCAATATACGGAAAATAGAACTTTGAAAATAAATATATAATCAAACAGAGAGGTAAAATAAAAACGTCTTTATTGTTTAAGATTACTCTATAGTTGTTTTAAAGTTAAAATCATGAAATGTTTGTATGTTTTAGAAACATTCAAGGAAAATTATACTTATTGTTGTCTTCTGAAAACTATCGTCAATCACTGTGATAACAAAAGGAAAGAAGATTGTTTGAAAAATATTAGTTTAATTAAAAATGCAATTAAAACTTGGAGATTAAAAGCAAAGTAATAAGATCATAAAAACATACACTAAGACATATTCGGACATGAGAAAAGAAGACTAAAACTCTAGGAATATCATGAGTACATTACCCTCTCGTTTAGCTATAAATAGACTAGATAAAATTGTCTGAGATATGATATAATAAAGTGAAATTTATAAACTTATAGAAACATTCCTATCCACCAGGTATTAAAATATAAATGCGATACATTTATATTTTAATTTGGAACACAAACATTCTTATTTTTTTTTTCCAACTAGGATACAAATTATAAAAACTAGTAATAAAAGTTTAAACTGTAAATGTCATAACGTACAATTAAACGAGGGAAACAATGGCGTGACTAGATTTTTCGTAGGCCTCATAGTTCCTTAGAAATAGCCTTCAAACTCGGGTGCACGTAATTTCTACGCCGACACTAAATATTCTCATATAAATAGCATTTGTTTCAGAAAATGTAACATGCTTTTTAATTGACTGTAAAATATTGAATATATATGCTTAAATATTTATAAATAGCAATATTTAGAGTAAAACTACCAGCAATCCAGCCCAATTACCTCGCTTGGCGTAATCGATTTCAAAAAGCAATCACACGAGTTAGCGTAGGAGATAATCGTTGTAGATTCATATTTGGAATAGAACTTAAATTTATGTTTCTTAACAATCCAAATACATTCTCACTATGTTACCGACTCTTTTGACGTGGTCAGCTGGTTCCAGAGAGTTGTCTGCAGCCGTGTACGGCATATCTCACGGTGTATTTATGTTTCTACCGTTGAGGAAGACATTATTCGCTGGGAGAGAGTGTCGCGAATCCCTGTAACCGTCACAATCGTCCGTCATCGAAGAAGAAAGTGATCCTTCGGCCGGTCGATTCATCACGGTTGTGGTGGTAGTTTCCGTGTCCGCTTTCCCAGTTGTTGGCGACAAGGGGCTGTGGGTGAGACTCCATGACCGCCGAGTTCAGGGTCACCTCGTGATGTGCCATCTTTCACACACCGGTTGACTTTTGTTGTCGTGGTTAAAACTGATTTTCTCCTTACGAGATAACTTGTATTTCTTGTTTTGTTACTGTATATGAAACGTCCAGTGATGCGTTGAAATTTATTTTTATTGTATTTGTTATTGTGTTTATTTATCGTTTTTGTCATTAACGTCAAAGTACTTCAATTATAGAGTATTATAGCCTGTTAATTCTAATTCGTTGCGCAATAAATGTAGGGAAGGGCCGGAAAGCACAGATCTGTGAGGTACATTGCGATTGGTCACAGAAGGGTCGTTGACCCACGCAATGACACCACAGCTGTTCAATCCCCTCAACAATAGGTTTAATTATCTGTATAAAGTAACACCTGATACGTCACAGCATTCTGCTCACTGGAGCGCTTGGCTCGCTCGCCACTTCTTTTTGCACTACCGGTTTTTGTATGCCTTTGAAACACAACCGTCTCTGAAGGCAGGAGCTGGGACTATTTGAACAAAGTATTTGCAGATAAGAACATAGAGGTTATCCTGTATTTGAATGAATTTTGGGGGGAAAAATCTTTTCTCAGATTATATCAACTAACTATCTTTGCGATTGTTTTCAGTTTTATTGAAAAAAATATGTGCTTCTAAATTATTGTCATGAAATAAATCATTACTAGTAATTTAATTTACGTATGTCTAATTTTTATATTATCAATTATTAAAGACTAATTACAAATAGTTATTCATTATTATTCATTATTCATTTCGAAGACGCCGATCGTAGAGATATGGGCGAATATGAACGTGAATGAGTGTGATGAGTGTAGATAAACGAGTGTAGTCATTGTTACTACTGTATCTAAGTTCGGCTTAGCTCAGAAATGACTAGCCAGGGCAACTAAAGGACCTACAGCTTTACGTGGAATCCGAACCACGTACTGTTGGTCTGATTTTCAGCTAACTGACAAGTCTGACACTCAGTTCTCTACCCTACACAACATCCGAACCTTAACTACCATTCAACACGGACACCCTAGACTTCTCTAGTAGTGTCCAGGTCGATAGTAACCATTGAGCGGACGCCGTGTCGGTATTAAGAGAACCGAGCATGGAACCTATCGCCTACAATCTCTCAAACACTTTGTCCCCAAGTAGCTGGTTTACAGCACTGCCGCTACCAGTGCCTTCTGTTAACATACAACTCGCTGCGTTCGTGACACCTCGACCTTCAGCCTCGGTTTGTGACTTTTGAGTTCAAATATTAAAAGGTATAGTGTATAAAGCAAAACCATAATATATACATTTGTTGACAGTAGCTAATTTAGTGCACTTGTGTTGCTACCTATTCAATGATATAAACACCCAATCTTACTACTTAGCTTATATCTAAAGTATATGTATACTTAGCCCATACAAATTTACTCTTTATAACATAAGAGAGCTTTATAATCTCCTTAATAATGGAAAAAATTAATATTATATAATTCCAACAGCTGTTAAATTTTTATAAAGACCATTATTTACATGTTAATAGCTTTTACTTTTTTACTTATTTAAATCTCTCTTAATGTTATTCTTATGTCCGAAATACATACTTCTCATGCCCTTCAGGGTTGAAATATCGAACAACTGAGGCCTTATTGCACAATAATTACGAATAGGAGCACATTTTTTAACACCTCAATCGTTAAAATTGATACAAAATGTAGGAGGAGTTACGTTGACAAAAAACGGCTTTACTTATTATATGTATAAGGATTTATTGTTTATTTTTATATTTTACTGATACTAAACGTGTCAAGGCGCAAAGTTCGCCACATTTTATCTGTGTTTACTCCATTTTGGCCAGTTACACAATCACTGCGTACTTTACACTTTGAAAGCCAATGAGCTGAAGAGTTTTCTTTCTGAAGAAATTACTTGTATGATGTCACCAATTACCCGCTGTGTTTATTTACACCCCCAGCTGATCGGCTGTCGCATTGTTCCTCTTGCTAAGTGGGCAGAGCCTCCCACAACGCCTGCGCAGTCACCAGAACTGTGACGTCACTGGCAACCTTCGCGCACGCACACATCATATGTTAAATCCGAAAATTATGAAGGATCAGACAGCTAGATAGTGTAAACAACGTCAAGTTGATAAACGTGATTTATTCATTATTTATGGAACACTACATAGGTTAGGGTGCTTTGTGAAGATTATATATCATAATTACAAATGTATTCAAACTTCAAAATATATTTAGTGCTGATGTTGTAATACAAATCTAGTTACAAAACTCATCTCATCATTTATTCAAATATTCATATACTGTCTTGCTCATGTAATGTTATTATCAATAAAATATGAACTGTATGTATAAATTTGTTTTTAATCATATTTTCTTTCTTTTTGTTTTGTTGTGTTTGTTTTATAAATAGAATATACAGCTGTGTGGGAAACAGTTCATACTTTGTTAAATTGATGAGTTAATGTATTATTCATATTATGAGAAATCGAATTGAACCAATATTACTAAGATTTCCCTCACTTGGCTCTAAGCTAGAGTGACGAATGTTTGCGCTGTATCTCTGACTTTGTAATTTGAATTGATTATGTAATTTGCACTGGAAACAGCTAATCATATCCTTTCATAAATCAATATATTGTTCCTTGATCTCAAACTTCATTGAGGACAACACTTCATTCATTGGTAAACAAAAGAGTACTTCCGCAATTTGTACTACCAAGATTTGAAAATTTGCACTATTCCATTCGGTGGTAGTGAAGTTGTTCAAAAAACTGGAATAAAATAATACAAAAAAGTATAAATAAAATTAATACCAACAGTTAAATTATTCTGAAACTTTTAAATTTGTCTTTTAACATTTATTTTACTGTCTTGATATTTGTGTTAGGGTTTTTTTAAATTTTGTTGGTCGTTTGTTGACTAATTTTTAACGTGTTCATTGGTAACTGTATACTTTAATAATTTGTATTGAGTTTTGTATACATTCACTCTTTTTCAACGTCTTCATACTCATAAATAAAATGTTTCAATAGATTTTTGTTACATCAAATCCAATAATTCTACTTTGTAATCTGTTTAGTGGCTGAAATATATATCATTTACTGCTCACAGCCTATTATACAAAAAAATGCAATACTTTAATAATGGCGAAGTGAACAAGTGATTTCAGTGTTCCAATGCTGTTATTTTAAGGTATTTAGTGTTTCTGACTCTCTCTATATAACTGAACATCACTTTATAATTAATTAAATTGTTAGGAGTAAAACTTGTGTTGTTTGCCGAAAATAATAAGCAAGGATATTTTTGGTTACCTATGATTTTTTTAGCATAACAATAAACAAATAGATTTAAGTGTAATTGACATAATTTCAGCTCATTTAATGGAATGTTGCTCTTTTATAGTGACAGTAGTGTCGTCAGTGCATGCAATATTTTTTTATTTGACGAACTAATGGATCGTTTCTATTCATATTATAAATAGTAGTGGTCTCAGAATATCTCTTTGAGGAACTCTTAACATTTATATAAATCGGTTGACTGTTCCATTCACCTTGATAATTTTAAAAGCTATCTCACAGACACAATGTTACAATATACCTTTACTAAGATACCTGTTTTGTAAGGTACTAAGCTAAGACAAATCACCTGCACTGCTTACTCCTTCACTGTATACCCCACGTAAAGTAGGCCTACTAAATTACCGTGCAGATAACATTGAACACCAGGAAGTGATCTACATAAAGAGGTAGGAGGCTGGCAACTGATTGACACATCGATTGATGGCTCTCGGTGATCGACATCTCCTTTAGACAATCGACATTGCTAATTCTCAGGATATATGGCGTCTATAATGTCTTCATTAAACCAACTTCTTTTGTCGTGAGTTTTCCTTCTATGGAGTAAACGGTAATGCAGGAATAATGCATGCCTTAACGGAAAATACTAATAAAAACTTCAGAACGTCTGATCAATAGGATACGTGAACAGATGAATAGCTAGGAAAGGTTATTGAATAAAACAATTGTTTTTTAGAATACAAATATTTCTTATGTGATTTTTTTATGTACATAATTAATAGTTGTCGTTGGAAACTAATGATCGTCAATCATAAACGCCAGTTAATATTGGTATAAGAAGGCCTAAATATAGGTTTGGACACTCATATTTTCTTTATCCCCACAGAAATGTGTCTAACGTTTCTGATGCATAGCCGAACACACCTAAATATCTTTTAGAGTAAATAGATGCCAGCAACAACATTCAGGTCAATTAACCAATGGAATTATTTATGAATTACACTGGGACTTATGGCTGTCATATATTTTTAGAACTTAGGCTTTAGCGGCCGGTGTCAGAGAAACCACTGAGGATGCCACATGGGCGAAACGTCTGGCTATCTTTTAAATATTGTAGATAGTTCCTTGACGTGGTTGTCACCGGAAAACGTAGATTCTAGCTGTAATATATTGGTTAGCAATAAATCCATCCACGCTTATTAATCGGAACTGAACAGATCTATATTTTGTCATTTGTCACGGTTAAAGGGGGACCATTAACGCGTCGCAAGTTGTAATTAGTCGTGTACAATAGAGTAATCTGATAATTTCTTGGCATGAACTCAGACTACCGAACCTACACGTTTGCAGGCCTTTGAGTAGGAGTTCTATTGTTCACTAGCTGAAGACTTTAAGTTGCAGTCTTTGAATTACAAGTCATATTCCTTAACTCCAATAGGGAACATAGGTTAGACACATCACTTTTGAATTTGATAGTGGACCACCTCTTTAAATGAAAATTCTCCACGCTTAACAAAACTTGTATTTAAATCTATAGGATTCACGATTATACGAATTCATTGAGTAAACCTATTGTATCTAACTGCTCTTATTTTGATAGTGATTAGTCAATTGCCATAAGTACTATCTTATTTTTGGTTTGTTATTTTTAGAGCAATTTTAGAAGCAGTAAATATTTGTCCGTTTTATTTAATTCTATCCATTTACTACATGAAAGGTTTTCTGGAGTTTATTTTATTGCTTTTGTTTACAAAAGTTTCGTCTTTCCTCATGATCGGATTTCAGACACTACTTTAAAATGGTTTCTACTTTACAATTAAAGATTTCTTAAAATTTTGCATTTTGTACAAAGAGAGCTTCTTAAATGCTCAGGCAGAATATACTTTAAAAGAAAAAAAATGAAACACACAAATACATATTATTTATTATGTCTACGCTTTAGCTGAATCTTGGGCCTAGATGAACCAGAAACTGTACTTTTTGGACATCTGTCCTTTATACTTCCATGATAAATGAATAAACAAAATGTTTTCAAATTACATAATTATGAATTTCTAAGGTTTGGTTAATAAAAAGTACAATGCTTCCAATACTCACATACAGTCTTACTACTAGTAGGCCTCCTGCCCACACACCCTCCCCCCTTTATCAAACACATACACTATTGTGCTATTGGCACTCCAAGTTACCCATCCACATACAGTCTTACTACTAGTAGGCCTCCTGCCCACACACCCTCCCCACTTTACCAAACCAGTACACTATTGTGCTATTGGCACTCCAAGTTACCCATCCACATACAGTCTTACTACTAGTAGGCCTCCTGCCCATACACCCTCCCCACTTTACCAAACCAGTACACTATTGAGCTATTGGCACTCCAAGTTACCCATCCACATACAGTCTTGCTACTAGTAGGCCTCCTGCCCACACACCCTCCCCACTTTACCAAACCAGTACACAATTGTGCTATTGACACTCCAAGTTACCCATCCACATACAGTCTTACTACTAGTAGGCCTCCTGCCCACACACCCTCCCCACTTTACCAAACCAGTACACTATTGAGCTATTGGCACTCCAAGTTACCCATCCACATACAGTCTTACTACTAGTAGGCCTCCTGCCCACACACCCTCCTCACTTTACCAAAACCGTACACTATTGTGCTATTGGCACTCCAAGTTACCCATCCACATACAGTCTTACTACTAGTAGGCCTCCTGCCCACACACACTCCCCCCTTTACCAAACCAGTACACAATTGTGCTATTGACACTCCAAGTTACCCATCCACGTACAGTCTCACTACTAGTAGGCCTCCTGCCCACACACCCTCCCCCTTTACCAAACCAGTACACTATTGTGCTATTGGCACTCCAAGTTACCCATCCACATACAGTCTAACTACTAGTAGGCCTCCTGCCCACACACCCTCCCCCTTTACCAAACCCGTACACTATTGTGCTATTGGCACTCCAAGTTACCCATCCACATACATTCTTACTACTAGTAGGCCTCCTGCTCACACACCCTCCCCCCTTTACCAAACACGTTCACTTGTTCACTATTGTGCTATTGGCACTCCAAGTTACCCATCCACATACAGTCTTACTACTGGTATGCCTCCTACCCACACACCCTCCCCCTTTACCAAACCAGTACACTATTGTGCTATTGGCACTCCAAGTTACCCATCCACATACAGTCTTACTACTAGTAGGCCTCCTGCCCACACACCCTCCCCCCTTTACCAAACCAGTACACTATTGTGCTATTGGCACTCCAAGTTACCCATCCACATACAGTCTTACTACTAGTAGGCCTCCTGCCCACACACCCTCCTCACTTTACCAAACCAGTACACTATTGTGCTATTGGCACTCCAAGTTACCCATCCACATACAGTCTTACTACTAGTAGGCCTCCTGCCCACACACCCTCCTCACTTTACCAAACCAGTACACTATTGTGCTATTGGCACTCCAAGTTACCCATCCACATACAGTCTTACTACTGGTATGCCTCCTACCCACACACCCTCCCCCTTTACCAAACCAGTACACTATTGTGCTATTGGCACTCCAAGTTACCCATCCACATACAGTCTTACTACTAGTAGGCCTCCTGCCCACACACCCTCCTCACTTTACCAAACCCGTACAATATTGTGCTATTGGCACTCCAAGTTACCCATCCACATACAGTCTTACTACTAGTAGGCCTCCTGCCCACACACCCTCCCCCTTTACCAAACCAGTACAATATTGTGCTATTGGCACTCCAAGTTACCCATCCACATACAGTCTTACTACTAGTAGGCCTCCTGCCCACACACCCTCCTCACTTTACCAAACCCGTACAATATTGTGCTATTGGCACTCCAAGTTACCCATCCACATACAGTCTTACTACTAGTAGGCCTCCTGCCCACACACCCTCCCCCCTTTACCAAACCAGTACACTATTGTGCTATTGGCACTCCAAGTTACCCATCCACATACAGTCTTACTACTAGTAGGCCTCCTACCCACACACCCTCCCCCTTTACCAAACCAGTACAATATTGTGCTATTGGCACTCCAAGTTACCCATCCACATACAGTCTTACTACTAGTAGGCCTCCTGCCCACACACCCTCCCCCTTTACCAAACCAGTACACTATTGTGCTATTGGCACTCCAAGTTACCCATCCACATACAGTCTTACTACTAGTAGGCCTCCTGCCCACACACCCTCCCCCCTTTACCAAACCAGTACACTATTGTGCTATTGGCACTCCAAGTTACCCATCCACATACAGTCTTACTACTAGTAGGCCTCCTGCCCACACACCCTCCTCACTTTACCAAACCCGTACAATATTGTGCTATTGGCACTCCAAGTTACCCATCCACATACAGTCTTACTACTAGTAGGCCTCCTGCCCACACACCCTCCTCACTTTACCAAACCCGTACAATATTGTGCTATTGGCACTCCAAGTTACCCATCCACATACAGTCTTACTACTGGTATGCCTCCTACCCACACACCCTCCCCCTTTACCAAACCAGTACACTATTGTGCTATTGGCACTCCAAGTTACCCATCCACATACAGTCTTACTACTAGTAGGCCTCCTGCCCACACACCCTCCCCCTTTACCAAACCCGTACACTATTGTGCTATTGGCACTCCAAGTTACCCATCCACATACAGTCTTACTACTGGTATGCCTCCTACCCACACACCCTCCCCCTTTACCAAACCCGTACAATATTGTGCTATTGGCACTCCAAGTTACCCATCCACATACATTCTTACTACTAGTAGGCCTCCTGCCCACACACCCTCCCCCTTTACCAAACCAGTACACTATTGTGCTATTGACACTCCAAGTTACCCATCCACATACAGTCTTACTACTAGTAGGCCTCCTGCCCACACACCCTCCCCCCTTTACCAAACCAGTACACTATTGTGCTATTGGCACTCCAAGTTACCCATCCACGTACAGTCTCACTACTAGTAGGCCTCCTGCCCACACACCCTCCCCCTTTACCAAACCCGTAGACTATTGTGCTATTGGCACTCCAAGTTACCCATCCACATACAGTCTCACTACTAGTAGGCCTCCTACCCACACACCCTCCCCCTTTATCAAACACATACACTATTGTGCTATTGGCACTCCAGGTTACCCATCCACTTACAGTGAAAAAATTTTAATGTTTTATTACGATTTGCTGTTATTCGATTGGGCAATAGCAGACCTGCAGCAAGGACAGTAACCGGGCCCCCGATGTTTGCTCGCTGTGACGAACAGAGCCCAAGGCTCGTCCTCAGTCGTGACGGACCGTCTCCGTCATCAACACGTCATCCTGGAGGACAAGACGTGACTTGAAGGCTGTGGACCTCAAGTGTTATATTTTGATATGTCAATGGCAACCTTCTTTTTAGTATTTGGTGAAATATGAATGAGTACAGAGTGCACTGCGACTATATACACTAGTAAAACGTTTCTAGTTATGTTTTTCATTTTAAGTGAAAAACGTTAAGAAACAATATATAAAGACAATCAGACTACTAACGGCAAAGGGAATAATTGTTATATATTATTTTCAAGTCGATAAGATTACAAAAATAAGTGTTATTCATTATTCATCTCTAAGATGCCGATCGTAGAGATATGATCGAATATGAGGGGTGAATGAGTGTTATGAATGTAGATGAACTAGTGTAGTCATTGTTACAAACTGAATTCGACTTAGCTCAGAAAGGATTATTTATTTATAGCCCAATAGTTAGGGCAAATATGAGGCCTAAAGTTTTACGTGGAATCCGAACCACGCAGTGTTGGACTGATTTCAGTTATATTCAATTCAGTCTGATTCAGTGTTAGTATGTTGTATTAAATTAAAATAATTGAATTATATGAAATAAAACTGTTCAACCTCCATATTGTAGGTGTTGAAGTGGACCGTCGTGCCAGCTGTCGATCTTTGTCAACTAATCTAACAGCGTGTTGAAGGCTTGTTTTCTCTACTTCTTTCACACTTTCTAATTTTTGACTCCACGAATTGGTTTTGTCAAGGCCTAGGCTACGAGTGGTACAGTATTTCATAAGTTACAAATAGTTTTTTAGTAGCTCTTTGTCTCTATTTGCAGTTAGTTGAAATTCACCATGTATTGTGAAACAGTTGAACATAAAGATCTAAAGAACAATATTTGCATAAAAACTAATTATACTCGTATATTTTAACAGGTGTAATGTATACACCTAGTGATAAATTTATTGGAGACAAATACGAAATATTTTTGTTAAACAGTTCTATGAATTAAATGAAACTGACAAATGAATACAGAATACTTGCTTTACTTGAAATATGGTTGTCTATTAGTTGAAGATGAAGTATTTGCAGTTAGTTTAAATTCTCCATATATTTTGAAACAGTAAAACAGATTTATATTTACAGGAAACGTTTAGGATGATCCACTGTAAGCTTCCCTATTTAAAATGTATATCAAATCGTCGTTGGATCTAGTGAAATACACGTAGAGACCCATACACGAACAGTCGTAGTGACCCTCCCTACCCACTCATACACGTACAGTGATATAGATGTGCATCTATTTGAGAAATTAACGATATAGCTGAACAATATTTTCTCGTCTAGATAAAGGAGAACCTTAAACAATATTGTTTTGATGTGCAGTTGTTAAACTTTACATCCGAGTTTCAATCTATGAACACTTTCAACACACTTGAACGTAACTTTAAGATTGATTTACCTAGTCTTCAATTATGCAAACCATGAACACGCTTTAAAGAAATGGGCTAAAGCTACAAGAAGACTATTTTCGATCAATCTAATGTAAATCTAAAGTAGATAGAGGTGGTTGTTTGACAACTACCAAGAGGAATCGATCAGGAATGAATAACAAATCATACGAAGGAAGATACTTGATAGGATCTACACCCACTTGAAACTGCTGTATTTCGCAAATTATCGAATGATTACAGCAGTTGTCTTTCTTAGTTCTTAAAGTGCAGAGGGACAATGGAAGGTACATAAACACTCACACTGTAGATTACCGGTAACCATCCTTGACTCCTACTCTTCGCACCTTTCTCCAGTTGAAATCATATTTTTTTTAAAGGAGACTAAAAAGGTACTTCTAATTAATTAGTATGTTGAAGTTACTACAGCTCAATTGTAAGGCTAACTGTGTACCCTCCACTACTGGGTCCTTGTGCACTGTAATATCTATGTTCCTTCACTTTGGATGGTGCTGCCATATTATCATATTATCTCTGATATTTATTTGATTCAACCTTATTAAAAGCTTAGTGACATAAAAACCAAAGAATACATACCTCTTTACATAGACTAAACTTAACTACATTAAACAGAACATCTAATTATGACAGCTGTGCACAAAGAACCAGTATGGATCCAGCATAGGATTAATGTATGAATGTCTTTATTACAATTGATTTAGGACTTAAAAGTCATCTCTATTACTCAACCTAAAACTATATGCAAAGGTCTAGACGCAACGGTTTTAATGTTGAGGTTGGTTAAATTGGATTGTAACTACAAATTAACCCATTTAATGACAAATATTTATATACAGTAACTTGGTTAAGAATGAAATAACGAAGATTTATAGACGCTGAATATAAAGCTGTGTAAGGCCGGAACAGACATTAAACTAAATCAGTATCAAATTCGTCCTTGTCCTTTCTTATAAAATCGTATATCCACAGCCATGGTGGCTATAAAATAAGCCATTCATCTCCTGCCTTAAACGAAGCCAAAGCGAGAAATTCTACCTGGTGGAAGAAATGCCAAGGACTTTGTCCATGTTAAGTTGAGATTAACACAGAATTAATGGTTGGTACCCTTTAGCGAAGTGAGTCCATTATTTTAGCATGACGCAGGAACACACTGAAGGCATATTAAAGGTAAAAACGAAGAGCTCAGGTCTGAGTTTATCATTTTGTCACCATCTTCGTGTGCTTAAAGAATGGATTCCTCAACTACGCAATGGGATCGGACAAACGTACTAAAATGGAGACTTAATAGTTCTATATTTCACGTTAGGACAGGCATTACTTAGATAAATTGGAAATAAAAACTCCCTTACTATAGTGACTTCTGCCTCCAAGTATGGCGGACAATAAGCTGTTGAACTATTCAAGAGTACAGGTTGCCGAGTGGAATATGACAAGGTGCAAGACCATACTGAGCTACATTGGGCTAAATAGCTAAAACAAAGCTTACTGAAAAGTAGGTTGGGTTCCGCCTGCTACCCACACAGCTGCCAGCTGCCATATGCTGAGAGTTTCGACATTTTCCCTTCCATTCTCTTAATTCTGTTAAAATTATCCTACCTCGGCAGTTCATATGCGCATCTGCTTGAATGGTCATCACTATTTATGAACAAATTCTCTCTCGATAAATAAATAAAGAATATATCCATTTCTCAATTCACGGCTACTAATATTACAAATTGATCAATACTTTTAGTAAACCACCATTAATTCATTTTTTGTAATTACTACTCATTACAGGCTCTTAGGCCTTCAGAGTATAAAAAATGTATCTTAATTATAATTTGTTAATATCCTATAATTAGGTTGTATTTTTTATATGATGATGACATAAGAGATGAACCCGATTATTGGTTTATTACAAAACATTAATAAAGTGTATTTCATTACAAGTATTACTCAATTTAAAATAAAGAATTATTCATTTCACAGGTATGAATTAAATATGAATATAGATTTCTGTGACTCTATATCACTAAGCAATACTGATAATAATGGTAATAATAAAAAAGTGTATTAATAGCTTTAAGGTGGTGCAATCGGTTTTCGGTGAGTTAATTATTTCCAAATTTTGTAATCAAAATTAGCTAATGTTCTTCCCTTGAGACAGGAAAAATATATAACAATTTTTTACCACTACATTAGAACGTGTGGCATTTTGTAGAGGTGAATTTCGCTGATATTAAATCATCATTAAGACTTAATCGTTCGAAGTACAGATTTAATTTTTTATAACTAAATTTTTTACACATAACTGAAGGGATTTAGATGTTTTTCATTAAAAAACGTACAAATATTTGTAATTTTAAAGGTAAATAAGGGTAATTTTTCACCTTTAAATATGTAAATATTTTAACATTTTTTAAAAAATAAAAAACATCTTATCCCTTCAGTTATTAAATGTAAAAACGTAGTTTAAAAAAACTAAATGTGTACTTCGAACGGTTTTGTCTTAACGCTGATTTGAAATCAGCTGAACCAAAAGTTTTAAAGTAGTGGTTAAAAATGTTTACATATTTTTCCTGTCTCAAGGGAAGGTATATTAAATAATTTTAATTATAAAATTGGAAAATAATTAACTCACCGAAAACTGATTGCACCACCTCAAGTTAATATGTTTATGGTAGCGTAGTTGGTTCAATCCCAGCTTCATGTGCTAAAGGTTCTCAGTTCGATCCCAATCAGAGTCAGTACATTTTGAGAAGGATCAGCTGATAATCACCGGCTGTTCATTTGTCATTGGGCTATTAATTAATGACACTTTCTAAGGAATAGTCGACCTTAGTTTGTAACAATGACTACATTCGCTCATCTACACTCATCACACTCATTCGAAATCCATATTCGCCCAAATCTTGACGATCGGCGTCTTATGAATAAATAAATGATAAAAGATTTTATGTGAATATAAATATAGATTATACTGAGGAAAAACACTTTATAGGCCTACAAAATTAAAATAATATCCCCATGAAACATTTACATTGAAACTAGAGCTCTGGTGATGTTAGAACGAAGACACTATGTAGTTCATACCCAACACATTTGCATCATAATTTTATCATAAACAAACATTTCATTTTATGTCAATTACGGCAATCTGATGAGATGATCTCCTAAATCAGACCTACATGACTCCCCCCAAAAAGTCATTTTAAGTATTTTTTTAGTCACATGGAACGATGGTTTTCGTACATTTATACTTTTTTAAATGTTCTAGTGAAGATAGGTGGAAGGTATATTTAAGTGAAATTAACTTCACGTCTTGCTTAGATAACAAGTGGAAACAAGTGAAGTACTACGAATCATTAAACGTAATAACAGTGTGTTTGGTGCAGCTGACGAAATACGAGGGGTAGTCCTGGTAATTGGTTGTGGTATGTTTCATTCCAGAATTTTTCTGAGAGAGAAAAAAACTTACACAGAATTTTTCTAACTTGACATTTCAAAATTAGAAGCTTGGTTTAATCAATTAACGACTTAAAGATTGCAATTTGGAGTGTTTCCAAAATACACAAAGTCAAGTTTCCTATTACGGAGTCTCTGGGCCTGAGAACTCATTTAGTTAATGTACAAGCTTCCTGCAGCAACCTCGACTCTCATGTGGTGATCCTTTCCTGTTTGGAACTGTGGGAAACCTTTTTCTTTGACTAAAAATTAAAACTAGTCTATATTGAGACAATTTTTACAGGTTCATTGTTTTAGATAATGTAACAAAATTAATTCTCGTTCATGGTGATAATTTTATAATGGCTTTCATGCATCCAAGAACAAAATGCAGTTAAGAGAAAAGAGTATTTTTACACCATCTAATTTAGAAATAAATATTTATAAGCTATTATTTTACGTTTACATTAGGCAGTCGCACGAAAAATTATGATTTCGTATTCCGATAGCATTATTTTAGCTGGTTCATGAATAGTTTGTCACACTTCAGTCTGGTTTACTGTGATTTACCTTTGAGGCTCGCTGACGTTACAGTTTTTATACAGAATTAAAAAAATTATACTTAACAACTATTGCCAGTGTTATAAATTGTGTCAATTCGACACGTAACTACCTTTGTTTTCAATATGCAGATCAATATATCTGGCGATCATATTTTCAGTAACAACTCATCTGTTTTTGTTTCTATCAACTTAACTAAGGTCGAACGTTTTAATTTAAGTGAAACTTCTATCAGCCCAGTTTGTTGTAAGCGATAACTTAAGAGCATTGGTGTTACGAGAGGAAAGTGTAAAAACTGTATTTTTCCAAAATAAAATACAAAATACCAAAGTTGTTCAAAAGATTATAAATCCCGATTTTCGTTTTGGAAACCGCTATCGCTGACTCAAACTCTAATTCTCTTCTACGAACGTATGTTTTTTATTTACACCTGATATCTTCTTGTACAAATGCTAATACCACTTGTGCATAATTTCGGGTTTTACCAAAAGACTAGTAGGTGAGAATTGACGTTTGGTTTGTTGAACGAGTGTCTCTGGCCTGTATATGTATTATTTTGTTAACTTATTGCTTATCGGTAGATTGCCAAGCCGTTGCAAGTAAAGAACCAAAGAACAGTGAATAGACACTCGTTGGTCACAATAACCCACTATCCTCGGCCTACCTACTCGCCACTACCTTCTAGGGTCCTGGCGACTGCATTAACATTGGTGCACCGGTGCATTGCGCAAGGCCAGCCCGGTTGCCAAATAATGTGGCCCGACTTCTCGCGCCACCTGGCTTAAAATCCAATCGCATAATATTTCGGAACATTAGTACGTCCAGTTAATGAAGACCGATGGACATTTCTGATTGTGAGAAATGTTGTCAGCCTATTAGAGCAGGCTAGTAGTAGACGCCTTTAGCTCGCCACACTGCATCATTAATCTTTCTAAAATATTTGAGTTTTAATTATATCTATGAGTTATATGCTTTGTCACTTCATTACATGGTTTGGACGATTCTCTTCGTTATTTTTCTAGTGTAGTATTTCATCATTTTTAACTGTCGTCACTAACTTGCACTTAATTAACTGCTGATTAAAAAAATATTATAAAAGTTAATTAGTTGTTAATTTGAATTAAGCTGAACAAACCCCTCAACAATATATGAACTTTTGTTGGAGGAAAGTAATTAGGTTTACCATATAGAATATATCGGTGTGTTACAGAACCATAAACTGCATTTGATTACGTTATAAAGACCACAAATGTTTTATAGAACAGGGTTTTTGTCCTTATTTATATTGCAACTCAACTGCGGTAATTAAAGTGTGGAAACGCTCACTTGACCGATTTGTCATATCACTAACATAATTACACATATAAATAAATTTTAAAATCTATAATATTATTTTGTAATTGTTATTTTCTGATGGATTGGAATTGGATAAATTTGTTATAAAACTGTCAAACGTAGAAAAGAAAAGACTGTCAGTTGAAAATCCTTTCCAACAAACAATGTCATTATAACCTTTATCGGATATTTAACGAGCTTAGATAAAGTTAATGATGCTATTTTTATCAAACAATAAATATGACGCTGAGACCGAGTTTGTATTTTGCAATCTGAGCACAAAAGCATATTTTGAAAAAAATGGATTTTTGTAAATTCGTCAGGTTAAGAGATCTGTAGGTGTCGTACTTAAAACTTTGGTCCTTCTTAAGGTATTATAAAGTGTGGAGTGCTGCGCGTGTAAGACACAGTTGTTACGAGTTTCATTCTTGCGCTGAATGACACCGCGTATTGAAGCCAACTTAGTTGGCGGTTACCATACTGACCATTGTACCAAGAGAGATATTACAGCTCAGCTATTCCTGCCTCTGACGCTACCTTGAGAGAACCTCGTCATGACTCAAAGTTTAAGGTCACCCGAGGTCGTTACGTTGCTGATCGATTTTGTAAACATCTCTGTCCTCCAAACCCTCTGATAAATACTGTACCTTAGTATCCACCATCATTTGCTGCCCTTCTGATGCCATTTGGAGAGCACTCTTGTAATGTAGCATTTATACTGGAGAACAAGATAAGCTTTATACTGAGTGTAATCCATAGTTTAATGCAGCTCTTTGTGAATTGGGAGACTTTAACGGTGGGTTGTCCGAAATTACCTGTATTGTTTCAAGCTAGGCCAAACTTGTTCAGTTTTATTTTTAAACTTACGCTTTCTTTCCATTTAGATATTCGTGAATATCACATTAAAAAATCCGAAGTAAAAATATTTCAAGAATAATTTTCCTCCAATGGGAAGAACACACATGTTGAGGCAATTTTACGTTTGTTTGAAAATATATATTAGTGAATGCGAATTTAATTGATATTAAAACTTGCACTGAACTGTAGAACTACAGTTAAATTTACCATTATCATCGCATTCCAAGTTATAAACTAAATACTTAAAATTGACGATAGTAACAGATACAATAATACTAACTACTTAATTAATTGTGTCTAGTATTAAAATGTTCACACCACGGTGTTTGGTTTATAAATCTAACCATTACTATCTTTACTATATTATTGTATATTTTTTAGTTTTGTGTATATCTATGGAGAGTACACCTTCACCTAACTTAGTTCTTAGATACATTTCGATGGTTACAAGTGAAAAAAAACTTAAGAATATTAATTGTTGGAATAAACTCAAGCCAATAATTCCTGGGAAAGACGATTAAAAATTTTTATTCTCTTTTTACACCACTCAACATGATCGAGAACGTTCTTGATTCTAAAGAGAAACACATTTTAAGTTTGAATGCAATTTAAGTAAGACATTACTGCTTTCTTGTTACAATAAACTACACTGAAAAAAAATGTAGTAATTCTGTGTAGAGGATCTTGAAAACTCCATTTTTGTAGAACAAAATGACGTCTCCACGATGTATAGTACTAGCTCGTAAACCATCCCGGATGACATTAAAGACAATCTACGCGACAAAGAAAGTCCTTGTGCTACCCGAAAGAGAAGCACCGTTCTCTGTCCGGCGCAGGAGGACTGTGTGGGAGATTCCAGTCTCGATAACCTTTACGTCGTGTCACGAGCGGGGTCTTCTTCGCTTTACTGCCATCGCGGCGCGTGCAGTTTTACAACTCCTCAGTCGACGCGACTTATAACCGGTTTCTAACGGTATGCACATATCATGTCGTGTAGGAGGATAGTTTTGTCATAAAATGTAAACAAACTTTTAAATAAAACCTAAATAAAATTGTATTTATCTTCTGGTAATGCAGTACATACATGTTCGTATGAGTTGTGGGCAAACCACAATGTAAACATCAATTCAAGGTCGGTTGGAGAAAAAAATTGTTAGCCTTACTTGTTTTGTGTATTATTTACAAACATAAAGTACATTTTATCAAAAAATTAAGTACATCCTTACAAAGAAACAATACAAAGTTTATAGTGTATAAAGTTTGTATTTTTTATTTAAATTCGATTAAAGTAACAATCGATTAAAATAACACACTTAAAATCGGTCTAGATTCAACTGATATAATACTATTTGGGAAACACGTTAGCATAATTGTTCGAGGCAAATAAAAAATCAGAAGATACTTTTTCCTCGAGTTTTCTAGATTTGTCTTCCTAATGATGAAGAACCAATACATATATCCAGAAAATAGTTTGTGTCTTTTTTCTAGCTGGATTAAGAATTAATCTAAATATCTTATGGCTTTGTTACACTTTTTAAGGATTTTTTCGTACAGTGTTTCTACAGATTGTTTGTAAAATGTTTCTACTCAGTTACACACTTAACAAACTGCTAGATGAAGATGACGGTTAACCCACCCGCCCACCCATACACTTACATTGGTATTGACACACCCACCCACCCATACACGTAAAGTGGTATTCGCCCCCCACCCACCCATACATGTAAAATGGTATTGACCCCCCGCCCACCCATACACGCACAGTGATATTGACCCAATCACCCACCCATTCACATACAGTGCTATTGACCCACCCATACACATACAATGGTATTGACCACCTGTCCACCAATACACGTAAGATGGTATTGACCCACCTGCCCACCCAAATATATACAGTGGTATTGACCCACCCACCCACTAATACATGTACTGTGGTATTGACCCACCCGCCCACCCATACACGTACATTGGTATTGACACACCCATACACGTAAAGTGGTATTCACCCCCCCCCCCCCACCCACCCATACATGTACAATGGTATTGACCACCCGCCCACCCATACACGTACATTGGTATTGACCCACCCACCCACCCATACACGTACAGTGTTATTCGTCTAAAGAGACGAAAGTTTTTTTTACCCTAGATCCTTGATTTGAGACATGTATTTGATTTTGGTTAAACAGGCAATCATTTGTTCGGTGACGTCTGTGCTAACTCGTTTCCCATAAGCGAAAGTACGACGGTTGTAGGTAGATAAGGCGTGGTAAATGACAGAAAACAGGAATGACCTAAAAGAACTCTTGGATAGTGTGGATAAGTGATATCCGGTATAATATTAAAGGTAATATTGCACAGAGACGGTCACACTTTGCAGTCCTTGATCAATGCAGCCGTAACCTTAGTTATCGTCATTTAAGATACTTTAATACATATGTTTTTGATAATGGACATGAAGTATTGATTTAATATTTCAAAAGAATTTATAGATTCCTTTAAGTTTGCCACAAACAATGTAATTTACCTTCACACTGTAATCAGGCTAGACTGGGAGCAGAATATCTCTCTCCCTAACTAACCAGAGTAGGATTGACGGTTTATAGGTTGAGGTTGGCCAATACAACAGTAACTTTCCTTGTTATATCCAAAACACAAACCTAATAGCAGCCTTGCTTGGCTACAGGCTACTCTTGTAACGTGTGAGGAAGGCAATATGTTAGGTGTAGGCCTTTGAGGCTCAATCCATCTTAGTTTTAAATATCACCATTGCCAGGCTATGATTTACTTCGCACCAAGGTCTACTTCTTCCTGCCCTAGTAACATCTTGGATCATCAGACCCATACATCATACATATATTATTTATGGTTCCTTAGAGGAAGACCTCTCTCTAGAAGCCTTGTAACTCAGATAGTTAAAGGCCTTCAACCAAGTTCACTTAACACACTTTATTTTATTTTCATTCGCACCATCACTTTGTCTACGCATATTTCACTATTTATTTTGCACATTATTTTGGTATGTTTATTTCTTTATCGGTTCTTCTCTTCGTCACTCTTCAGAAACTGGCGTCCGAACTCTATGGATTTTGCTTCATAATTCACCACCAGTTCTACCCATAAATAAGGCTTCGAACTGCCCAGATTCCACAACATTTCAGTATTCTAGAATGATCCACAACATCCCAAACCGTTCCAGAACATTTTTTGAGTTTTGTGAAATTCTTTGGAATCCTCTTGGATGTTCCTTTCAGGTAATTTCAGACAACCCACCGTTTAAGTCTCCCAACTCACAATGGATTATTATTTACAGAATAACAGTAGTAGGTTAAACAACTCAATTTAAATTTCTATTCTAATTATACTTTTAACTGGTATCAGAAAAGGAACTAGATGTTGGGCCTAATAACTTTAGAGTGGCCCCAGAGAGTTTAGAGAACAAAGATGTTTACAGACAACAAGCCCACTGGTGAGATTTAGTTGGGGTGGCACGGTTTGATGTATTTGTCAACGAAAAGTTGATTTGAATCATACAAAAGTATTGTAATTAGTTAGAATATGATTCCAATAAATTTTATTTTATCTGTTCTATTTTTTTTATCATATCAACTCACCGAGTGAAGCCGATGCCCCACCTAGTTAATTATAATCGTAATATGGCAATATTTTCCATATTTTAAACTTTCAGCTTAACTTTTCCGACCGTGTAAAAAATTTAATTTGCCATCTGGCTTTAGGCAAACAATTGTACTCCAAACTTCGTTACATAGTACGAGATCTTGAAAAAAAATTCTCTCTACAAATCCTTACTCATTAGAAGAACAAATCGAATTTCCAATACTCACTCTAATGTTAATAAAATTATATTGATATTCCTTTTAGAATTCTGTTTTAAATATTTTATTTTACCTGCTGTGCTGTACGGTATCTGATATACCCTTTAATAATGTTTTTAAAAGACAGTACCGGTATATACTGTATTTTGATGAGTTCATTATCTTTTATATACTTCCAACATATAGATTATTTAATTAGTTGTAAAAAATAACCTGTGACAAAAGTGTAACCACATATAAGTCCTTCATAACGATAAAATAACGCCATAATTAAATGCCAGAGATTAAATTAACGTAAAAAATAACTTAGCTGTGAGTTTTGCAGTTTAGAGTAGTATTGAAGAGCTTTTTACTGCGGTAAATTTGGTTAATGTCATTCACTTGTATTGCAACTTTGACGAAAGAGGAATATCTAGAGTTATTTGTTATTTATAGATTTTTTTGTTAACTCCAAACAAACATATGTTAGAACGGTGCGTGGCTTGGTCAGTAACGATACCGTCCGGATAAACGATCTAGCGAAGAGGAACAAACAAGGTTGTAGGCGAGGAGTTAGTCTCATGGTAGACGTCCTAGGGAAGAGGAATAGACAAGACTGCAGACAGGGGTAGGGGAGGATATTACCCTAGTCATGATAGTTTCCGAGTAGACGTCCATGTGAAGAGGAACAGAGAAGGCTGCAGGAATAAGTAGGAGAGGAGAATCCCTAATCGTGACAGTATCCGAATAGATGTCCTAGTAGATAGGAACAGACAAGGCTGCAGGAATAAGTAGGAGAGGAGAATGCCTAGTGGTGACAGTCTCCGGGTAAACGTCCTAGCGGAGAGAAACAGAGAAGGCTGCAGGAAGGAGTAGGAGAGAAGAACCCCTAGTCGTGACAGTCACCGTGTAGACGTTCTAGCCGAGAGGAACAGAGAAGGCTGCATGAAGGAGTAGGCGAGGAGAATACCTAATCATGACAGTCTCCGTACAGACGTCCTAGCAGAGAGGAACATACAAGGCTGCAGGCAGGAGTAGGGGAGGAGAATCCCTAGACGTGACAGTCTCCGTGTAGACGTTCTGGTAGAGAGGAACAGACAAGGCTGCAGGCAGGATTAGGGGAGGAGAATTTGTAGTCATGACAGTCTCCGTGTAGACGTCCTAGCAGAGAGGAACATACAAGGCTGCAGGCAGGAGTAGGGGAGGAGAATCCCTAGTCGTGACAGTCTCCGTGTAGACGTCCTAGCAGAGAGGAACATACAAGGCTCCAGGCAGGAGTATGGGAGGGGATTCCCCTAGTCGTGACAGCCTCAAAGGTCACTTGGCACAATCCTCAATTCATAAATTGATAATGGTTCTTGGATTTAACGTTATCTCAGGAGTGCCCATTCACTGTTAGGCCTTCCTTAGATAACGTTAAATCCAAGAACCATTATAAATAATAATATTACATAATTAATCTTATTAACCTGTCATTTACGTCACATTTTGAGTCTATTCCTAACATTCTTTTGCTGATTTTTTTTTGAAAAGAATTACGTACAGAAGAGTGCTCTTAAGAGTTGTAACTGTCATTCATAACACGTTATAAAATCTATTAACTTCTCTAGTTCATTTTCTAGAGTATAGTTTTCTAAGGAAAATATATGTGCAATATTTTATTTTTATAGTATATTACAGATACGGTGTACAAAAAAGATGTCACATGGTGCTTCAATAAAGGAAATAATGTCACGTTCAATTATTTTAGTCTTTTTTAAATTAGTACATTTGATTTAATTCTGCTGGTAGTGACTAAGGGGCTGATATCCAGTTGCACCGGCGGTCAAAGGAATTTCCACGGGTCAAAACATTCCTCCGTCCGAAAAGTGTCCAGATGCACCGGTGGTCAAAATCTACCCACCTCACTTATCCCCGCTGCAAATTCCTTCGACCGCCGGAGCCGGTGCAATTGGAAGGCCCCTTCCTTCCCCACCCCACTACATTTCTTCAAACATAGTTTATAAGTGTTTAACAATTTGTCTAACCTAACAATGTCTAACCTAACCTAACCTAACCTAACCTAACCTAACCTAACCTAACCTAACCGACTCATGACTCATGTCATAACAAAGGGTGTGGAATTTGGCACGGTCAGCTTGGGGTTACTGTACTAGGAATCCGGCCTGGTTGGACTTTCCCGGCTCATGTTATAAACAAGGGCCTCTGGTGCAATTGGAACACCCCCCAAAAGGGGCTCCGGTGCATCTGGACACATCAGTTTGGGGCCGATCCCTGACCCCGGTGCAATTGGAAATCTCCCGACTAAGGATCCTGAAAGAGGTTTTAACTCCTCACTTTCTCCCTCTTACTCGCCCAAGTGGCCAGGGGACTCACCTTCAATCCAACCAGTCAGTGGTAACTCAGTTGTTTGCAAAGTGGTTTAGTTGCTTTTAGTGTGGTGTTCTAGTATTTTATGCATTGATGTTTTCAATGTTAAGTGCGAGTAGTTGTAAATTAGTAGTGCATGAAGGTTTTAAATATCCTGAAGTGGGCAAAACATAAACGTGCCAAAAGTGGCGGTGTTCAAGAAGGAAAGGGTGCATTTATTTACAGATGACGCGGGTGAAATCGTCTTAATACTGTTAGTGCCCATAACCATGAACCTTGTCCAAACCTCAGTAGGCAGTTTATTTAGAACAGTGTCAAATGCAAAGCTAGTGCTACAGCTACAGCTGTTTTAGTGAATACATTCTCAAGGGTGTAAGCAGCAGTGAAGGCTCAACTATTCTTTGTTATAGTTGAGTCAGGCTCGGTTTCACACCAAGCCCTCTCTCATGGCACAATGTTGGCGCAGACAAAGATCTGCCAGTTATTCGCCACTGACGTCGGACAAAGCGATAAGGACAATGGCTGGAAGTCCGTCCGTCCGCCAGTCTGTAGTGCAGATAAGAGCATTGACCTTGTGACAACCTTGAAGGCCACGGTTCCCAACCTCAACCTGCTTCACACCGTTGTGATTCAATGTGCAAACACTAACGAGTCTCATCACTGTCAGCTCGTTATACGAGTATATCTCGATGATTGGAGGAAGTGAGAATTGGGGGACCTCACGTAACATTAAGGAGAAGGGTAGTAAATGTCGCATAACATTTAGGGGTAGTAGTTGTCACATAATAATCAGGGGGTAATAGTTGTCACATAACATTTAAGAAGTAGTATATGTCACATAACACTCAGGGGGTAGTACTTGTCACATAGTATTCAGGGGTAGTAGTTGTCATATAACATTCAGGGGGTAGTAGATTTCTCATAACATTCAGGGGGTAGTAGATGTCACATAACATTCAGGAGGTAGTACATTTCACATAATATACAGGGTATATTAGATTTCACATAACATTCAGGGGGTAGTAGATTTCACATAACATTCGGAGAGTAGTAGATGTCACATAACATTCAGGAGGTAGTACATTTCACATAATATACAGGGTATATTAGATTTCACATAACATTCAGGGGGTAGTATATGTCACATAACATTCAGGGGGTAGTAGATGTAACATAACATTCAGGAGGTAGTAAATTTCACAAAACATACAGGATATATTAGATTTCACATAACATTCAGGGGGTAGTAGATTTCACATAACATTTGGGGGTAGTAGATGTCATATAACATTTATACCCAAAATATGGTTGTCGGATATTGTATATACTAGTAGGATTGTTAACCCTAGACCTGCAGTTAAGTAAGGAATGCAATTATTTGTACATGAATGCTATGTACGTGACAATAAATTCGCGTTTATACGTGTAAGTCATGAATGACAGACTTAGGGTTATAGTGTTTCACTCTCTTGATTTGTGTTGTATCCAGGGTGGCGTTAGAAGGGACGTATTGAGTTTACAGTTATAACAGTTAAAAAATGTGTTCTCCTTTTCCATATATGTTTTTTTTTTCAGATAACAATATATATTTGTTACTTTAATCCTAATTTGTGCTACATTTTGTCATATTTATATCGTGGATCTCTTTTCACTGTTCTGTGTTTGGTTATAGTTTAATTTTTGTTTTCAACAATTAACTTATACATTTTAAATTTTCAATCTATTATATCCTGCTAGTAAAAATAAAACTATAAATCTTCTAAATTTTGTTAACTAGTTTTATTTAATGATACCTTTGCCATTGTAGTTAATGTACCTAAAAATGATTCATAATGCAAAAGGCATAAATGTAACTTTACATTCACGAAGTTGCGATTTTAAACGGTATTTCGAAATCATAGAAAATTCTAGATGTAGATTTTTATATTTCTAGAATGTCAAGAGATGCGAAACTTTAATAAGCTTATAGTTGTATGGATTGTAGGTATTTCAAGAAACATGCTGGCTGGTAAAGATGTGCGTAAATAGATTTATATAAGTGGGTGGGGAGAATGTTAAGAGGTATTTGTAAGTTATTATCTTATCATACAAAGGGCTCATGGCCTGTGTCGTATTATTTTTTAAATTTATTTACTCTTAAGACTCCCATATAGGCGAATATGGATTTCGAATGAGTGTGATGAGTTTAGATGAGTGAATGTAGTCATTGAATGGTCATTTAACATGGCTCTTTGGTGTCCGAAAATAAGGTTAAATATAACAATCTAGGATGCCCTAACTATTCATTATGTTCTGGTTTGCCCATAATTGAACTAATATTAAAAATAATCATAATGAACCGTGTACCATTGTTATAAAATGTATTTATTATCTACTTATTGTCCTCAGATGATATCCATATTTTAAATTATTTGGCACATTCCAATGAAGCTAGTAGTCAGAAAGGCTTCTCTGCTGGCGTTACCTAAGGTGGTGAAGACGCAAGCAATGACAGTTAAACGTTGCGACTTACATGAGCTATAAAATACTTCTCTCCAGCAATGACTTTATTAGCTCATTTTCTGCCATAATGTTCGCCTTTTATGCACGAACTATTCTACATGCTCATTGACGTATTAACTGTGACGTCACCATCGCACTTACACGTAACAACTCTTAATTTACGTTTAACAAAGCGCTTAGCGACCTTTTCAAGATGAAAGCCGTGCACACATGAATTGTTGTGGAAAGGTGGGTTAGATAGCTTTATAATAGAGCTAGACGCCGTGCCGATGTTTCAAGTCTTCCGAAGCCATTTACGTAGGATTGCACTGCGAAAGTCACGGAATGAACCGTCTACGTTTGCCACCGCCGACAAAGTGACGACGCCGATATACCCTTGAACGTTAAACTATCCTTATATAATTTTGGTCTATATGTTGTTTATGGAAGCCTAAATATCGTTTAGATATTTTCTACTTTAAAGGTTAAAATCGTCTTATTTTACCAGGCGAAGTTAGGGCTTAGACACCCTCTCTAACAGTTAACCTAGAGACCAATAGGGGACTTCCGAACCACGGGAGTGGCAGGTCAAAAACTGTTTATGATATTTTCGGGCATCAAACCCGGGCCGCCTACTTGGTTAGTCACAGCTTTAACCCCTTAGCTACGGCCGCTCCAAACGTTAAAATAATATTTGTCTCATTATGTAATGTGTTGAAAGTGCCCTTTCTATTCATAGCAGCGACAAAGAATTGAGTAAAAATTACATATAGATACCTAAACTGTATTGGGTTTTTCTATATAATGTAGTACCGGCCAATTTCTACCAACAATGTATTCATAGAACTTTTGTTTCTCAAAAGTGTATGTTTACTCGTTAATCGAATGCAAAAGGTTGAATATTGAGTGATCGAATCAATATTGTATTTCACAGGATAATCGAGCTGTTATTGTAGTGGCCTATTGAGAATCGGCTTTATAGGCTGCGATACTGTTTAAGGTGTAAAAGTGTGCTGTTTCGTCATTTTCCAATATTTTACGTTACGTGATTATAGAATTTGAACTGCTAGATGTGAAAGTCAAGTTTTTCGTAAAAGGGATTTAGTTTTTGGATCTAATTTTTTGAATTACGATAGCTCAAACATAATCTATCTAAAGGTCATTTGAATGATTAGAATTATATTTGTAGAGTTCCCCTAAAGAATTTTACTTGACGTTTCAATGTTTGCTTAATTGGTCAATGATCTGATGTGATGGTGAATTCTCTTTAGTTGTACAGATGATTTCAAACTTGAAATGTCATGATTATGATGGAACTCAGTTAATGGAATATGTATAGAAATGTTACGATGAATCTTTTTAAATAGGCTAACAGAAACAAAGACAGGTTTTTCGGACTGAATGTTGCTAAATCAGAATATCAAACAAGATTCCTGCGCTACTGTCCATTCAGTTATTATTGTTGGGCGTAGGCTTTAAAGTCTTAACTGCTATAAAATACAGTATTACCTTTACAAACAAGGTTTTGAATACAATATGGGTCAATATTTGATGTGTATGTAATAACTACCGTGTGATATCCCTTAGTACTTAATTATATAAGCCACAAAACTATGATAATTATTTACCAATGTGTGTTTTTCAATAAAATGATGTGGAATCTAACTCAGAAATTATCTTCATTGAAATACGATATAATAATAATTTAATAATAAACAAGTATTGACACTTGGTTGATAAAATAATATTACGTCATAAGTGGTTATTGCTTGATCGATAAAATGTTGCTATAACAGATATACTATTGATATTTACAGCATCATTGGAAAATAATATTACATTATAAATATTTATTGCTTGATATATAAAATGACTAACGGTACTCTAGCTATACCATAAATATTTACAGCGAAGTCGTCAAATCGAAAGTCCCGTTTAAATGTATAAGCACGGTTAGTGTGTAACACTGCATACATGCAATTACCGTTGAAAGATTGCAGTGTAAAATTGCATCACTTTAAATTATTTTTACTGCCTGTTTGTTTTTGCGTGAAAGCTGAGATGTTTTATTTAACATTAATTATTCCTCGTTGTTAATTAAAGTTAGTGATTGTTTTGTTTTATGTTTTAGGTGAGTTGCTGAGACTGTTTTAGCTTAACTAGATCTTAAGTAAGTAATTGTTATATAGAATTATGTTTTAGTTTTATAGAACGCTGTTTAATTCATACGTTAAGTAGGCTTTGTTAATAGTAACTGTTTTGAAATTGTAATAATTTTTTAGTGTATCTCTCATATTGTGATTAATTAATAAGGCAAAATGTGTTTGAAAAATGACAATGAAAACATCTATATTTTAACTGATTAATAACGTATAAATTAAATTATAACCGCTGCTAAATTATATTATTAACTGGTTTTTATAATAAAAATCTGTATAGTTAAATACAAAAATAATACGAACCGCATGAACAGCACAAGACTTAGATTCGAATGGATCAAATTGCAATTAGCTACTTTTTTATCACAAGGATGACTATATAACACAATCACAACAATTCTTTTTTAGGAATAAGCTTTAAATTTCACACAAAAATCTAAAATTGTTTTGTGGTTGATGGATTATTTCTTCTCTCAGATTACTTCAAACTTTGTTATTGCGTACTGAATCGATTGTTTCCTCCATGGTGTTGTCGCCAGCGCGTCTGGCCTGGAGAGGTTATCGACTCCACCTCCAGGTCACCGCCAGCGCCACCCACCGGCCACCAGCCCCAGGAGGTAGCGACACAAGAAAATCTCGTAATTGATCACGGAATTCGCGTGTTGACGCCTCTCAGCAGCCGCTAGTTAGCTCTGTGTCATTGTTCTTCCTCATCTTCCATCAGTGCATCCCGTTAGATTTAGGCCTAGGACTTTGCAGAAAACTGCTTTTAAACTTTGAGATTCGTCATCTACGAATTTGAGTTTAAAGAATTCACATTTGGTTGAGTGAGCTACAATATTTGTCCCACCATATGGAAATTAGTATTATTCACAGATACATTTAAAAGATAGTTATGAATAGATCAATTTTTAACAAGTGAACTATAAGTGGCGGTAACAAAGCTCTTTAAAAATTTTGCTATCCAAAAATTGTACACGAAATAAAAGTTATTTATAGTGTAAACTGTAACCTCATTCAGATGAAAATATTTAACATATTCCCATTCATGTCATGGAACATCGATGGTAGTATCATTATGAAGAATTTATTGCTTCTAGCACCGATCACAGATACAGGGTGTTTCTTTTAAAATGCAACCCATGATTTGAAATGGGTCGAATTTCAATACAATAAGACTGTTCATACATTTAACAATAGGCCTACAATGGGTTCAGAATACTGTTCGAAAGCATCTTGACATAAAACAATCGTTTTTGTTTTTAATTATCCCTCCACAGTAAACACTATCTGTTCTTTGCTCAAAACCACGCTTATAACCTCAACTTAATGACATTGCACAAAACCCAAATAAAGTGAAATTCAGTGAAACAATGTAAATCAGCTGATAGCCAAGGAAGGACAGGTACCAGGGCTACCAACCTATGAACTTGTAATTATCTTAAACCTTTATTTTCTGTACTTGTAAATAGGGTTGCGTTTTAAAAGAAACACCCTGTATATACTTCTGCCCGGTAAAGAATAGAGAAAATAACACCAAAATCAAAGATACAATAGTTACCACACTAATAGCGAATGGAAGGTTGCCCATATAGGGATGGTACTATTTGGGACAAAATGGGCTATACCATGTTATATTTTATATATATTGTATAATTATATACAATTAAGATTTGCTAAATTATTGCAATACCATCACAAATCAAAGAAGGAAATACTGCATCTTAAACTTTACAAGCCTGAGTCACCTTCTTTGAAATCTGACTGTTTGTAAAATGACGACTTTCCGGCTCAAAATTGTTTCATGAGACGACTTATTCAATTTTATTGAACATGATTCTATGTTTAACTACATAAGAAGATGAAGTAATTTTAGTATTTTGAATAATCAATACTATTATTTAATTTAAAATAAAATTTTTACAGCTTTGAAAATTCCTGCTTCAGAAGTATCTGGCGGTCATTTTAAAATTAATCGTTCTTCCTCTCATAAGTACAAGTTATACCCCACATCACATTATTAATTAGCGTGGGAAAGCCTCAGGTCAGGCGCGAACCCGTGTCCACCCATTATATCCATGTAGATGTTGCTACCTACACGTGTTTACGCCTATTACAGTGTGTCAGCCATTACATTCCATGTTCCACTGCCATTACTTTGGTCACGAGAGCTATTTGTTTTAGACGCCGCGCCGGTGGAGTGGCGGTAGCAGAGCGGACCGGAGTAGACTGCTTTCCAATTAATTACCACCCTGTGTGTGGAGTTAGGAGTTGCTTTAATGGCGTGTGGTAAAACGCACTTGCACTTTACAACGAACGCTATTTTATTGGTTTTGTTGGTCAGCCACTGCTTGTATCATTTGAAACCCACCTTGCCGACCTCTCTTGTATTTTACGTAGTTCGTCATTCCTAGGTTGTGACACTCTCAGGTCTAACGTATTTCGGTAAAAAGAAGTTATATATTTAAACTTTGTTATATTTTAGTGAATAATTAAAGTATAAAAATCTTCAAACTACCGAAAGTAAATACTTTAGTCCCAGCCAATCAATATATACTACTTTCTGATACTGACTAAGGATTATGAAACAGTCCACCCTGAGACTGAGTACAGTAGTAAGCGGGTGGTAAGCGACCTGTTCATGATTGGGTCGGGTAGTAAGTGAACTGTCTGTTATATTTAGCACATGTAGGGGTTCCAGTGGCAGAAAGAAATATTTCCACAGCCGAGCTGCTTTACTTTATGGGCTTGACTAAGTTCCGCCTTCAAGCTGCACGCGGCCTACCACTTTGGTTGCCATGACAATTTTTAAGTAGAATTAGACAGTGGGAGAAGAGCACTTCTCTGTCTTACTTACACCACTCTATGAATCTCTTCGCACCAGTGCGTTAAAAAGGTCGTTTTCTAAGCGCCTTACAGTGACTATGTCAAACTTGTAACTGTAGAATCACGTATTCAAATTAATTAGCTTGATTTGTTTTAAAATGTTTGTTTGTGTAAAGGAGAGGTCGATCTCCTTTTTAACCTTACCCTGCCCACTCTTCATATATTATTGGTGTGTGAGGAACTCATACAGACAGAGTAAGGGGGAGAACCAGTACAGTACAAGGTGAACATTCCTGATAAAAACTTCCAGTGTAGGCCGGATTCGAACCGGTGCTATCTCTAACCCAGACACAAAGTCCTGACGTATTAGACCGATCGGCCATCGTTTCTTCAAATTAACTCTGTAAGTACTCAGATAAAATTAGTTAAGTAAACATTTCAGTTGTAGGCCAACACAACTGAAAAGTGATTGGAGATAGGACTTTAAAAATGTAATGATAAGTTTAGAACGTAAAGGTGGAATTATTGGTTCCTGTCGGGGGAAAAAACTTTAAATTACTAATCCTAAGCTATTTAAGTTCTTCTATTTTACCACGATTGATAAATTAAAACATTGTAATAATAAAAGTATGTTCTAAAACTTTTATGGCTTTTTTCAACATTTCAACCTATTTTAAAGACTATGGAAACTAACATAATAATCGTTTTTTTCTCATTTACAAAATTGTACATTAAATCGTCATGTGATGGGCTCCAAGACTGTATCCTTGAGTACTGGAGCTGGAAAGCGGCCCAACACTCCGGGTTCCCTTGACTCATGCGCCCACTCAACAGTGATGTCCTAGTTTTATTTCCATGCACGTCACATGAGGTCCCGGTGAGTTGGCCTCGGCATGCTCAGTATTATTGTAGCTAATTTCCTTCTCCAGATTAAAATTTCCTAAACTATTAGTGCAGATTGTTTCGTCATAAAATGTTCATCTTTTGGTTAATTACTATATATTCTTTTCATAAAAAAAGTTTCTTTCCTGAAAAGGGTCGTAATTTTAATTTAATGTGATAGTTATAAATAGAATACACACTTAACTCGCTTACATCTGACACTAACTAACCAAATATTTAAGGAAAGATACAAGTATCAAAAGTAGTTTTTTTTTTTCTCGTTTTCAAGAGTAAAACATAACAGTCAGTGTGATGGGTTAAGTTTTGACGAACCAAAATTCTCAGGAATTAATTAGTCTGAAACTAAAGTTCTCTACAATGTTTCTTAACTCTAGAAGCGTTGCAAATCTCCAACACATTAACAACACAACTATATGCCTATAATAACAGTTTTCTTCACATATTCCACCGATGTTGCATAATATGGCGTTTTTATAAATATTATAAACACAAACGGAGAAATGTTAACTTTCAACTAACCGTATTGAAATACGGTTATTTCATAACGTATTTCAATACGTTATGAAATAACCGTATTTCAATACGGTTAGTTGAAAGTATTTCAATACGGTTAGTTGAACGTATTTCAATACGTTATGAAATAACGTATTGAACATGATAACGTTCATCACTAAATAGTGAATTCAAGTGTTATAATGGTAGTTCACATAAATAACACTTGAATAGTCTTATTTTTGTTTTTATGGTATAAAGAATTGTTGCCAAATGTTTTAACACTATTTAGACGAGAAGTTAAAGAACTATAGTGATAGATGAATAAGTGATTCGGCAGTTAATTTAGAACACCATCGCTCGACTTCCATGCTCAACATTTTATCTCGAGAGAGAGGACTTATAGAGTATGAAGTGATAAACACGGAACATTCCTAAACTGATCTGCTATTGTAACACCAATTATGTAGTCTACGTAATCGTCAACTTGCGTCAAGTTGTAGCATAATATAACTTTGCATTTCTTCTATATTGAATGCAGTTATACATAATATATCAACTGTCTGGCTGGCATGATTTAAAAGTAAATGTTAAATTTTGTTGTTTTTTTTTTTAATTAATTAGTTCCCATACCACCTAATTAAGACCAAATTCATGAAAAAAAGACATGTTGGAAGGTAAAAACCGTCTATTCCGTTCTTGGAGAAAGTGTTTATCCGGCCGAAGATGAACCATTCCTCTGACCCGGTAGAGCACGGTCCGTTACTATTCAGTCAGCCAGGACTTAAATAAAGGACGGAAGTTTACAGTTAACCATCGTTTCGTCCAGCAAGCAGGAAGCAGATCGATTGCAGCGAACGGATGGACCGCCGTCGGTCCGCCCTCGCAGGCCACGCCCGCTCGTGACTGGCTGCAGCTGAGCCACAGACACCTCCAGCTGTTACACTGTCAGCTGATTTGTTTCTTGCAATTATAATATCAGCTGATATACTAATTGGGTTAGAAGAATAATAGCCTTGCGCTTAGATAGCGATAAATAGACATGAGTAAATTGTTATAATATAATGTCTTTCCTACTTCCTAATTATACTAACAATTCAAAGAAGTCAAAATTAGTTTCTCTACCTGCATCCAAATTCATCAGTTGATGTTGTAACAGAAAAGTTTGCATAGCTAGTAAGTAACAAAGACGCAACTAGTACTTGCATTTGTTGGAATATACACATGGTCTAAACTGTTCCTATATGATGTAGGATCATTTTGTACACATGTTATGCTAAAATAAAAACACATTTTGTTATTAATATAATCATAAGAATTGACTTATATAAACAGGGTTTAGTGTTCTATAAAAATGCAAAATCATTCCAGCTCAATTAGTGAAATTAAACCGTAATCAGGCTCAAATATACCTTATAATAACAAAAATCTTCCTCTGTTCCGAATCTTGCATTATTGTTTTAATATATATGATGATGTTTCAGACCTAGTATTGTTTTGCCTCAATAATCATTCATCAAACCAGCTCGTTTTCAAATGTTTTGCTGAGAATTTTTATTGGTATAAGGTATTAGTTTACGATTACTCGTTAGTAAATGTAGATCAAGTCATTAGTTGCAGATCTGATCCAGAAAGTTAGGTCTTTACCATGTAGTGGGAGTATACAGCAAACAAAATGTATGCAAGAGGAATGTCTCTCAAAACTATGGGAATTATCATCTGCAGATCACATCATGGAAGTAAAGACATTGCCAGTTAGAGGGAGTATACAGTAAAGCAAATGTAAGCAAGGAGAATATACTCGCTTCCCAAGAATATACATTGGGAATTGCCATCTGCAAATCTGATCAAGTAAGAAAGGTCTTTGACAGGTAGTGGGAATATAAAGCAAACGGAATGTAAGCAAGAGAAATAAATCACGAAACTATAGGAATTGCTATCTGCAGTTCTCATCATGGAAGTAAGGACTTTGCCAGTTGGTGGAAGAATACAGCAAACAAAAAGTAAGCAAAAGGAAAATCTTTCGGAACTAAAGGAAATCCATCTGCATATCTGATCTAAGAAGTAAGCTTTACCAAAACTAAGACAGATGCCATCTGCATATCTAATCCAGGAAGTAAACATTACCAAAACTAAGGGAAATCCATCTGCATATCTGATCAATAAAGTAAACCTTACTAAAACTAAGGGAAATCCATCTGCATATCTGATCTAGGAAGTAAGCTTTACCAAAACTAAGGGAGATGCCATCTGCATATCGGATCCAGGAAGTAAACCGTACCAAAACTAAGCGAAATCCATCTGCATATCTGATCTAGGAAGTAAGCTTTACCAAAACTAAGAGAGATGCCATCTCCATATCTAATCCAGGAAGTAAACCTTACCAAAACTAAGGGAAATCCATCTGCATATCTGATCAATAAAGTAAACCATACCAAAACTAAGGGAGATGCCATCTGCATATCTAATCCGGAAAGTAAACCTTACCAAAACTAAGGGAAATCCATCTGCATATCTGATCTAGGAAGTAAGCTTTACCAAAACTAAAGGAGATCCATCTGCATATCTGATCTAGGAAGTAAACCTTACCAAAACTAAGGGGAATCCATCTGCATATCTGATCTAGGAAGTAAGCTTTACCAAAACTAAGGGAGGTGCCATCTGCATATCTCATAAAGGAAGTAAACCTTACCAAAACTAAGGGAAATCCATCTGCATATCTGATCCAGGAAGTAAACCTTACCAAAACTAAGGGAAATCCATCTGCATATATGATCTATGAAGTAAGCTTTACCAAAACTAAGGGAGATGCCATCTGCATATCTGATCCAGGAAGTAAACCTTACCAAAACTAAGGTAAATCCATCTGCATATCTGATCTAGGAAGTAAGATTTACCAAAAATAAGCGAAATCTATCTGCATATCTGATCTAGGAAGTAAACCTTACCAAAACTAAGGGAAATCCATCTGCATATCTGATCTAGAAGGTAAGGCTAACCAAGTGAGATGCCATCTGCATATCTGATACAGGAAATAAGCTTTACCAGTTAAGTGGGAGTATAAAGCAAACAAAACGTAAGCTAGAGAAATATCTCTCGCAACTATCGGAAATGCCATTTGCAGATCTGATCCAGGAAGTAAGACCTTTGCCATTTTTAGGAGGTATACAGCAAACAAAATGTAAGCAAGAGGAATATCTGTCGAAACTATGGTAATTGCCATCAAACTACACATCACATGGGGAACGAAAGTCTATTGCGATTTCTCCTTGGAAGAACTGAATGTTAGATGTATAAATGTTAGTTTTGAAGCTTTAGTATGAACGTTAAATTATTAAATTTTTGAACTATGTCTTTTTTAATTTGTCATCTATTCATGTTGTATATTTTACTATACTGATTAGTATTGTGTAATTTTAATTTTGTTATAGAAGCAAATAAAAAGTAAATAATTGTAGGCGTATTGTGATCGACATATTGCAGTTGTCGCTGTTGTGACGTCCCGCGTGTTTACAAGGACCACGCACTTTCGCTAACCTTTACCCGAGAGTTGTAATTAAGTGTAATTGTGATTATGAGTCCAGCCGCAATGTCAAGTGATCGCTGAAGGTCATGTTGTAAAAACCCCGTTGAATGGCTTCTCGAGGTTTTACCTGGACAGGTTCAGGGTCACTTGACTTGGGGTTAAGACGAATTCTTCCAGGAAGTAGTACTGGCATTATTGCACATTATAAGTGGTTCTTCATTGTAAATGGTTTAAAATAGGGATAATGTAATCTTAACCAAATTGATGATATGTTGAGCCTTGAGACCTTGACGCCTTTTGGTGTAGCCTCAAGGTTTCTTTGACTACCAAACGTTGTCATACTGGTAGTTAGCAAAGCAATGTTCTTTTAATACTAACCAGATTACTATTTTCTAAAGGATAACACATATACACGAAAGGAAAGAATGCGTAAAAATATTGGAGATTATAAAATAGGTTTTTTTAATTTCTCTCAAGATTTGTTAAAAAATAAGCACAACAGCTTTTATTTCTAACTTATGGTTGTAGAGTTTTAAACACCTTAATTTGTCATACATAATGTAAAACATTAGTGAGAATTCCAAGAATTCATGAACGTTTATCAATGTTAAAGGAACAAATATCAAAGATCATTTTTCTACATATCTTCTCTGTGAATAGTCAATTTTTAAATCATCACTAAATTATTCTATTAAAACCGGTGTACTTGCAACTTTAACAGTACAATATTGTAATAAACATTAATAAAATATTATGTATAAAACATATCTTATTTTATTAAGTTAGTAATTTACTCATGATACTGACCAATATTTTGCTAATTCATGAGTTATTTTAATTTGATAAGGCTTAACAAATGCAAAACAGTTTAAGTATTTTTTTCTCGATTTAAGCTGTGGATCGCAATTAAGAATTCTGAAATATTTTCCTTGTATTTATTTTACATGTTTGAAGCCTATTTGTTTTGAATATTGTTTTTTCTTAAATATTGTACTGCATTAATCACAGGTTACATGTTTCGACAGATAAATAAAATAATTGTCCGTTGCAGAAACACGGATTAAGGTTTTGATAAAAACCATTACAATTACACGTTTGGAAAAGCGTTTTATAGCATTGTGTGTACAGTAATAGGCAGCTAGCAATCTTATTAGATGAAATAAAATATTACAATAAATTTGATAACATTCAAACATATTATGTGCTAATTTACTTTAGATATAGTGTATACATCCTAAAATTATTTATATTTTATAATTGTCTTTAAATTTAAACATGTTGTTTTAACAATGATCATCACCTGACAATAGGAAGTAACCAGTTGAGGCAGACTGCGGGGGTTTATTCTAACCACAGAGAAAAGAATAAAAGTAGAGTAGCCATAATACGTTCTATCCTGCAGTAGTAGGCCTAGTTGAAGCCGATATCCACAATCTTGGTGGATGAAGATTAGCACAGCTGTAACCTAAAAATGTAACCTACTGTTAAAATTGATAACATTTTGATAACATTTAAATTATTAATTTTAATTTCCATAGTAAACTATGTAACACAACTAAAAGTATGCTAACGTACAGTATTATGAAGAAATAATAATATTCAAATTAATTTATTTCACAATATGTATCTATGAAAAATTATTCCATTCCGCTTGTTTTTATTGCTGTTATTGCAACCAACTGCGGCACAGTATGGCATTACAAAAGTTTTTTCAATCCAACTATTTAAATTACGTATTCAAAAGAAGAAAATAAAATCTATTTACAACACATCATTTAATAAGACAACACAAATGTAGAACATAAAACAAGATCGCAAGAGCGAAAATGTCCAGGCGGCTGACGCGTGGGTTCCGCCTATAAGTGAACAGACAGTGTAGGGGAGTCGCCATCTTAGTGAGGGTACCAGCTTCACATAGATTGTCGTGTATCTACTCTATTTTATTCTTTACTCTGTGATTCTAACAGTAACCCTTAGGTGCAACCGATTAGATATGCTTCCCAACACTTCTAATCATGTGTGGACATTTCTATTTACGTTTTTCTTATTAAAATTGTGTTTTAAGTGTAATGTTTATTGAAAAAAATCCTTGTCAGTCTCACAGTAGTCAGTCATGTTAAGGTAAATGGAATAAAAATACTCACCTATTCTTGCCGTATCATAAGACTGTTCATTAACCATAAACCAATCACTGTTGGACAGACACGGATTTCTCTTAAAGTTTGTATTTATCATATGAAACAACAATTTTAATAAGGAAGTTGTTTACTGCAATTTAAAACAATGATTGGAATTCGGGGGTGGCATGTCTACTTGGAAAACTCGAAGGATGAGGGAGTTGATAGAGTCAAACCAGACAAATAATCCGGCTGCCTGGCCACTGCTCAAACATCCCTGGCTGGTTATATAATCAACTTTACTAAATCTAAATGCTCCTCGTTTTCGTAATCCTCCAGATGGTCATCTTGTGGCTCTGGGAACACCTGCCATCCTGTTGCCTCCTCTTCCACTTCCGCAACAAGATGTCATCAGTGAAATAAAATCTACAGGTGTGAAAGTGACATCGACTACTGATCTCTATTCTGCCAGCAACCATGATGTAGCATTACAGATTGCTAAACCATAATACAGTTACGTAGTCCAGGATTTATAAACTTTCGTTGCCCAATCATATCTGACAAACCCACAGTTCTTATTGTCTCGAAATCATCATCCCCTATATGAATTACTTGTTCACTTTCACTTTAAGAACAACGCATTGCTCGGTAAATTGTTTATTAAATTCAACCATCTTCCAGTGTTCTGGCTTAACCGACTTCCTTGACGCAACGAATTAGTTGTAGCAAGGTTAAATAACATTGATACGTTGACTGAAGCCTATGACGATAAAGTGGGAGAACATGTCCTTGTCAAATGGGTAATTTATTTTCCGATTTATTTACCTAAAAATTAACCACTAAGTACGTATAATTGAGTTCATAACAAGTATATCATCGTCAATTATTGCAAAAATATAATTTTTATATTACAAAACAGATTGCCTTTTTTTAATACAAATATTATTTTTATCAGGGTTTGTTTTGTGTACCAGGCCAGTTAATACTGGTGGTTAATTGAAGAAGTACATGTTCATATGGTCTTAATTTAAAGTAAATGAGTGAGAATAATTAAAATCGGACGTTAGTCGCAGAAATATTTGCTCATTTTAAGTTGAATGTTCTAAGAAATCACGTTTATAAATAGCTCAAGGCAAGATCACTGGAGTACCCATAGTACTGGTGGAATCCGAAACACATGATTTATGTTATAAGTTGGTGACTACATTGACAAGTTTTCTCCGTCTAGCCCAAGGTTCAATCACTGCGCAACACTGTTTAGTGGTGGGATATTCAAGGAAGTGATGAGTTTTGACTCAGTGAGAATGATCAGTCCTAAACGCCTCCAAATATGGATGATACAATTAGCATAAAAGGTTTTTCCAAAGTAAATGTTGCATAGCTGTAATATTGTTGAAGGTAAGACTATGCTGCACGTAACCTACCTAAGACTATTTCATTTACATAACTTTTTCCCCTTTGCTTTGTTATTTTTACTTCAATTTCATGATCTCAAAAATCATAAATAAAGAATTCTTTTATTTATTAAGTATACATTTCACACATTAGGTAGTATCATTTAATTAAATATTAAATCAGACTAACACTACGTGGTTCGGATTCCACATAAAGCTGTAGATCCCCTAGTTGGCTTGGGTATTGGGCTATTAATAAATATCTCTTTCTGGGAAACTTTCAGTGTCGTGCACACTCGTCCAAGTGTTATCTCGTCCAACGGTTCCAAGAAATTGCGGTTAGGATTCGGCCCTTATACAGCACCTGAGTGATCCGCTATCGGGAGATGGTCAGTGGATTAGGAGGTTTCTCGAAACTGAACTAACCCTCCTACCCTCTCGCCGGGCTGGCCGGATACTGTTCTGCACTTATTAAAGTTTTTCTTTTAAGGCGATAATAAATTTAACAATTTCTTTAAATTCTACTTGAAATTATAAGAAATAAAAGTCCAAATTCAACCGACATGCTTCCTATTAGAGTATTAGACTGTTAAATAACCAACAGAAAGTTAACATGTAATTCTATATTATATAGTGCTATTAAAAAAAGTGTCCCATATACTCTATACATAAATATTATATTACAAAATTAATATTTATTAAAGTCATGGTCAAAATAACAAATACAATTTTTATAACATAAAATTAGTGCTGTAAGTTCCATTGTTAGCGGCAGCCTGGACTGCTTGCCCACTTCAGTCAAAGGTGGGCCTGCCGTGTAAGCTCGCACTCAACATACACGACAGAGTATCATAATTGTTGGCAATAATAGTTACATATTATTGTATGTAACTATGAATACCGTTTATTTATTTTAAAGTATGTTTCGTCCTATTTTATATAAACTTATATTTTTAGTTAGTTAGAAAAAGTATTTGAATGAGAAGGAGACGTGGACAAACCTTCATGTGCTCCAGGAAACTATAAAAAAATATGTTTTACAAAAAAAGAGAGAAAAGTAAAGAAAATTTAATATAAAAACTCTTGTATGTATAAAATAATATCAAAAAATATTTCTATTTACAAGAATAAAAGATGGAGAAAGGGTTATTACCATTTAAGTTATTAAAATTATATTTTTGAGATTTTTAATGTTAGTCAAAATAAGCAGAGTAGTTAATTGTTAAGAGTAAATAAATAAATAATTTGCCACAAGGTAGTCCATAAAATGCCATATGATATCAATGCGGATAAATAATCTAAATTGTAAACATAATTGTGTAATCTAATCAACTTACATTTCCAATCCATCCATCAACAAGCTACCAAACTTGTACGAACTATGTGCCAAGCAAGGTCAGTTGTGGTATAAATTGTATTACAACGATTATATCCATTTATCATTGAAAAATTAATATCAGCTGGGGACAAGTGGCAATCAGCTGTTTATGGTCAGAAGGTCACGTGATATGTGACGTCATAAGATCTGGTAGCTCGCGATATTACAGGAAGGTATTCAACACTACTCTATGTAAATTAATAAGATAATAAATACATTTCCTTTTTTCAATCAAGATACTGAACGTTACGTAGAAATTAAAACTCTTTTTTCGTATATGAATTTCTCTCTGTTCACAATAAATATTATTCTTACAAATATACTATTGTATTATTGTATGTACTAGATCTGCAATTAAAGGTTTGTAGTAACTTGCAGATTTGATCGTTACAGTAATGCAAATTAAATTCTAGATCAAATTAACTGACGAACCTGTCGATCTAGAGTTTAAATGATTATACAAAATATCAATATTTAATTTATATAGTGGGTTTAAACAAATCTTTTGGTGATTATTGAAATATTTACCTTATAAAATACATTTTTGGTTTTTTTTTACAATTTCCACGGTTATTATTATGCACTTTATAGACGCTTCTGAAAATAAGATTTCTTGTTGAAAAAAGTAGTAAAATATGAGTTCATATTAAGGAGATTTATTTCAACCGTGGAACACTCGTTTTTTACCGAAAAATTGGAAAACAAGATATAGCGAAAAAACAAATGTTCAGAAATTTATTTATTGCCATAGATATATGGCACGAAAGTGATTTTTCCACAAAATCTCAAAAAATAATTGTTGTAGATCAAAATAATTTTCCATCAAGACATTCGGGTTCAGCGTAGAAAACCACGTCGAAAAAAAAAACTGAAAAATCACTCAAAATAACAAATATAATGTAAAATAAGATTTTCAATAAAGTAGATTTGTCAGTACAAAACTAACTTTCCTGACAATAAAAACGATTTCCCCAGAAAATATAAACATGATTCTACTTTCTGGTGATAAAAATGTCATGATATGTGAAGCGTCTAGTAACAGCGTAAATACGATTTGAACATAGATTAGATTCATTCAAAATCAAATCAAAAATCGCTTTAATCTCAACAAAAAGAAAAGTAAAAAAGAAACAATACAAAATATAACTGAGAATGATCCTCTCATGGGCTAAAGCCTGTGCGAGAGGACCGAGTAGTTATTAATAAAACTGTTTCCTGGTGAGTGGAAAACTTAAGTAACAAAAACACTTAATATCCATATTACGAAATACAATACAAATGACAAATACAATAAACTCCTCATACCAGAGGCCACAGGAGAAAAAAAACAAATAATAATGATGATAATATTACATCTAAGAGAGAAGAAACAGAAAAATATGGCGCACTCAGACAGAAAGACACGCACTCATGCGCGAACAGACGCTCACACACTCGTGCACGCACAGACGCATAGACACATATCCGCGCACATACACACACGCACTCATGTGCACACAACCGCACACACATGCATGCGCGCAACATCCTTTCAAGCGCGCACAGACGCAACTCGCACAATCTCTCATACACGCTCAGACGCAAACGCACCCATGCATGCATAGACGCACACTCACATGATCATTAAATTATATGAACGAATTAATTTTTACTTAAGTTTTATCTATTATCTTCATTTATTAAATAGCTGTACCCGACCGCTTCGCCGTTCATAATGTTGAATTTGATTCTAGAATTCTAGAAATATTCTAGAATAGAATAGAATAGAATAGAATACAAGATATATTTCTTGTAGTTTACAAACTTTGGTTGTATTTAAAAATCTGAGAGTTTACTTTTAGAGGTCGTAAAGTACAGAAATTGACACTAGATCAATTGTCGGGATTCTCACCATGTTTAGCCAGGTCCGATGAACTGGCTATACATGTGTTAAAATTAAATTTAAAATTTTATGATTGGATTCAGTTTGTACTCTTAGATAAAAACGTTTCAAAGTCTAGACAAATCTATAAGTCTAATTTTAGAGGGCACAAATTACTGTAGTTGACTCTGAATCAGTGAAATAACGGGTTTCTCACCATATTTAGCTATGTCATGTAAACTGGCTATGATGTGGTCAAATTAAATTGTAAATTTTCCAAATAAAATCAGTTTGTTCTCTTAGATAACAAGGAGTTGCAAACTGTTGACCCTGCCATATCTCTACATTTTAGAGACAACCTTATTCTGTGTGTCTATAAATGTGTTATGACCAGCGGTCGGGACATACACACATATGACACACGAGGCAAGAATACCTACCGAACTAGGAGACAGAATACCCCCAAACTGGGGGTTTATGAGCACCTGCATTCACAAGCAGGGGTTCCTTTCATTAGCAAGTTGCCCAATTCAATAAAACGTGCCCCGACACCCAAGGCATTAAAAACTCGTTTGAAACGCTTTTTAGCGTCCCAAGCATTTTAAAGCGTTGACGAGTTCATGGCACACGACCGGGTAACCGCATAATCAGAAGACTGACGTCCGGTTCTGGAAGTGGGTACATTGGCAGTACAAATGTGGTGTGAGTGGAATTCTGTATGTTCGAATGGGGTTTTGATGTGACGTGATTGTTAAAATTTTCAAACTAATCTGATGATAGCTATACATTGTTAGGTTCTGGCAATAAAAGAATTGATTTTATATTACACTTAGTTCTTACGGTGGCCGGTAGTGAGCAGCAGCACGGTCAAGGTAGTAAGAACAAGGTGGGAGGGGGAGACAGAGGTCAGCTGATCTAATCTCACAACACAGAGTAATGTGAGTGTGCCCCTGCCTTGCGCACCAAACAGCTGGCCCATGCCGTCAAGGCTGTCTATACTCTATGTGATAGAAATGTGAGTGTGCCCCTGCCTTGCACACCAGACAGCTGGCCCGCGATGTCAAGGCTGTCTGAACTCTATGTGAGTGTGCCCCTGCCTTGCGCATCAGACCACTAGCCCGCGACGTCAAGGCTGTCTATACTCTATGTAATATAAATGTGAGTGTGCCCCTGCCTTGCACATCAGACAGCTGGCCCACGGGGTCAAGGCGGTCTATACTCTGTGTGATAGAAATGTGAGTGTACCCCTGTCTTGCGCACCAGACAGCTAGCCCACGGCGTCAAGGCGGCCTATACTCTGTGTGATAGAAATGTGAGTGTGCCCCTACCTTGCGCACCAGACAGCTGGCCCATGACGTCAAGGCTGTCTATACTCTGTGTGATAGAAATGTGAGTGTGCCCCTGTCTTGCGCACCAGACAGCTTGCACGCGCCGTCAAGGTTGTATATACTCTTTGCGATAGAAATGTGAGTGTGCCCCTGCCTTGCGCACCAGACAGCTGGCCCACGCCGTCAAGGCTGTATATACTCTTTGTTAGAAATATTTTTTATTGCGTAATTACAAAATACATTGTATTGCAATCGTCAATTAAGCTGCTTGATTAAATATCTAACATTTTGTCCATTCATGCTACATCGAAATAACAGACATACATACAATTGTAACATGCACTCCAATTCTCATTTATTCTAAATTTTCCCACTCTAGCCTCTCTGTCGGTCAGCCAATTATAAGGTCTCCCAACTATGTGCCATGAACTCGTCTGTACTGTAAAATGCTTTTGAAATCAATGCAGTTTTCAGACGAGCTTTAAATGCCTTGGGCATTGCGGCACTTTTAATCGAATTTGGTAACTTGTTGACAAACTGAACTCCTGCCTGTGAAGGCAATCGTTCGTAAGCTACCGTCCTGTGTCTGCCAGTACGGTAGTTTCCCCTACCTCTAGTGTTGTACGAGTGTATTTCGCTACCTCTTACGGGTTCGCATTTTGACATGAAAAACATTGATGTTTCCAAAATGTAGAGGCAGGGAAGCGTCAACAGTTTAAGATTTTTGAATGCTGGCCTGCACGGCTCTCTCCATTGCAGTTTTGCAATTATTCGGACCGCTTTTTTCTGCAAGGTGAACATTCTATAAAAGTGAGTGCTTGCACAACCTCCCCATAAGACTACTCCGTAGGAAAGGTGTGGGTATATTATTCCATAATACGCCGTCATCAGTACCTGAGTTGGGCAGTATTTGGACAGCTGTCTCAAAACGTAAATTCCTGAAGACAGCTTTGAGCAGACATTGTCGACGTGGATATTCCATATATCCACCCCTCGATATTCAACCCTCGATCGAGGTGTATTCCAAGGAATTTAGTCGACAGCACTTCTAATACCTCGGTTTCGTCTAACATGACAGTTGGACTCAGTGCTGTGTCCATTTGTCGTAGGCAGAATTTTATGAAAGTTGATTTTGTTGGATTAGTTTTAAGATTGAGCTCATTGAAATGTTGGATAGAATTATTTAGCTCGGTGAAAGTCATGATTTCCAGTTCATTCTTTGATTCCGCGCTGAAACAGAGAGTCGTGTCATCTGCGTACTGGACGAGTTGTCCTTGTTGTAGCGATGAGCCAACATCATTGACATACAACAGAAAGAGCAAAGGACTGAGAATGGAACCTTGAGGAACTCCATATCTCAGACACCCCTCTCTCGATTGCATGTCCGAAATTTTGACGAATTGTTTTCTATTACTGAGATACGACTTGATCCAACTAAGTGGTGGAACTGTGAGTGTGCCCCTGCCTTGCGCACCAGACAGCTGGCCCACGCCGTCAAGGCTGTATATACTCTGTGTGATAGAAATGTGTGTGTGCGCCCCTGCCCCACGCACCAAACGCGTCAAGGCTGTCTATACTCTATACAACAGAATTATTCTACTTCCTATATTTTGATATGTGAAAGTCACCTCACACAAAATTACTTTTATGGTTCGCTTTTTAATAGTCTAATTGCGTTCTCAAGGTGATGACACCGTACACGTATTGCGTGTTTTTGATAAATTGGTTTTCTTTACTTGCTCAGAGTGTAAGATATGAAGTTTTTACTTGTAGTCTAATGTAAATATCTTTAGACAAAATTATACAAAAGAATATTCATGAAACTGCAGGAAACTATTAAGATAACAATTCCTCATTAATTAATTACAGTCGTTAATATAATTTCCCAAACAGAATTCTGCCTAAATTTATTAAGTATACTGAGTTTTATAAAAGTCTTTGAACACTTATACTCACGAGTTTTATGAATTTAGCTGTGTAATTAAATTGTTCACCTCAAACCAGATGATTACCAAAATATAATATTACAAAACCGTTATTAACCTTCAATACATAGATTTATATATCTTCATTAACAAAATTAAAAATTAATGACAATGGTACTTTAACGATCAATTATTATGCTATTCTTGACCCTAGCTGTAGAGTGTACTGTAGACATCTAGTTATTACGAAACCAGTTCAACCGAGCGTTAAAGTCTCCACCATCCACAGCAGCTCTGACATTTTAAATAGTGCAGTTATCATTCGAACGATAATTACGCTCCTGATACTCCCAAACAGAAAATTGTTTTTTCTGTAACATAAAATGGTAACAGGTATTACCATTTATTTAAATTGGAATTATATAGGATGGTGATATTATCCAAATATAGATGTTGTTATTCCAACATTTACTTACATTTTCAGTTAGTTGCTTCGCAAAACAAATGTAAATAAAATGACTGTCAAGATAATGAGCCGTGTATTTAATTTGACGTGACAGGCGTAGTATGTTTAGTTATAGAGCTGTTTACTTTATTAGACTTGACATGTGATGTCTGTCAGTTATTGAGCCATGTACTTTATTTGACTTGACGTGTGATGTCTATCAGTTATTGAGCCATGTACTTTATTTGACTTGACATGTGATGTCTGTCAGTTATTGAGCCATGTACTTTATTTGATTTGACGTGTGATATATGTCCAGTTATTGATCCATATACTTTATTTGACTTGACGTGTGATGTCTGTCATGTATTGAACCATGTACTTTATTTGACTTGACGTGTGATATATGTCCAGTTATTGATCCATGTACTTTATTTGATTTGACGTGTGATATATGTCCAGTTATTGATCCGTATAGTTTATATGATTTGACATGTGATATACTGTATGTCCAGTTATTGAGCCACGTACTTTGTGACTGACGTGTGATTTATGTCTAGTTATTGATCCATGTACTTTATTTGATTTGACATGTGATATATGTCAAGTTATTGAGCCGTGTACTTTATTTGACTTGACGTGTGATATATGTCCAGTTATTGATCTATATATTTTATTTGATTTGACGTGTAATATATGTCCAGTTATTGAGCCATGTATTTTATTTGATTTGGCGTGATGTCTCTCAGTTATTGACCCATGTACTTTATTTGACTGGACGTGTGATTTCTGTCAGTTATTGAGCCGTGTACATACCTAGTGTGGCAGTCACGTAGTTCGATGTCAATGCCGTTGCGTTACGCTATGCTAGTGGTGGCGCGTGGGCGATGCATTCTAATGATACCCATAATGAGTGTCTATAGTTCCATTTTCGTTGTACGTTTACACGCAACTCACATTAACAAGATAAAGAACTGTCACTGTATAAACCGTTTAATATACTCAACTCGTAATAGACTGGATATTGAACTGATAGCAGTGTAATTAAATAGTAATTTAAGATTACAGGACTGATCATTAATTTTATCCAATTAGTGGAAATAACAGGGCATTTCTCCGCCTGCCTTGTAACTAAACTATCGCGTCAACAATAGACGTCAATATAACATTTTAAATTCGTTGGGTAAATCGAATCGGTTTTTTATGGATAGAAAATTGGCACTGAATGGATCTTGGATGGAACTGTAAACTTACATTTATCTGTTGCATAACTATGATTTACTTTCCTAAATCAACTCTTTTTTATAAGTAAATACAACTCTTTTCACGGATAGTCCTTAAAATAACTATTGTTGACTTTAGCAATTAGTTTGTAGAGCTAGATATAAAATTATAATCACATAAATCTAAATATATTTTAAGAAAAATAATGCTTACATTCTATGAGTCCAAAACGCAGCAGTGTCATACGTCGTAGTTTTATGAAGAAAATTGTTTTATAATAAATAGTAAAGCCAAATTACTGCTACGACCTTCCTCATTTAAGTCCACAATTATTATATTGAACCTAACTCTTTCACCTGACATTTCGTTTATTGTAACAACGAACCATGCTGTTGTTCTAGAGTTTTAGAATTTGTAGAAACTTCTGAAAAGTTACATAGCTCTTACTTCTATGAGTATTTTAACACCAAATGCACATTAAAACACTTTAAATATATTACAAAAGTTTACAAAATTATTTATTTTTTTTCTCCTTTTCATTCGTTAGGCCTACCTATTCTGAACGAAATTTCATTTTTCTTAAATTATTCACCATTATAATTTTAATTTGTTTTCTATCTCACTTTTCTTTCATCGTCAAGTGTTTTGTGGCTTTCGTTTTTTATAGTTTTGGTCTTAATGGGTATGATTAATCGAAACGTAGTACATAGTCAAATTCCTCTGATAAAGTATTGAATACGGTTTCGGTAATGTCCTTCCCTTCGTAGATCCTCTGTAGTTTAGTTATTTACCTCGTACCTCGTTACTCATCCTCACGAGAATCGAGTGTTGTCGTTGTTTAATTAATGTTGCAACTAACTAATTAGTTGTGTCAGCTGAAGTAATGCTGTTGTACAAGAGTACGTTAGGGAGAGCCGGAGACGTTGGCGCCAAGATGCCACGTCTATGTCACACGTTCCATCATCTGTTAATCAAATCTTCTATCGTATTTTGTCATACCTTGTCGATTCAATTTTATTTTAACTTTTTTATATTTGTCATATTAAAAAATGTTATTTAATTTCATTTATTCACACCAACGGTTTTCCATTTGTTACAAACAAAAATATAAAATTGGTTACAACATTAGCTAACAACTAATTATAGTTTTAATTTAGTTCTAAAACTGCAGCATTAATGATATATATAAATAATATTTAAAAAATACATGTCATACATTAAAGTGCAAAGAGATCATGTCAACATTATTATTTATAGAAAACTCTTATTCTTGGCTTTGTATGGATTTAGACACTTCTTTTTTGAAGATTTGTATTGATGTATCAAATATGTGAATCTCCGGATCAATATTGTTGCCTTCTCTCAGGAGTCGCGGGATGCAGCTGTGGTAAGCGTATGCGGTATATTGACTTCTCTTTGCAAAAGTATCGGACAGTCTTATTCCTCTTGATACAAGTAATTCAATCAGTGATAGAAGTTCTGAACAATTAAGTTGTCCGTTGATCAGCTTGTATAGGAAAATTAGATCAGACACCGTTCTCCTTGGTTCCAATGAAGATAGTCCGAATCTTTGCATCAGTTTTTTGATTGGGACTTCTAAGTATCGGTAGCCATATAAATAAACAAATAAATAAATGTTTTATTTCATGAAACAATATACAAATATTGTATAGAAATCGTCAAGTTTGCAAACAAATTCATTAAAGTTATACATAAAAAAAAAAAAAAAAACATTCACTCAATACATAGTCACATTCATACTTACAATAGTCAAATCATTCATTCGTTTGAACTAATCCACTCCAGCACCTACGTCAGTCAGCCAATCACTAGGTCTCCCATTGGTGTGCCAAAAACTGATCTGTGCTGTAAAACGCTTCCGATATCAAGGCAGCTTTCAGACGAGTTTTGAACGCCTTCAGCGTCGGGGTACTTTAAATTGCGTTCGGTAATTTGTTGACAAAACGAGCACCCGCCTGTGAGGGCAAGCGCTCGTAAGCTACCGTCCTGTGTCTTCCAGTTCGGTAGTTGTCCCTGCCTCTAGTTTCATAAGAGTGTATTTCTCTACCTCTTATGGGATCGCATTTTGATTTAAAGAACACACAAGTTTCTAAAATATACAGGCAGGGTAATGTCAACATTTTTAGGTTTTTAAATGATGGCTTGCACGACTCTCTCCACTGCAGTTTGGCAATTATACGGACTGCTTTTTTTTGCAGAATGAACAATATCCCATGCCAACTAATCGTATTACTCTGGTTTGTTAATGGAGTCAATATAGCGAGAGTAATTAGGAGACCAGACCACAGAGGCATATTCCAGGACAGGTCTTACAAGTGTCTTGTATAGTGTCAGGATAGTAAAAGGGGACTGATTGACATACATGGAAACATACCGGGCATTGGCGAGCAGCTCTTGTCATGAAACCGAAAACAAAATAAACGTGAAGTTGGACAAAAATACGGCAGACGAAGGTCAAATAACAAATCTTGATAAATACAAGTTGCCAAATATAGGAGGCTGATTCATTAATCCTAGAATAAACCAGCTTAGTCACGGAGCATGCGTAGAGCTCTGACATACGAGTGGAGTTGATGGACACTAAAGCGCATGCGTACAACTAGCCTACCTCTGTCTGTTGCCTGACAGGTGATTAATATTTTATGAAGAGCCAGCTGCTATCAGGCTGCACTGTCGAGATGCCAGAACGAATTTGGCCTCATTTGGTGTTTTGAACAAGTTGGCTCTATTCTAGATTTAAGTTACATCCAAAACTACAAAGCCCTGACCCCAATATCTAAAAACAAAACTTTCTATGAAATATTTGTTCCGTCCAATAGGGATATTTATTTAATTTATTTTATAGTTCACGACTAGTTTATTGGTTTAGAGACGTTATGTAAACTTGTAATATTTGGTAGCTTTAAGATCAGTCCAAAACGATTTACCTGAGAGAAAAAACGAGTATTTACTATCCAATGATTGACATTTTTTTACGAAGTGTTAAGTCTAAATATCCGTTGCAACAGATTTGCCATTAGTTTGTTAGAACTAGAAAGGTGTCAAATTGGTAATTGTAAGCTATATTGCTAACCATTGGCTTACAATTTTACTATGACCGCCACGTTTTCTTGTAAAGTTCGTCAAACAAATAAAAAACTCGTTACGACGTTGATTCATGTAAAATATGTCAGGGAAACTTTAAACAAGACGACATTTCTTCATAAGCCGCTGTAAACGGTCACGCGGTACTTGACTCAGACAGTCTGCTCCAGAAACATTAAGCCATTCGCACATTTGTTTATTACCACTTGGTGATCTATCCCAGTTGTTGTTGGCGGATATCGGGTTTCAACACTACTATTAAATAGTAGCTACACAATATGTGACACTTTTAGTCGTTACTCAGTACGTGAACATCGGGACCCAACACTACTAGTAGGTGCAAAGTTGATGGACATCGGGGCTTAACACTACTAGTAGGTGCACAGTTGGTGGACATCGAGGCTCAACACTACTAGTAGATGCACAGTTGGTGGACATCGGGGCTCAACACTACTAGTAGATGCACAGTTGGTGGACATCGAGGCTCAACACTACTAGTAGATGCACAGTTGGTGGACATCGAGGCTCAACACTACTAGTAGGTGCAAAGTTGATGGACATCGGGGCTCAACACTACTAGCAGATGCACAGTTGGTGGACATCGCGGCTCAACACTACTAGTAGATGCACAGTTGGTGGACATCGGGGCTCAACACTACTAGTAGATGCACAGTTGGTGGACTTCGGGGCTCAACACTACTAGTAGATGCACAGTTGGTGGACATCGAGGCTCAACACTACTAGTAGGTGCAAAGTTGATGGACATCGGGGCTCAACACTACTAGAAGGTGCACAGTTGGTGGACATCGGGGCTCAATACTACTAGTAGATGCACAGTTGGTGGACATCAGGGCTCAACACTACTAGTAGATGCACAGTTGGTGGACATCGGGGCTCAACACTACTAGTAGATGCACAGTTGGTGGACATCAGGGCTCAATACAACTAGTAGATGCACAGTTGGTGGACATCAGGGCTCAACACTACTAGTAGGTGCAAAGTTGATGGACATCGGGGCTCAACACTACTAGTAGATGCACAGTTGGTGGACATCGGGGCTCAACACTACTAGTAGATGCACAGTTGGTGGACTTCGGGGCTCAATACTACTAGTAGATGCACAGTTGGTGGACATCGGTTCTCAGGACTACTAGTAATTGCAAAGTCGGTGGAAATCTTGCCTCAACACTTCTAGTAGTTATACAGTTTGTTGGTGGACATCGGGACCCAACACTACTAGCAGTTACATTTTTATACGTTTGCTTTTTTACTATGTGGCAAGTAATTACCTTATTATAATACATGCAACTTTTACGAATAACCACTTAGCAAAATACCAAAATATAAAAGAATATAATTAACAAACATTCGTAATGGTGTTTTTAACAAGGCATCTTAATGATAGATCAAATTAACAAGACATTAAAAATAAACCAGTACTGTAATTACAACATATTTTAAGCTTTCAAAACATTATTAAATAAAATAATAATAAAACTAGCATTATCTGAATTAAAAAAAACTTCATATTTAAGTAAATCTCAAATTGCATTAAATCTCCTATTTTTAAACTTTCTACCTAAAGAAAAGAAAAATTAATAGAAAAGGTGATAGAAAATATATAAACTTAAGAAAATGGTAAGTTCAAAGTACCTGTGTCTTGGTGTTTAAATATTGATCTCCCGTCTTATAGCTAAGTCCAAATTTCGCAACCATATTGTATAAAACCCGTTATATGAATACTGTATCAGCAGACCCTCCTGAAAAGAACGCAATGGGCAATAAGTAAATATGTGATTCATTATTTTATTTGCGGCTCCGCAATATGACTTATAATTTGCCATTTCTCACTTATATTCCTAATAAGTTCATCTTACGAAACCTATTCGAAAAATTCTCAACAATCCCTACAATAGTACAATCCCTACAAGGAAGGTTCATTGGGGATTACCAGAAAATTAATTCAACCGTCAAACATATTCCAAAATAACGCCCAGGTAATTTTTGACGAAAATTCATTTTACATTAACTGGCAAGCTACAGTAGTCGAAGAGATGATTTTATAGATGCAAGTTGTGCCTATTGTGCCTATATAAACGTTGTGAGTTAATTTACAAAATGAGGTGATTCAGAGTAGATAAGATATTTTTTAACTCTCTGAGTTGTGCCTCTTTGTGTCTTATATCTGTCTGGAGCTATGATGCACAACACTGGAAGCCATGGTAGAGGGGTTACTATGAGGAAGCCGCTGATAGCCCTCATCGCCCTATTTAGTTGGACATCAACCTCTCGTACATTTTTACTGTTAAATCAGTGGAGTTAAAACAGTTTACATTCAACAGTTGAGTAAACCAGTTTGTACGCAGGACTTGTGTGCGTTGGCTCCCCACACTGATCCAGCAAGTTGCTGCACAATGGTAGTTCTGGTCCTCACTTTAGCTGCTGTTTTCTGTAGGTGACTTTTCAAAAAGAAAGATCGATCTAAACTGATTCCCAAGTTCTCAAGCACTCAAGTAAACCGTCGAAAAAGATACAACATTTTTAATTGGCTGGTATATTATTCAGGTGAAAACAGGTTACTTCTTTCTTTGTGGGATATTTTTCCAGCAGAGTGTTATGTTTAATGATTCAATCACTACTCAGCTAAGTCCTCAAAGAAAGTGTTCGTGGAGATGCTTGTACTTCCGCAAAAACGTTTGTCACATGCTTGAACGTGATATGACAAAAATGTAATACTAAGTTCATATTAAAAACCCGTATAACAACAAGAATTATTTACCTTTTTCCGAGCAGACTGGGTACAGTCGCTGCCGGAGAAAATGAACTGTAATTCGTTCGACTTTATCACGGATATGAGCGTTGAGGTAATTCTAACGTTGCGTTAAACATAAAATAACTGGTATTATTTAAAACCGCGGACTTGGTCGTATAGTGTAATTGAATCACACTTGCAAGCTACTTCCAGTCGTCAAGGCTGCTACACGGTGATTGTAGTATTCCCTATTATTAGTAGTCAACTTTCTTTGAAATTACATGTCTTATTCTACAAGCACGATAGGAGAATGTCTGTACAAGAATGTATGTTACGAAATTATCTTATCCCAAGCAAAGAAACGAGATCCATCCACTGGATCTTCTATGAATCAGCAAGTCCACTGTTCACCACACGACTGAATTCAAACCAGAAAAAAGTTGCATTTATTAAAGAATTCTGATAAGTGGTCAAATTAAAAGAGCGGTCACCGAGTTCAAGAAATAAAAAGAGAGCAAATCCAATATGGAGGCTGTTCCAGGAGTGTAATGAATTGTAGATTAAGAACATGGCAAAAACCGCGTCTAAACTTCTACGGAGTGGTTTCGTCATCTCTGCTTGTCTGCAAGACCTCTCGTTGATTGGCAGGGATCTCTGTATCGCCAACCAATTTGTTATGCAAGAACCAAGTGTTATCATAGAGTTATACATTAGCTCGGATGGGTTTATTAATCGCCTATCGCTTTTTTTTACCGATTGGTCTTAACAAATTACGTATATACCGAAACAAATCACTCTGACCGATATATTTGGTAAATTTTCTTAAGGTATGTATATAATAAGGTCATTTTTTGATGAAACCCCACCATGCTACTTTGCTTGGTTTCACTCTTCAAATCAATCAAAAATCATTATTTAAAATTGAATCCTATCATCTAGCCTCCTATCACTGAAAGATAACCAAACTAAGAAAGAAAAGACATTTACCGACTAGTTTTCCGCCATTTAAATGAGATTCCAATCAAAAGAGGACAGGAAATACATCAAATAGTTTCCATAACTTAAATGACGTTCTAAACCAATGCAAGAAGTAAATTCGCTAACTATTTTCCCATCACAATACAACGGTTCCCAACGTCAAGAACAAGACCTTCACGACAGACGCGGCTCATCTGAGTCCACTTTGTGTGCCGACCTCCCCGTAACCGCCGTGACGGGCCTTGTCACTGCTGCCATGCTGTCCTGTCCATGGTCCACTTTGGGGAACCATGCCGTTATTGTTACTGGAGGCCGATTTCAAACAGAAGCAGATTGCTGACATTGACGATTTTAAGTTAAAAGATTGAATGAAAGTCTGTTTGAATATATATCGATACATTTTTTTTTTTTTTTTTTATTTCTAAACAGATTTTGAACTTTCAGTTCCTTTGTTCTTCCTAGAAACATTTGAAAATGTGGTCACCACATCTGTATATGAATCGGTTCACAGTAAGCTTATGTATACAAATCAACTTTCTATAACATATAATGTATCCCTCACTGAATGGTTTAGTATGCTGTGACCAGTGTTTTGCCCAATCACAGAACCCATCCACATTGTTGTTGCTTTCTTAAGAATATTCGTGACGCTAAGTGTTTCGAGAGTAAGTTAAAAGAGTTACTGTTGGATCTGGCCTGTTATAGTGTCAGAGATTTAGATTAAACTGTGAATTAAGAGTATTAAGTAAGTCTCCTAATTTACAAATTGCTATAAATACAGCTGATGGTATCTGCGTTGGCATCACGACTTGCCCTTGGGACTGAGGTACAGACACGTATGAAAGTGACAACAGTGGACTCACTAGAGCGTGGACCGTGCCGTTTCTGGAGAAATAGATCATCACAAGCCTTGGAGTCCGATCTAACACACTGCCTTTCGTATCTCGAGGTTGCGACGCCCTCACCAGAGTGATGGTAACTATGTGAATAGAAATTAACTAAGGGGCACCCCTGCGCGCTTCGCGTGCATTCCCTGTCACTCGCTGTGCTCGTGTCACCTCGGCCTTCGGCCGAGTCCTACAATGCGAATAACATCATTTCGCATTGGTATAAATACTTCGCGATCGCGATTCTCATGATCGTCATGAGAACTTCGCAAATTCTCATGACGATCGGATGAATGAAGTAGTATTGTATAAAGGATGCACGGACAGAGACAGATATGTGTTTGCTTTTTTATATAATTACAATCAAACAAAACATCCACTGAATCAATCAAATATACTCTCTTTAGTAAAAAAAGAATTTTAACCTCCTCAGTATTATAGACATCACACTTTATATTCTAACAGATGTTAAAATGTCATAAAAATAAAAATGTACATTTAAACATCTGTTACTTTTTGACTATTTTAAATCACTTTCCATGTAATTCTCATGGCCGAAAAACGTACTTTGAGGGCTTCCTTAGTCCTTCAGGATGAAAAAATTGAACTGTGAAGACCTTATTGCACAACCACGTATAGGGACACATTTTCGTATTGGTTAACACATCAATCGTTAAAATTAATCGATAAATAAGGTAGGAAACGCAAAAAACTGCTTCACGTATTATATATCAAAATAATAAGAGTAAATTTGATTGTTGTGCCATAATATTCGTGCATAATATTTACATGTTAGTTGAAATTTAATGATATACTGCATACACATTGTTGAATATGATAGTTTATATTCTACTAATTTTATAAATAACTATAGCAATAAACAGATATAAACTCAATCTAGTAAGCTTAATGTGTTATATAGGTTTTTTTACTAAGCATGAAATAAAATTTGAAGGCAGATTTTCATCTTGTTGGTACTTGAAGGATGTAAACTAATGTACAAACGTTATGGAAACTGTACATTAGAATTATTTGGCTTATAACGTCACTTGTAATTATGCTCTATTTTATCAATAATGGTTTAAACATTTATGGTAATGACATGCAAAAGATACTCACTTTGCAAAGAAAAATTGTTCTAAACTAAAAGTTTTTTCATAAAAAACATGTTATTCAGTTATCTATAGTTTAGTCAGGAACAAGTAAAAATTAATCCAGCAAGCTGATCCAAAAGGGTCCAAAATGTAAAATTACTTTCGCTTGTGGGTTAAAAATGTATTTGTGTAAAATTGTGCCCGCGCAGTGGAAGTATGATCTAGGATCAATGCTTGGGTATTTCCGTGTTTAGGAGTCGCCGCTGAGGTCTCGAGATGTTGTGAGGAGCTCGGTAGGTGTAAACATCCACTGCCAGGGAGGTGCCGCTGAGGTCTCGAGATGTGAGGAGCTCGGTAGGTGTAAATATCCACTGCCAGGGAGGTGCTGCTGAGTTCTCGAGATGTTGTGAGGTGCTCGGTAGGTGTAAACATCCACTGCCAGGGAGGTGCCGCTGAGGTCTCGAGACGTGAGGAGCTCGGTAGGTGTAAATATCCCCTGCCAGGGAGGTGCCGCTGAGGTCTCGAGACGTGAGGAGCTCGGTAGGTGTAAACATCCACTACCAGGGAGGTGCTGCTGAGTTCTCGACATGTTGTGAGGAGCTCGGTAGGTGTAAACATCCAATACCAGGGAGGTGCCGCTGAGGTCTCAAGATGTTGTGAGGAGCTCGGTAGGTGTAAACATCCACTGCCACTTGGCTTGTAATTAATCCCTAGTGTGTGTTGGTGCCAGTAATTGCTAATTATCGTCGTAGATATGTGTTCACAATGGGCTCCAATAGCGGAACTCCATCTGTATTAACTACTCAATGAGGCGACTGTGTCGAAGGTCGCAGCTTCGTACGTACCAATTATACAGCGTCCAATGTCAGTCGACTTACTGTCAGCGTCCTGCCTTTACTTTGTCATACCGAGAAGACTTATTTATCTACTCCAAAACCTTGAAGATAATTATTGTTTGAAACATAATCTTCTTGAAGGATGCGTTCTTCTTAGATGAAATCATAGGTCTGGAGTTCCCTGTGTTCTTTACTTTATCATTATTTGTTGATTCTCATCTTCTCCCACTTTTCTTCTACGCTTGAAAACAAAAGGGCAAGAAATACGTGAAATTAATATGTGTGAAGTCAGCTACTAATATTAGACGTATAAATCCATTTGTAACCTTATGTTAGTTTTTAGTGACGTGTTTATAATTTTCGTTGGGTCCCTTTTTCATAGGGTTTGTTAAACTTACCTGCCTCTACTTTGTCATGCCAAGACTTATTTATATCTTCTTTCATCTCCAACTCAAACATTTTCAGCTATCTTGTGTTTCGATAATGTATATTTTTCATTCTTTATATTTAGTTACTTTTTCATTATTGCAATTTTTAACGTACACAGCACTAATCGAAAAATATTTCACGAATAAAGACATAACGATTGACTGGGGATGCCAATGGATTACTCTCGTTGTCGTCGATGTTTAGTCCAAATATTTATGCAAACCAATTTTCTTTTATTTTTATTGAATACAAAACCTGTTAATACTTCTATTACGATTCATTATTACTATTAAAGAAGAATAATAGTCAAATATTATATGGATAATATCACTGAATATCAAATAACATTTTTTTTTTAATCCTATAAACATAGGTCCTCAAATTATTTTTTTCCCGTCCATCTGTCTGTTTTCTATATTAAAGATAGTTCTGTCTCGTTGTAAATCAATTATCTACGTGGATACCGTTTTCTTATTGGCCAGTGGCCTTGAGACAGGAACAGTCTATGCGGAGCATCACTCTCAACTAATTATAATTATGGCTCCGACCGCGTAAGTCTAAATGGGTAATATACCTGATGACTTGCTCGTGAGCATGCTGGTGGGTAAGCTTGTGCACTTGCTGACGGACCTATTACATGTGAAGACATGATCTTAGGCAGGTTTGTGGATTGCTGATGATCCTTATTACACTGGGAGGACTTGCTCGTGAGCATGCTGGTGGGCAAGCTTGTGGACTTGCTGACGGATCTATTACTAGACGTGAAGACATGATCTTAGGCAGGTTTGTGGATTGCTGATGATCCTTATTACACTGGGAGGACTTGCTCGTGAGCATGCTGGTAGGCAAGCTTGTGGACTTGCTGACGGATCTATTACTACACGTGAAGACATGATCTTAGGCAGGTTTGTGGATTGCTGATGATCCTTATTACACTGGGAGGACTTGCTCGTGAGCATGCTGGTGGGCAAGCTTGTGAACTTGCTGATAGACCTATTACACGTGAAGACATGATCTTAGGCAGGTTTGTGGATTGCTGATGATCCTTATTACATGGGAGGACTGGATCGTGAGAATATTGATGAGGTCATGCTCATGGACAAGTCATCACGTGTAATACCCGCTCGTTTTAAGAATGTGTTTTTCTTTATATTAAATATATTTACGATGCCTAGCATGTGATAACTCATATATTTCAACATCAAGTTATTTTGTTTAGTCCTATCTGTATTTTACTAAAACCATTATTCTAATTTTTATTATTTATTTGGCATGTTCGCCTGGATAAATGTTGTGTTAAGTAATTGATCTAATTTTCTCTATACAAGAAGGTGTGGTGGTCCAAACATGACTGAGCCTGTTCTTACCTGTCGAAGGTGACATGAACATTCTCGCTGCTTCACGCCAACAATGTCTCGCCCTCGGGAATCACGACCGAGGTATGCTACACCACAACCTCATTCTCAGGACATTTAAACATTATCAAAGCCAATTTTCCTTCAGCGTCGAGTATTTACTTAACTATTTCTGGTTTTGTAACGATTTATATTCGTTACCAAATTCATGGGAACAAAAATGCTATTTAAGTTTCACAACAAGACGATTTTATTATGAAACATAAAGTAACTAGTACAGTAGTTGTAGTTTTGTGAAACGTATAACTGATATCATTAAGTTTGAATGGTTTGTGTTATAACTTTTCCTGTCTGTTGAACAAATATTTTGTTTCACGACTGTGAGGCTAGACTTTTGAGAATAATAAATAATAATTCAGAATCTCTTACATTCAAGCAGTTTGTATAACATAACAATATTAATGGGTTCTTAACTCTCCTTTAACATGAGAATATGTAGCCTAAAGCCGCATTTACACAACATGTTGACAAAAGGTTGTTTGTAGAAAACTTAATGTTGCTGTTCTCAAATTAGAGCAACAAGTGGAAGATTTTGTAGAAATCTAAAAGTTGCCCTTCTCAAATGTAGAGAAACAAGTGGAATACTTGTTGCCAAAGAATTATTGCGAGGAAGGTTTAGGCAGTAGTGTCAATGATGTCGGAGGAAGAAAACGCATTTGCCGCAGCTGCCTGTGTCATCATAGCCACTGAACTAAAAGTCCCCGAAGATATTGTGTGTGACCCTAGATGAAGACTAGGGATAGGTACAGTGGCAGTGACATGCTGAAGTACAAACGGGCACTGACGGGAGAATGTTAGCCCCCGACGTCAAGTAGGGGCCCTTAGAGGAGGAACAGTTTTTCACCAGTTTCCTACAAGTTGCTTGCGCAAAGTGCGCAGCAACACATCTTCTACTTTTAGTTGTCGACTTTCTTTTATTTTTACCGACACTCCAGGGGAAACCAAAATTTTGTGTAAGATTAGTTTCTCCACAAATGGAAGTTAGAAAAAGTTACCGTATTTTATAGAAAAATCAACAAATTGCCGCAACTTTGGAAAACTTAGTGGAAGACTTTCGTGTAAACTCGGATTAATATACCATTGAAATGTACATTTTCAAATTTCAGTAGACATATCTTCAAATTTCTTTTAAATACTTTTGCTTTCTAAGGTATGATAAAGCATTTGCTACGGTAATTGTTAAGTAGAAGGTGCCCAGCCCTTTGAGTGTAATAACATAACATTTTATTTCCTTTCAAGAATAGGTCTAGGTACATCAATCTGTCGACTAATATTTGAGTTTTGAGAAGAAAGACACATCTCCACTTAATTTTTAAAAGGGTTTTAGATCATTTGACAATTTGATGGTCTACAATGTGAAAATACGAGCCCTGTGTATCCCGATTCATCTCTACGATCAAAGATTTTTTTATGAGAAATACGTAGATAATTCCGGTAAGGGTGGAGTCAGACATTCCACATTAAATGTAGCAGTAACCCAGTGAGTCATGAAGGTCATTGTCTGGAGGACACTCTGTACAGCATAATGTGGACCTCGTCTACCAGTCCTTTGTTGTCGTGTATTTTACTTCTAACTTAATTCGGTACCAGAGTATTTAATTATTCATACCACCTGAAGATCTAATTATTGATACCTATACTGAGAGCAGATTTAGCACGTTGGAGAATTAAAATCCCTATAGTCTCAACAATGTTTTATTAAAGATAACAAATTGCCATAAACAGTAATTCAATTATTATAGTTAATTAATGTAACCAACGAAAAGACTTATAAGACACCGGTTTACTACACGTAGTCTTGTAGTAGATCAAAGCAACCAACCGTCCATTGAAAATATATCAATGGTAATAAGGTTATATTTGTAATCTGATATCGAGAGCGTGCATTTATCCGTCACATGAAAATGTCCCTTCCAGCCACGAAGGTTTTTGCCAGAAACGTAATTATCGCACATGGAAATGTTCTTCTTTGATTTTTACCGAAATTTTTATGAATCCAACAACATTAGCTATATCAGTTTAATAACAAAAGATTGATGCGAAATATGATTTTTTCAGATCATTAAGGTGACGAAAACATGACGTGCTTTGCTCTTAAAATAAATATGCATTTGTTAACAGTGACAGTTATCGTTAATTGAGGTATATTCCATGGTGATTTAAACACTTTGACAACAGCATTTGAAAGCTATGAAACGCTAAATATGAAAAATGAAGGTACTTGTCTCTTTCATGACAACCCAAAAATCAGGGATTACGACATTTGGAAGACGCTTAGTGTGAACAGTTAAGTTTCTTGTATCTTCCATGTCAACCCAAAAACATTGGACCACTACATTCGGAATATGAAACGTTAAGTGTGAAGAGTGAAAGTTTTTGAATATTCTACGTAAATCCACCAAACTTGGTCTACGACATTCGGAAGCTATTAGACTCTAAGAGTAGACAATGACGGTTCTTTTGTCTTCCATGTCAACCCTTATAATTTTGACCACTATGAAGATAACTGATTAACCCATCAAATTAACTTCCTGATTTTGTCTGTTACATGTCCACCAGACGCTTCAAATCAGTATACTCTGTTTGACATCAATAACATAGCTTATAAGTTTATATTGAAATATTGGTAGTTTTCGAGTGAGCGAATATTTAATTTAATTGTTAAAGCTTGCAGATAGATATAATTAGACGAAACCGTAAGTTACAAGTGAAGCTGAAATGCTTCACTGATCCACATATGATTAGGATAAAAAGTGTAACATGGATTTAGATTTAATGTCCGGCGAAAAGTTGTCCAAAGAAATAGTTGAACGATTATAACTAATATCGTATTCAACGTTTCTCGTGCGTCAACTCGCAGAGCGTGACACTGTTACTCAGTCCTCACGAGGTCACAGGTACACAGCCTGCTCCAGACAGAACCACTCGAGCGTGGACAGATGTGACTCACTGCCTTTCCCACATTAAATGGATTCAAAATAGTGGGATGGTGGTTGCAAGTATTGTTTTTTGCTGGCGAAACTTACTGACTTATATACCTTTTGAAATTATGTTTAACATTTACGAGAACTCAACGATTACTGAATTATGACCACTATGAAAATTAATGCACACGCGTCTGATGCTCATAATACAAGGTGGAGAAAAATATGGAAACTCTTTCACAACTTTACTATTACTTCCCTGGTAAAAGTGAAATCTTGTACATCATCATGGATATAAAGAACACACTTTTTGACACCATTAGCTACATTTCATCTTTTCAGGGGGACGGCCCATGTGGAGTTAAACGAAAATCTTTAATGTAAGCCTAGGTCGAGTTTGGTATCAAATTAAAGGTCTATTTAATAGAAATTAATTGCCGCAAACCGGACTTCGAAAGGTAAATCCTTTCCAGAGTATTGGTCACTTGAATTTCAAAGTAACTAATTTGAAAAATACTATTTCCCCTCTATTTAACGATTTTAAGTAAATTATTATGATCAAAAATTATACTTTATGGAACAAAATAACTCAAAGAAATTAAATGATCCGAGTATCTATTGAAAAAAATAAAGTTGTTGTGGAAGCGTAGAAAATATGGAAAAGCTTTCACAACTATATTTGTTCCGTAGAATATATAGTTAAATTAAATTAAATTAAATTAAAAAAAAAAAAATAATTTTGTTCCATGAAGTATAATTTTTGATTAGAATAATTTACTTAAAATTGTTAGATAGTGGAGAAATTATATTTTTCAAATTAGTTACTTTCAAATTGAAATGACCGCTACTCTGGAAAGGATAGACCTTTCGAAGTCCGGTTTTCGGCATTTAATTTCTATTGAATAAACCTTTAATTTGATTCCAAACTGTATCTAGACTTACATTAAAGGTTTTCGTTCAACTCCACGTGGGCCGTCCGCCTGAAAAGATGAAATGTTTCTAATGGCGTCAAAAAGTGTGTTCTTTTTAACCATGATGATGTACAAGATTTCACTTTTACCAGTGAAATATTTTGTGAAAGCATTTCCATATTTTTTCCCACCCTGTATATCTACTAATAGGAGACGCTTTAATCCCCTAATAGTCAGATTTTATATTTTAAATTAATTTATTTGGCTGATATTAATTCACTCTACAAAACGTGAAATAAAATGTAAGATAAATAATATATCCTTAACTTTCATAACACAAAGATATTCTATTCACACTCTTCCTTTGGAAGAATTGAAAAAAAGAAGAAAGCAGAGAAAGAGTAAGCTAAATTTGAAGAGGAGGAGATCAGGTTACACTAATTCAAGTGAGATCATTTGTTTAAAAAGTGTCTAAATTTGTTTTTGAAATTTGTTAATGATGGAGTATCAGATGAGAAAGACAAAGGTTGTTGGACATTTGCCATCATTACGTGAAAAATACCAATCACGAAGTTTCGATTTGTAGATGTAGATAATTTTATTAGTTTAAAAACGTAGTTTTGTAATATGTTTGTTTAGATGCAATTTAGTTTCTAGCACTTGAAAAATGTTGGGGTTTTACAAATCGAAACGTCATGATTGGTATTTTTCACGTAATGATGGCAAATGTCCAACAACCTTTGTCTTCCTCTAGTTTACAAATGTTTGATTCAATGTCTTACGATATTCCTACGTTACTGAAAATGAAATAATGAAATTTATTCCTTTATAAAAAAAAAAAAAAAAAAAAAAAAAAAAAAAAACACCTTACAGGTTTGAATTACAAATAGGAATACTAGGTGGCCACATTTACCAGTATTTGTGGCCAACCACTTAAAACTAAAAATATAAATTAAACACTTAAACAAAACTCTTTAAAATCAGTCCAGTCCAACACTGTAAAAACTAAACTCGCCCTCCGCGGTGCCTGAAGTGATAGTAATAAAACAAAAACTAATATGTTAAACTGTAAATAACTGTGTAAAACAAAACACACTATGCTACTAAAATGTATAACTATTTGAGGCTCGTAAAAATTAAACTTATTGGTTGTTATATAAACTAAAACATTTCAAATCTATTAAAAGAAAAAAAGAAAAACAGTAACAAAATTATCTGTTCAAAAACTAAAATAAATTATGTTTAGACATTAACGAAATATTTGCTTAAACATTAAGCATAGGTAAATGTTGAGTGGATAGTAACCATACTTTAAGCTTTTTTAAAAATAAATTTAAATTTTGACACGTTTTAATGTTAGTTGGCAATAAATTAAAAATTTAGGCCCATTATATTGAAATGATTGCTTAAACAAGGAATTGTTGACTTTAGGCAATCTAAAAATTCTTTGATAACAGCTTCTTGTTTTGTAAAAAAGGTCATCTGTACCAGTATTTCCACTCCGAATATAAAATAGCTTTAAAACTTTATAAACAAACAAATGCTGAAAGGGTAATATTTTTAAAAGGGAAAATAGTGGATAAGAACTGTCATTTTTCTGTCTATTGAGAATAATTTTTATAAAATGGTTTTGGGTTATTCTAAGTTTTTGCGTATACGTTTTATACGCTCCTCCCCATCAGCTAATAGCATATTGAAGTCTAGAGTCAATTAAAGCAAAATAAAGCGTTCTTAGCAAAAATTGATCACAAAAGTTTCTTAGGAAATAAAAAGTTCTAATAGAGAATTTTAATTTATTATGTAGCACAGAAATATGACTTCCCCAATTTAAATTTTGAAAGTTTACCTGGGAAAAAAATCTCCCTCGGCGCCAATTTTGAATACGATATATTTTAATGTGCATACTAGGAATTAAGACGCTGACTCCATCGCTCCCCTTCCTACATTACACATAATCTACAGTTTTTTTTATTTTTTTTACTGAGTAGGGTATTGAAATAATGAAAATCGCGACCAATTTTAGCATAAGAGCATTTCAGAAGATAGAAGCTAAAGCAGTACTTTTCTAAAACTCAAGTGGCCTGACTTAAAACTACGCCATTGATTTTCAAAAAAATTGAAAGAGTTCTCTAGAAACTTATATAACATATAATGAGTATGTTGCTGTGATATTAGATCTACAGACTTTTAAAATCCACCTCCACTAACCGTATTCAGATAAATCTACCTCCATTAACCGTATTTAGATAAATCCACCTCCATTAACCGTATTCAGATAAATCCACCTCCATTAACCGTATTTAGATAAATCCACCTCCATTAACCGTATTCAGATAAATCCATCTCTATAAACCGTATTCAGATAAATCCATCTCCATTAACCGTATTCAGATAAATCTACCTCCATTAACCGTATTTAGATAAATCCAACTACATTAACCGTATTCAGATAAATTCACCTCCATTAATCGTATTCAGATAAATCCATCTCTATAAACCGTATTCAGATAAATCCATCTCCATTAACCGTATTCAGATAAATCTACCTCCATTAACCGTATTTAGATAAATCCACCTCCATTAACCGTATTCAGATAAATCCACCTCCATTAACCGTATTCAGATAAATTCACCTCCATTAACCGTATTCAGATAAATCCATCTCTATTAACCGTATTCAGATAAATCCATCTCCATTAACCGCATTCAGATAAATCCACCTCCACTAAACGTATTTAGATAAATCCACCTCCATTAACTGTATTCAGATAAATCGTAAGAAAAATACAGTCCATGAAACGCTCTGATGAACGGATATAAAATGCCACAATCACTTACCTTGTGTGTTCCAAGGTTGAGTCATCATCAACAGGCGGATGTCACCCTCCATTAAGAAAACCAGATGCTTCGTTGATAGATAGATGTCCAACTTTAACTCAGAGCAAGGTTACATGAAGAAAATTCGGACATTGGTGGGCATTCCGTTTGCCATTAACGGTTACTTTCACTCTTCTCTCGTCCTTTCCTACTCTTTAGAGTGCTGTAAAAAGGATGCATCATTATAGGGTCAATTACAACTTATCCTTCCAGTGGAGGGCTAGCTCACTCCATTAGACTATTTCTCCAGCTACTATCTAAAATCTGTACTGATAATTTTTCTCTCTGGGCTATTCAGAAATTTAGCAGGCTTTAATTACAGATATTATCTAGGCAGTAGGCAGCAGAAATTTCCCTTTAGGAAATAAATCTCAATTTTTAATTGTTCACATATTGCAAATAGTTATTACTGTCTAGTTATAATAATTAGGATGATCGTTACATTTTGAATTAAAACTTTTCTCGAGGAAATTAACATTAAATGCTAAAAAATTGAATGATTTACCATGCATTTGACGTATCATTACTCTAGATGAAAGCCCATATAAATCACAGACTTTTCAAATGTTTGTGTTAGTTAGAAAGAGTGCTGAAAATAATTATAATATTGTTTAATATGTTAAACGTCGCCTTCTTACCCTCTGATAGTGTACTGTATAACAATTCCGAATATGTTTTGTTTTTTTTAAATGTTTATGCAAAATATGTTTGGAACATTAGGAATGCGGACATTGTTTTCTCACCCAAGACCTTTTTGTTTATCTTTATTACTTGCAATTCTTTAATTTTTCAATTTATTTTGTATGGAGATTTGTAGTTATAGTGATTTATATTATTTAGAATGCCCAGTCCTTTAGTTTGTACATAGTTCACTAAATATTATTACACCAGTCCAAATAGTTGAAAATTTATTGAAATAAATGGGCCAAAATGTACTGTATCTAAATCAAATAAAATAGGCACATTTTTCAGTTCGTAAAATCAATGTAAAGACGTTGTAACAGATGTCGGATTTTAAGGAGATGATATCAAATCAGTGACGCGCTTTTGCCCAAATGATGAGATCTACCATACTATCGCAGTTAAAGGGAACTAAACTGGTTCGGTCAGACTAGTGGTTGGACAATAAAACGTTATAGACAACCACAGTGTTAAAGACTTATCAACGCCTTTCTCTTTGAGTTTTTCACTTTCTCTTGCCTCAAACATGGCCTTGGAGAAACCAGAAACCTGTTGCAGCCATAAACGCAAATTATTGGTATATGTAGTGCCATTAAGAGTGATTTATGACTAAATAATAAATGAAATTATTCCTCGGTTTTGAAATATTGAAAGCCTTCTCTATTATATATTATATATATATATATATATATATATATATATATATATATATATATATATATATATATATATATATATATCAACTATAATACACTTCATTAGAATACTTCTCCACCTATTATCTCACAACTTATCCTTCCAGTGGAGGGCTAGGTTACTTCATTAGAATACTTCTCCACCTATTATCTAAATTAATTGTGTTCTGATAATTTTTCTCTCTGGGCTATTCAAAAATATAGCAGGCATTTATTACAGATCTTATCCAGGCCACTGGCAGCATAGGTTCTCATTTTGTAACGAATTATTACTGTATACCTAGTTTTTATAATTACGTTGATCATTAAATTGTGAATGACAAATTTACTTGGGCAGATTCGAAGATTTACTAAGCATTTGAAGTATTATTATTCTAGTATATATTATTAAGCCTATTGAAATCACATACTTGTCGACTGTTATGTTTGTATTATTCTGATCGTATAATGTATAACGATGCCATTACAACAAATTATTATTATGTTACTCATTTCCATAATTACTCAAAACTAACATAGCCTACGTGTATGAGTGGGAGGGTGGGTTAATTATACCGTACGTGTATGGGTGGGTGGGCGGTTCCGTTACGTGTTCATCAAACTATCAATACCACTGTACATGTATGGGAGGACGGGTGGGTCAATACCCATCGTACGTGTATGTATGGGAGGACGGGTGGGTCAATACTACTGTACGTGTATGGGAGGGCGGGTGAATCAATACTACTGTACGTGTATGGGTGGACGGGTGGGTCAATACTACTGTACGTGTATGGGAGGGCGGGTGAGTCAATACTCACCGTAAGTGTATGGGAGGGTGGGTGGGTCAATACTACTGTATGTGTATGGGTGGGCGGGTGAATCAATACTACTGTATGTGTATGTGTGGACGGGTGGGTCAATACTACTGTACGTGTATGGGAGGGCGGGTGAATCAATACTACTGTACGTGTATGGGTGGAAGGGTGGGTCAATACCACTGTACGTGTATGGGAGGCGGGTGGGTCAATACCCACCGTAAGTGTATGGGAGGGCGGGTGGGTCAATACTTAAAACCTATCACACAATAGACAACTGATAGCTCTCTATAGTCTAATCGATATCTACAAGTAAAAAAACCAAGATGAAATTAAACTGTATAACAAATACTACAAGAATCTTTACAAATTCTGATTGTCTCGTAAATAAGTAAAATGGAAAAAAAAGTTCCAGGCAGGACATTCTGAACATGAGTAATTACAAAAAAGTAACGATACTCATTAAAAATTCTACTTACTAAAAAATACTCAAAGTATTCATGCCTATTCCCCACACAAACTCCTCAGAAAAAAATCTGAAACTAGAAAATGCAGAATCATAATTGTTTGTAACATTGTAACTTCACTAATAAAGACATAATATAACAATGAGTAGGAACTGTTCAAACTTAACTTGTTAATATAATTATAAAAAACATAGGTGAAAAAGACGTTTATAATAAAATAGATGTTTATTTTTTATCATATCATTACTAATATAGCACTTCAATTTAACAAAAGTTAAAATCCTCTTCAAAAAGAAACATTTTTCCGAATATGTTTATTTATAGTATTTATTTTATCCAAACTGTATGATTCAAGGGGGCCTTATAATACGTAACATTGAATATCTGAACATTGTTAGCTCTGTTGTAAGAAATTTATTGTTTTTCTCTAGTAATCTTAAATAAATCTCCGTTTCTAACCTTATAATATGCACGTTTATATTTTAAGATAAGATGTAGACTATAAGACACATAAGGCAAGTCAGACTTACACACAGTTTAGGTTGTTTTTAGATGCAACTTTTAATTATTTACTTCGAAAAGGCCTGAGTCACAAAAAGTTGATTTTATTCTTGAAATTATAAATATCCAACGCACTTTCTACCATATCAAACACTCAATTAATTGTTAAAACATATTTGGTCGGCCCATCATAAAGGGCTATTTACTTACCCATTGAAGTGGGGAAGATATGTCAAACCAAATACTAGAACAAATTAAGCTTACAGCTTTGGGTGCTACTATTTATGTTATACTTCTCTATCATTTATTTCCTACTCGAACCAGCGACGCGAAGCGGGATCGGTGCTACTCAGTGTTCCTTGCGGTATACCACATCTTTTACTCAGAAAATTTATGGTTTTAGGGCTGGAACGCCATAAAGCACAGCGGACTACGGATGGTGCAGCGGTCAATGAATAACAGATACATTTTATGACGAGAATCGTTATTTAGTGTACATGTTCCACGCCTACGGCGGGAACGCCTTGTAGGGAACGGACCGGCGGGGTCTCTGGCCGATTGCTGCTATGGACTACAACCGATACATCGAAGATGTTAAGAAATAGTAAATTATTTAACAGAGCATATCCCTTGCATCAACTGTAACAGTCTTTTGATCAACAATATTCTGAAACGAAGTTTTTAAAATGAATGAAGTTTCTCTGTTTATGTCAACAACACCTGTTTATTTTACCTGAAAGTAAAACATCCCATTTGAAGAAAATCTTAGAACATGTTATGAATTAGTTTGTAGATTATCAATGTTATCAGTGTATCGGTGTGTTATTTTCTACTAAAACTAATAAATTGAATCCGCTGGCAGGCAAATAATAGATACAAATGTTATATTTGAGATGTAGCAAACAGTTTTAGTTTTCGGAAACAGGACGAATCTTTTCAATCCTTGACATCCGTGACGAACTTCCACGAAGAATGACTTTAAAACAAATTATTGTTTTTCGTGATTGAAGTTGTTTGGCCAATGTGAGTACACAGTAAGGGAGACACATTGACGATTGTTGGTGAATTGTAAGCTACTCCTTCGGTTATAGAAATAACATTTTTGTCGTTGTCGCAGCAGTGGACACATCGTGTTATTTCAATGTTATGTTCTGTTTAGTTTCCAAGTTCTTATAATTTACATTTTGATAAAAAATAATTATACAAATAAATAAATAGAAAATCAAACTTTTTATTGATTGAAACGTTCACGTTAATGTTACCAAACAATAATATATCATATTAAATCTATATTGCACCGTTATTTATCTTGTATTATGGCACCTCGCTAATATATTGTATTATGGCACCTCGCTAATATCTTGTATTATGGCACCTCGCTAATATATTGTATTATGGCACCTCACTAATATCTTGTATTATGGCACCTCGCTAATATATTGTATTATGGCACCTCACTAATATATTGTATTATGGCACCTCACTAATATCTTGTATTATGGCACCTCGCTAATATATTGTATTATGGCACCTCGCTAATATATTGTATTATGGCACCTCGCTAATATATTGTATTATGGCACCTCGCTAATATATTGTATTATGGCACCTCGCTAATATATCGTATTATGGCACCTCGCTAATATCTTGTTTATTTTATTTATTTATTTATTTTATCATAAGACACCGATCGTCAAGATATGGGCGAATGTGGATTTCGATTGAGTGTGATGAGTGTAGATGAGCGAATGTAGTCATTGTTACAAACTAAGGCCGACTATTCCTTAGAAAGTGTCATTAATTAATAGCCCAATGACAAATGAACAGCCGGTGGTTATCAGCTGATCCTTCTCAAAATGTATTGTCTCTGATTGGGATCGAACTGACAACCTTTAGCACATGAAGCTGGGATTGAACCAACTACGCTACCGACCAATGTTATGGTACCTCGCTAATATCTTGTATTATGGCACCTCGCTAATATCTTGTATTATGGCACCTCGCTAATATCTTGTGTTATGGCATATCGCTAATATCTTGTGTTATGACACCTCGCTAATATCTTGTATTATGGCACCTCGCTAATATCTTGTATTATGGCACCTCGCTAATATCTTGTGTTATGGCATATCGCTAATATCTTGTGTTATGACACCTCGCTAATATCTTGTATTATGGTACCTCGCTAATATCTTGTATTATGGCACCTGGCTAATATCTTGTATTATGGCACCTCGCTAATATATTGTATTATGGCACCTGGCTAATATATAATTTTATGATTAAATTGACAATGAGTTTGTCAATCGTGTCAGTTGAAGCTAAGATTTGTAAAAATAAGTTCTTAAACTTTTTGTAACCCACATGTTTTAAATAAAATTTAAGGTTATTAAGACATGTATCTTTAACCATTTAAAAAGGCCGCCAATTTGAAACGGATTATTGTTAAAAAATGAAATGTACATGGTATATGAATACTGTAGAGATAAAAAAATATGATTTTATTGCTAATAACTTCAGAGATTTTAACCTTTTTGAAAGAATCACATATTGACAGTGATCTGTGCGAGAGATGATCTGCACACATGACATTTTTTGTTTGTTTTAACCCAAGAAATTACCTCCAGAAGATTGGCTGGTTACTTACGGGACACCTTTTATGTGTCTTCGGTAAAAACAATTCAAAGCATTAATAATTAAAACACAATATTAAGATTTATCACATTCACCAGTTTTGCATTTATGCACCTTTATTAGCACCGAATAAGATATGGAAATTTTGGAAATATTTTTATTTGAATTTTCTGGCAAAAACTAGTTTTAGGAGTATAAAATAATTCCCTTAAAAATATAGACACATCTTTTTAAAAATTTTTGTTAACAAAATACTTTTTGGTGACATGAAAGTACACAGTTACAACTGGCTTTTACTTTTTCCAATTACTTGTTTAAACAATTAAATAGAAAGAACTGATATTATGTTATGAAAGAAATTACTCAGATGTTATGACCATATTACTTATTATATAAGTAAATAAAGTCTATTAGACGTCAGATAAATGTTTATAGGATAGTAGGACTGGTTCTAATTTGTTATTGTACTTTAACACTTTTTACATATGTTGTCGCTATCTGTGTCTTGTATTTAATATAATACTTATCAATTGTTCCGTAATGTTTATTTTACTTATCTATTTGATAATACAAATAAAAAGCAGCTTTTTATTCGTATGACGAGGCTTCTAGTGGTCTATTTTTTAAGGTATTTGTCAGATAGGTTTAGAGGAATATTACATTCTGTAAACGCCAAAAATCCCAATTATCTGAGAACAAAACTTATTTTTAGTGGTATTTTTCATCATTTTGTCGTCTGGTTGTCTCGGTCATTCAACTGTTGAGCGCACGTGTTTGCCATAATGCTGGTGCTATCAACTGGCAAGATCCGGCATAACTAAGATAATAGTTTCAAGGGCTCGACAAGTTACTGGCCGGACAGCGTCCTAATGTCCAAGGTCTGCCACGCCTAGCTTGGGTCAGAGTGCAGGACCAAGGTTGACGGGCGGGTCTGAGCTTGCAACGGCTTGTACGATTATTTTAATGTTGCATTTATATCATAACGTTTCGATCTACAATTTGTTGATGAATAATCATTGAAGGCTGCATGTTGAAGCAGGTCATTACTTGGGAGCCCAGAACTACCAGAGGGTCGCTGCTTGAATTTTGGCCAGTCATTGGCAGCACAACTGGAGAAGAACTATTTTTTTGGTAGTTTAAGATTATTTGTCTTACTTAATACTCATCATTGTTTTCTACAAACACCGATAATTCTCCTTATGTACCATGCCTAGGGTTGCCATCCGTCCGTATATTGTACGGACAGTATGTATTTTAGATTCAATGTCTGTGTCCGTACCGTACAAAGACAAAACCGGGTAAATGTCCGTATTATCATTCTATTAATATTAAAAGTATACATTTTAAATATTTAATATTGTAAAAAATACAAACATGTATTACTTCGGGCAATCGACACTCGTGAGGGCCTGCGTAATGTATCACATACTATGCTCTATTATTATAATACCATACATCTTCCTACTCTTAAAAAAAAGGAGTTTATCAACTCTTGAAATTGATCGGAAAAAGTGTGAACATTTTGAAAGAGAGTGTTGGAGTGCTCTACTCAGTCCCTCTGCACCAGTTTAACGAGTTTCATTATAATGAAACATTTCAGTGGAGAGGGCAAATCTCTTCTTACTTGTCATGTATTACTTTAAAAATTAATATCTACAGAAAAATTTTATTAGTTTCAGCGTTGAGCCAGTATACTAGTATAACTAGCCAAATAGATGCCTGAACAATTTTGACAATTTATTGAATTCTGCCGAGTTAACTTAAAGGTAATGAATGGCTTTTTAAAAGAAAAAAATAATTGTTAATTTTGTACTATTCTGTAATCTTAAATTAAAATATAGTTGTAATATTAAGAGTATATATCACTAAGTGGTTAGTTATTTTCCACAACTAACAACCTGAATCTCATATAATAAAATTCATAAGAGACAGTTTCAAAATAATCCCCCCCCTCCCTCCAGACGCCCAAGTATATCTGGTGTCCGTATTTTACTGTGAAAATGTATGACAACCCTAACCACGCCCCATGCCTGTTTATCAAAAATAACGCTCTTTCTAAGATCCTTTGGACTGACCTACATAACATAAAAAAGTCTATGTAGAGACAATCAATAGACAAGATGTTTATTTGCAGGCTGAAGAAAGAACTGTTGTTTCCACTTTTAAGTTACGGCATTTCGTTTTGTTTGATTACTGTTGTGGCCTTTCCAGAATTGAGTTTGATTTTATTATGAGTGCTATGATGTTTTCGCCCTACGTGTTAACAACAACGTTCCTGGGATACAGTAATATATTTGGGGAACATTCAAAATAATCTCTGGACCACTCCAATCTTCATCCTAACGTCACCCTACGGGTGATTTATCTGTAGGCGACGAGATTGGAAAATGTTTAGGTCTACAGACAATTATTGTAGTAAAGTTATGAGAAAAGGTTAAACTAGTTATTTTAAAGTTATTTTTAAATTGTTATAATGTGTTATGACTTTCTGTTCCTAGGTGGGAATGGTGTGTCTCATTGTTCCTATATAGATGTAGTCATGGCAGAATTACACATGTGCACATCAGTTTTAGGGTTACCAGACAGTTTGTATTTTGAGAATGATGTCGACGTTCGTATTGACCTTTTAACATAATGTCTGTATTTTAACAGACACGGTTACAACCAATTTGTCTTTTGTCTTGCTTCTCACAATTTTTTACGTAAGGCTTGCAAACATTATCTGTTCGTGTTAGCCCTCTGCTTCGGGCATTTACTTCTTTTCTCTTTGACTTTAACCCCAGGTCTCGTTGAGGTACCTACATTTTTGTATCATCGGTAAACTTGTATTATAATCGTATTAATTATTAATACATGTTTTATAGAGATATTAGTTGTTACATTCTTCACAAAATGTTCCCACCACTCTCTCATTACGGATGTCCTTATTTTAGTACTGTATAAATCATCATTGAAAACAGTAATTCGATTTTCAATTTGAAACATTGACGTTTGATTTTTCTAATACACATTCAGAGAGTTCACCTTCATATTTGGAAATGGTATTGGGGCATATAACTGAAGATATTTTGTATATTAAGTGTATAAATATTTTCTCTTCTGAGCACTTCATTCTTATCGAATATTAATAATAACATAAAGTCTATGCTGTTTCTAATTAAACTAATTTTCTATTTAATAAATTTTGTGCGATTACACAAAATAAGATCACACCTACAAATAAAATTATAGCAAAACAACACCCATATAATAATGCAAGTACGATCCCATGCAAGAATTGTGGTGTAATCAGAGCCGCCATTTGTTCCTCTATATCCACTGAATCTCAACTTTCTCTCGTACGAAACCTGATGTTGTTTCACCAAGATGACTAATCTTGTTCCATTTTAACAACTCGTTCGTCTCACCTTCAATTCATCAGTTGAAAACACCATTAATTTACTCGCTGTATTAATGGGTCGTGAATTAAGGTTCTGATCACCGGATTGTCGACGCAGTTCAGTCATTCCTTCTTGGGAGGAATTTACCGAGTCGGTGGTGCAAAACGAGTTCACAAGTTGAAGACAAGGTTTGTGCTGTAAACATGGCAAAAATATTTACTAAAGCTTGTTGATAAGAATTTATAAGCCCTACCATATTTCAAAATGATAAACACTTTTTTTATAACTTATTATATTATAAACATTGCTGTACTAGGCTTTAATGACTTCCCAATTACGAGGTTGCGTTCGAGTACGTATTACAGGCCTACTTATTAAGCCCAATTACAGGTTTCACATTGAATTAATAATAAATAATCTATTACTTACTTAAAGTTTGTTTGAAAATGTAATGTAGGTAATATCGCGATTTAGTTTGTTTTGTAGCAGTTTTTTTCTAAGTGGAGGTCTCGTAATCGTATGCCCCTTGTATTGCGATCAGCCTTAGAGTTCACTGTGTATTCTCCACTATTAATAGTACAATTTTGTGTACTAACACAATCCTCGCCATTTAATAACGACGAGGGACTTTGGACCGGGATTTCTTGTAATCATTAGCCATAAAACAACTTGTTATTTTTGGTTTTGTGCCTAGGTTTACGGATTTATATCCACCCTACGAAATTGTCTTCATTTTGTGTTTTCTGAGAGCTACGTTTTTAGTGTCAGAGCTATCCAAGTAAGTAAAGAGTAAGCTGGCGGGTTCGTGTATGTGAGGGTGGTTAGAACAATAACAATTGTACGCCTAAATATTGAAATGTAAGTATATTCTTAAAAGCCTTACGCAAAAAATAGTTTTGTCTCCTTTTCACAAAAAAATTGAGATAAGCGACAGACTGAAGACAAAGGCTCGCATCAAGATATTGGTTCCACGAATATGCTTCAGTCTTGAGATAAGGCAGTCTACCTTGTATTCGGGTCACCTGTTTATTGCAGCTACACCCGTAGCTGTAGACAGAGCAGGCTTGAACGATGGTTTATCATACAATACATTATATTACCTAGATCACAATATTAATATATTATTTCAATATTTGCATTTTGCACAGGCTTCAGCATGGATTAAATTTACTCAACGAGGGAAGTATCGACCGTCAGCTCAGTTGAAGGTTCGAACCTTAGACAGTGCAATCCAAAGCCTTAAACACGAAGCCACGACACCAGCAGTTCAATTTGGTAATTTTTATTTCAGAGATGGTAGATAGTTTTGGTTGGTAAGTTTCGAGTGGGAGTTAATAATGTTCCGCACGTAACGACTTGCGGAGAGTTGGGCAGACAGTGGAACTGTTACGAGATAAGGCTTCCGTACAGTCTGGATCAAACATTAAAGGTTCCTTCTAGCCAATCTAGGGAACAGTCCAGCTGCAGTTTCCAGCGGAGAGCAGACAGATCTGAATTAACTAAGTGGCCGCACGCGCATGCTCCGTCAGTCCAGTCATTGTTATGGCCATTGGGGTCGAGGAGTTTTTTTATTTCAGTAGCCCTTATTGCTTTTGTTATCCCACTTTCACCATCCTGGTGATAGTCATAAATGTCTATTGTCTGGAGGTTATCTTCAGTCAGTGACTACTGGCTACAGGGCAGATCCATAGTTATTGGAACGATCAAGAAAAACGCAGTACTAAAACGGCCTACTGAAACACCATCAGATAACATTTAGTTTGATTTTATGTAATTTTCTTTGCAGTGCAATTTAATCGTGAGTTTATTAGTTTCTCTGTAAATAACGATACTTCGTTTAAAATGCACTTGCGTTCCTAAATTACTTGGGACCATTATCATTTAATACTCAAGTGAAGTATGGCTGAAAAGTCCTTTCTTATACACTTAATCTGGGATCAACGGCTTAGCTTGCCTTCCGAACCCCGGCAGCGGAGAGAGGAATAATTATCTGGGCCAATCTCTTGAAAAGCCATCGCAATAGGCCATCGCAAAAGCCTTTGCTACAGTTGTTCCTTAAATTAAAATTCGTTTAAAAAACTGCCAAGCTACCACTGGAAAATCAATAGCCCTATATTATACATACAATTTTACCGTAAGCAGGAAACCAAACATGGTTTTCTATTTAAACTGTACTATTCGTGTTTATTATGATAATTAACAATGAGTCTGAGTGAACACTATACGATTTTTAAAGTTCCAATCTAATAGACCAAAAGTTATGAGTAAGCTATTTTAATTTTAAATAATTTTTACAAAAATCATCTTTGGCCGGATAGAAACTTTTTTCACATATCAAATGACACATCAAGTATTGTGATGTGATCATTATTATGAGCCGAACCCTGCATGTTTTTGTATTTTTCGTGAGAGAAGGTAGGGTAAGAATGTTCAGAATCTTGAAAACTCCATATGAATCGTTAATTGAAGACTGTGTCATAAGTCATAAAACTCTTTTGTATTATATGGCTTTACATGACTCACTTCAGTTATCACAAATTATTATGATAACAAGGAATGAAATTATGAATAGTAAATATGCTTTATGTAGTGTGAAACAACTACTTAAGATAGTGAAATAATTGAATAGAAGCAGAAGGCTTCGCTGAGTTAAGGTGGTAATTGAGTTACGTGCTCACTCCACGTCAACTAAAATACCAAGACATTAGAAGACGATACAGTTAAATAGGAGGATGGATGAATCTAATTGATTGATCTAATATTATTCAAATTTATATAGATTTGTTTAATTTTGTGGAATTCAGCTGAAATATATTTACAGAGAACCAATTATTTAACGGCAACATCTTTTATTTTCACATATTTAATTTGAAAGGATTTATTTATTTTATGACTTATAAAAATAGAAGTGCTATCCGCATATTTTATGACGTGAACATTGTTAATAACTTCAGTAAGATCGTAATAGTATATAAAAAGCAGTAACAGCCCCAGAACAGAGCCCTGAGGCACACCTGGAGTAACGTTCATGTATTCACTCTCAGTATCACCGTTCATGACAACTTTTTGTTTGCGGTTAGTCAGATATGTTTGAGACCATGACAAAGCCATAGATCTCCAGCTTAGCGATCAGGACGGAAAATTCTACACAATCGACGGCCTTAGAACACACAAAGCACTGATGGTGTAGTGCAACCTACCAACAGACCTCAAAACGCAGTTAATAAACTTAAAAATTGCATCACTTACCGAAACCAAATGATCAATTTGATAATAAGTAATCATTAAGTCTGATAAAACAATTTTTTTGTCTAGTACTTTTGAGAGTAAGAGGAGAGAGGCTGGTCCGAAACTGTCCAAAGTAAACAGGCACATAAATATATATCGTGATTTATTGCTATATGTTATTAGCCTGTTAAAACTTGTGTATATAAATACGGAAAAAAGTTGGTGTTATAATTACGTAATTACTGGGTGACGAAGGGGGGGTTAAGGTAAATCTCATTTGGTCAGGCACCTTCTCAAAGATGATCATTTATAGAAATAAATTAATTTAATGACGAAAATCATCCTATTTTGTTTTAACTATCAATTGGTTGATTTTTTCTCAAGTCATTGATACAAACGTGATTTTCCAACGTATTCTGGCGCAAATCGTTCACCACTTAATTCATAAGATAGAAATTGTAATTTATGTTTGAAAATACTGGTTCGAATGTTTCACTGATAAAAAAAATCAGTTACATTGCGTACCTACTCTGTTTCATGTGTACATCAACCGTATGTCTGTTATGTATATTTAGCTCTTTTTGATCCTTGATGTATTTTATTTATTCAAAGAATAGATTTTATAAACTACAGTGAACCTGGTGCAGCGATAGTATTTAATTATTTATTTCATTCCATTACTATTCCTAAAATTTATAATTACAGTTCTTTTTATGGTATGGTCCATTAGAGTTATATTAAATTTTAGTTTAGTTTTTGAAGAGACAATCCTATAAATTATATATCTGTTTTACTAATTACGTTGTTTGTTGTAGGTGAGTAGACCAGACAGTAGAAGTGTCATTCTGAACAGAGCTGTAATTGGGTAAGCAAAGTATATGTAATTAAATTACATATCGGTCTTTTAGAGAATATCGATGACCTAGCTTTAAAGGAAGAGGAAGCAAAGTAAATATATCGGACAGGGTTGAATGAGGCATTAGACATAAATAACCCAATTAACTATTCAAGGCCTCACCATATTTGGAGCTAAAATAATTTATGGTCGACATTAAATCTGGTCACAGTCGTGACCTGGGATTTGAGCGCGTGAAAATTGTCGGACATAAACAAAAAGACGTTTGGCAACCGGCGCAGACTCTCGCTGCCAGAGCCGCATATCATTAAGGTCTACTTCCAAACTTGGGCCAGCCATTTACATTGGAACAACAAACGCCTCCAGGGGCTTCCAGTCGTGACGTAGTGGTGGGACTGTCATCGATGTAAGGGTGAAGGTTGTCTGAGACGTGAGGGTCCCAACCGACCTGAGGTTGTGGACGACGATGATGATCGATCAGGAAGGAAACGCCTGGAGCTCACGTTTTTACTCCTGATGACCTAAGACCTTGGGCATAGTCGCCTCGGCGTGACCCCATGCAAGGGGATTGCTGTCCAAGATGGATCAAGATCGTTGACTGCCTAACGATCTCAGCAAAGGTGATGGACAAATCAACTAATACAAAATACAATAGTCAGCACTAGTGGTACAGTGTTGTAACCCAGCTACTTGGAGAGAAAGTGTTGAGGAGATTGTAGGCGATAGGTTCTATGCTCGATCCTCTTAATACCGACACCACGTCCCCTCAATGGTTGCCATCGACGTGGACACTACTAGATAAGAATGAGAATGATTCAAAAGAGACTGTTCGGTTGCGTGCTGATGCGCAACGGTGCTTAGTTAGTAGGTTAAAAATAAAATATTGAAAATAGAATGTAAAAATGACTGTTTATTTAACACTTAATATGAATTGTTATAATTTAGATGAATGAATAAAACAATGAATATAATACCGGAAACTAATCTATGATAATTATGAAAGTTAAAAAATGGAATAGAAATGAGTTAAATTAGAAGGAGGACGGAGCTGAGTGCGTCCGTTGCTTCTCGCTTCTAACCTGACACTGATAACGAATGGAATGAAATGAGGTAAATTAGAAGGAGGACGGAGCTGAGTGCGTCCGTTGCTTCTCACTTCTAACTTGACACAGATAAAAAATGGAATGAAATGAGGTAAATTAGAAGGAGGACGGAGCTGAGTGCGTCCGTTGCTTCTCGCTTCTAACTTGACACAGATAAAAAATGGAATGAAATGAGGTAAATTAGAAGGAGGACGGAGCTGAGTGCGTCCGTTGCTTCTCACTTCTAACTTGACACAGATAAAAAATGGAATGAAATGAGGTAAATTAGAAGGAGGACGGAGCTGAGTGCGTCTGTTGCTTCTCGCTTCTAACTTGACACTGTCCCCTTCCCCCGAAGGGTAGAGGGCCTGGGGGTTCTGACCTTCACCAGCCATGGCGAAGACCCAACAGAGACAATATTGTTGTTTGATTATGTATAATGAAACCGGTTATTGCCATGGAAAATCAAAGAAAACTGATTGGCAAACCAAATTTGTTCCAAATTTATTGCAGAAAAGCAATGTTACTGTCCCAAACTATAATGACTCTGGGGAAGTGAACACACCATGGATGATTCACAGGCGGTTGCCCATCCGTGTTGTTCCACTGTCATCGACAGCTTCAATGAAGAAGTGTTTAGTTCTACTCAACCAGCAGACCTAATAAATACGTCTTGAGAATGGTCGGCTGGAAACTAAGTACACATGTAAGGAAATGTGATGTTCACATATTACAAAGGCTACAACTACCGAATCACATAAACAATCAACATCCAGCCATACTTCTACGATCGCTCAAAGATTACCCACAAATAAGTCCCTCCTATTCAGACGACTCTCCTATCTTATGCATCTATTGTAAGTGAACATTATTTTCCAACGAGACAAGAGACTAGTTTCCTGACCGATTGAGTGTAAATCTATCTATCAACAAATATGTGGATTCGTTTTTGTATTATATTTTTAGTTACATCTGTAATGCCCTATCTATAGAGGGGTAGAAAAAAATGGAAACGCTTTCACAACTTTTGTATGACTTCACTTAAGTGAAGTCTTGTACATGGGTATGGCTACAAAGAACCAAAGAACATACTTTTTGACGACATTAGCGACATTTCATCTTTTAAGGGAGACGGCCCACGAGAAACGGATATCTTTTAAGTAAGCCTAGGTCGAGTTTGGTATCAACTTAAAGGTCTATTCAAGATAAATTAATTGCCACAAACCGGACTTCGAACAGTTTATCCTTTCCTGAGTATCAGTCATTTGAATTTCAAAGTAACTAGTTTGAACAATATTATTTCTCCGCAATTTAACGGGTTTAAGTACATTTTTCAGATCTAAAATTATACTATACGGAACACAATTATCAAACAAAATTAAATTATCAAATTATCTATGGAAAAAAATAATGTTGTTAAAGCGTTTCCATATTTGTTTCCTCCCTGTATGTTTTCGTGATAGATAATACTGATGGAAATTTGTTGGTCATCTAATAAAAAAAAAAAAAAAAAAAAAAAAAAAAAAAACACATACAGTAACTGGACAAATTCCATTCATAATTTGATTACGTATTCTTTATTATGAAGTACTTTATTTTAAAAAGCACATATTATATTTTTAAGATCCATACAATCCTAAATTTTCCCTACGTTTAAGCACAAAACAGAAACTTATTTAGTAAAAAGAAATTGATTTTCTCATTTAAGTATAGTACAAATTAAAATATTTAATAAATGAGACTCTACATCTTTGAAACTCAAGGCTTCCTATTCTCTCAGCTGAGGTTTTATAATTAATCATCTAAGTGTAACCGAGGCCGCAGTACCCGTGACCTCAGTTTACACCCTTCCGTCATTAGCACTCCATGAGAAGGTCTCATGTCCACTACCTACATACCTTGCTCATGTGAAATATCGGAGGTCACAACTATGTCACTTAAATGACGCCCTATTCCAACAATAGATTTTGTTGATATTTTCATGTCAATCAGAGTGTAAACGAATTAGTTTATTTGACACATATATAATATCAATTTGATATACAATGGATAAGTGTTGCTTAAAAGTCACTGCGATTTACAGGACTTTTTTTAACTGAACGAACTTTTTTTGTAAACTATTAAGCTGATAACAAACTTTAAATGGGAAACTTTCCTCTGTTTTGGAAGAGGATTAAAAATATCTAGATAACATTGTTTTAATGGGCGGTGTTTCCCAATATTACGACCAACTTGATTATTTCTACTGGTGCACCGCATTATAAGTGAATATAATATTTAGACTGTTTTTCTGTTCTGGAACATAAATAATTACTAACCTATATACACTCAGTCAACAATTACTGTTCACTGTGTCGATTATTCTGCATTAAAAATTCATTTTTAAATTTTTTTACAAATTATTGATTATAACGAGTTTTCCGTTCTATGAAATTATCCCTTCTGATAATCTAACTAAATTATGTATAACCACTTTGAAACAATATTTTTTGTAGGGGAGTAGAAGCTGCATGCTTACCATTTATGCAATGCAAAATGGTTGGGTGTAAGAGAGGACTTTTTAGTCCTAACCTCGCTAATTGTTACACAATTTGTATAATGAAGTAATATTTTTCATTTCACCTAACGTAAAAAATTAGTTCGTTTTTATTGTTTTCCAAATCCTTCAGTTTTGGTGCACGTCGATTAGGATACCTGTCTTTGTATACGATACTTGCTGCACTACAGCTTCTGTTACACTTCAACCATGTCAAGTTTTTCATTTTTTGTAAACTTCAAATAAAAAACTTACAAAAAAAAAAATAAAATAATTGTAACAGGTTGGGTAGGTAATGCGAAATAAGCGGCTCAGTGAACAGTAAGAGTTGACAGACCGAAAGTTTGTTGGTTAGAATTGTTTACGTTCCAACAATGGCATACCTATATTTAGCAGCTGACTCTTGTAGTAGTCGTCACTTATAACAGATAATCCAATTTTATTAAACTTTGGATCCACTGTTATTCGTATACGGTTCGTATACGGTCAAAAGTTACCCGAGTATAAAAAAAGTCTTAAAATTATCTTTACTATCCTAAATCAGAGTAAGCTAAATGTCGTTTATTGAGAGGTCCAACTCGATATTTAACCATTCTACCAACATTTACCTCAAGATTGACATTGGACTGCACCACCACAATTTTGTAGGATAAACACATTTTCTTCAGGATCAGTTAGTTATCTGTTCGGATAAAACTGATTCGTCTTCCCTTTGCTTGGACAACCTGACGTTAGATCATAGCACACGCAAAGATAAAAAAAGAAAAAATAAATAGAGAATATTTGTGTGAATTTTGAATTCAATTATGCCGATAGGGTCTTAGATGATACAGTAAATTAAAAAAAATAAAACTTTAAAAACCAAGCGTTTAAATATAAGCTTAACTAGGATAGAAGATGACAAAGAGAAAGAAAGTTGTACACGTACAGTCAACCAGTGTACGTGTACGGGTGGGCGGGTGGGTTAATACCACTGTAAGTGTATGGGTGGGTCAATACCATTGTACGTGTATGGGTAGGTGGCTGGGTCAATACCACTGTACGTGTCTAACCCATCCGCTTTAACCAACTATTTATTATTTGATGGTTCATTAAAAATTTAATAAAAATATCGAATAATAACAGATTTAAGAAAGAGCATAAGGTTTTAGTGTAATTTTATTTAATAAAATAAAATATGGGATTTGAGATGTCATATTGATGGCAATGTCATGCATATCAAAATATTGTTTTAAAATGTTGTTGTTATTATTATTGCCGTAACTTATTATTCATTTTATTAAACAACCTTTTGACCAGTCTGTTTGCAAAGCCATTTTTTGCAACGAGTAAATTGCGTTCACCGACCATCACCTCAGTTGAGGATTGGAACCTTGGACAAGCACATGGAGTCACCACCACATGGTTACCTCATCAGGAAGTATTTCGTTACCTTTGAATTTGGTTAAATATTTAATAATAAAAGTGGCGATTTCATGTTAACATTTCCCCGTAGGCCTAATAACTAGACTATTATTTTAAGAAATAATTCAGTAATATTACCATAAACTACACATTTAGAAACGACAGTTATCTCGAAATAGCAATTCTAAAAATGTAAAACTTATAAATCACCTTTTTTCATCACACGTGGTTAGGTGTCCTACATCTACAACCCCCCCCCCCCCATAAATCATACTAACTGTGCATAATCTTGTTGGAATAGGCACTTCCTCCTTATTCATATGGAAAACGGACAATTTGTAACATTACCATAACCTACGGTTATCGTGTAAACAAGAAAATCACATTCAAAACGGCGATATTTCCTAGTTCCCAATAAGGTCGTGTCTGGTATGGTAAGGAGCATGTTGATTGAGCTATAACCTAGGAAACCGCTGTTGAATTACCGGGATGAGTAGTAGTATAGGCAAACAGAAGCTCCTCAATGGTTCTCGATGAGTAGCCGAGGTCGCATCATGAGGACTTTAAATATTACGTCCAAGGTCTCCTCGTACGTGGATGGCAGCTTCCTGATGTCAGAACATACAGTCAAACTTCAGTAGCTCATGTCTTACAGTTTCACTTGTAATTTTAGTGACTTATTTGCGAACATATTTAGGTGATCCTCATTTAATTATTAAAAGTGTATATCAACATAATACTAAATAAACAACATTCAAAGACATAACTGGTTATTAAAAATAATATTTACTATCAATAACATTAAAATGAAATAAAATGTGTTACTTTATACAAAACACTATAAAATTGTATAAAATTGTTTCAAAATCTGTTAGAAATGACTGTCTAATACTATCCAGAGTAGTTTGTCCAATGTATTTATACATGAAGTAGTCGTCTGTCCAATGTATTTATACATGAAGTAGTCGTCTGTCCAACATATCAAATATTAATAGTCTGTCCAATACATCAATATTAGTAGTTTGTCCAATATATTTATACATGAAGTAGTCGTCTGTCCAACATATCAAATATTAATAGTATGCCCAATACATCAATATTAGTAGTTTGTCCAATATATTTATACATGAAGTAGTCGTCTGTCCAACATATCAAATATTAATAGTCTGCCCAATACATCAATATTAGTTGTTTGCCCAATATATTTATACTTATATAAGTCGTCTGTCCAACATATCAAATATTAATAGTCTGCCCAATACATCAATATTAGTAGTTCACCCAATATTTTTATACATGAAGTAGTCGTCTATCCAACATATCAAATATTAATCGTCTGTTCAACACATCAATAGTGGTAGTTTGTACAATACATTTATACATGTATTAGTCGTCTATTCAACATGTCAAATATTAATAGTATGCCTAATACATCAATATTAGTAGTTTGTCCAATATATTTATACATGAAGTAGTCGTCTGTCCAACATATCAAATATTAATAGTCTGCCCAATACATCAATATTAGTAGTTTGTCCAATATATTTATACATGAAGTAGTCGTCTGTCCAACATATCAAATATAAATAGTCTGCCCAATACATCAATATTAGTAGTTTGTCCAATATATTTATACATGAAGTAGTCGTCTGTCCAACATATCAAATATGAATAGTCTGCCCAATACATCAATATTAGTAGTTTGTCCAATATATTTATACATGAAGTAGTCGTCTGTCCAACATATCAAATATGAATAGTCTGCCCAATACATCAATATTAGTAGTTTGTCCAATATATTTATATTTGTAGACAGTTGTAGTAGTAGTCTATCCAACATGTCAAATATTAATAGTCTGTCCAATACATCAATATTAGTTTTTCCAATATATTATTAATACATGTAGTAGTATGTCCAGTATATCATATCAGTAACCTCGCCAATATGTTGTTAGTATTAGTCTATCCAATACATCAATGTTGACATATATTTCTCGCATTCGCAAATTCTGCATTGCATTATTTTTATCTTTCTAGCCTGGAAGTTATTTGAAAGATGAACTTTTTAACAAGTTTTTACGGAACCGTTGATTTTTAGTACTTATTTTTTAATTTCAGCTTATTTCGATATATAGTAATGTATATGTTATCAATTGTAGTAATCTATCCTATATGTGAATAGTAGAAGTCTATCTAGTATATCAATAGTAGAAGTCTGTCTAGTATTCAATAGTAGAAGTCTGTCCAATATGTAAATACTAGTAGTGTGGCTAGTATTGTCACCTCATTGCTATTTCTTATTACCTAGCCTTTTCTTTCTTTTTTAAGAATAAATTGCTAATCTATTAAAAAATATATGCAAGAAAACTTTTGAAAAAATGAGCCATCTTATGTGATATCCAATAAACGCCTGGTACTTCTAAAGTCTTGAATGTGTTTTGGACAGTCCAATTGTGTGTGGTTGATACAAGTTCCCTCTGGAGAGTAACGGGCCCACAGAGTACCGATTAGTTAGTCAGCCGAGAGAGACGGCTTGGATCAGTGCGGCCTAACCGCCATGCCACCTCACCGCGCAGCTTGGGTATCGTTTTCTCTTCCACTGGTTTCTTGTTCGTTCAGCCTTGCGACTTGCAACTGTAAGTCTTGGCAGTTGACCAACTCAGTAAAATAATTATCATAATATTAGAATGGTTCGATTATAAATTTGTCGAGTACACCTGTGTTCATCGTGCTTGTATGACTGAGTAAGCGGAACGGACTCCAACTAAAGTGTGAGACTATGTTTAGCGGCTCTGGTGGTACATCTTCACACGTCTAACATAAGGTGCTGCATAAAACACAAGTATGGGATATGTTACAAGGTAGCATCGTCCGAAGTGTTTCATGGTTATAGGAAGCCATGTATGGGATGTTTCATAAGAACTCATTATTGTAGCCGATCCCCTCAACTATGGGGTTAAGTGTTAGAGAAGACTTCACAGTCCTAACTTCGCCCCTTTAATAAAGGCATTTTTAATTCCACAACATTCGTATAGTTAAACGTAAATAATTAATTCATATTAATCCCAGAGTTCCTTTAAAAAGTGTTCATTTCACTATTTATTATTGTTCTTAGTTATTTCAGTTACTGTTATTACTTTTTTAAATTTATTATGTATTTTGTATTGTTGTGGACGATTGTTAAATTTTTATTGTATAATTTTTGTACGTTTGCTGTTGAATGATGGACTCTTAATGCATTTTAGTTTCGGGTTATTAGTGCTGCACTTAATTTTGTAGTTTAATTTATTAATGCACATTGTAATTGGGTATGTTAACCTGTTATGTTGCATTATTATTATTGAAATAAATAAAAACATTTAAGCCATATTGTATTTTCTTAATTTGTCACTTTACTAAGTAGTTAACTGTATAAGTTTAGGCTTTCCGCAGGACGTCGTAAACATTAAATATGAAGTCATTACATTCAATAGACACCATAGTTGTGTTAATATTTAAACATGTCTTTACATTTGGAACGCCTTGATTATCAAGATTTAGGGGAACTCACAAATTCTCTTCATTGTGCAAAGCTGAGTTGGGAACACTATATGGGAATTACTTCACACATATTTACTCTATGATCAAAAAGAGTAGGGAAGCCTCTATGATCCTTGTCTGGGAAAGGAGGCTAGTAGAAGAGAAGAAGTCCCCGGGTCAAGTTACGACTGTCCCTAACGGGAGTCTCCGCTGCTGAATGTGCAACTCTGAAGTGAGAACACTATGTGGGAACTGCTTGACATATATTTACCCTATAAACACAAAGATCTCCCTGTCTGGGAAAGGAGGTTAGTAGAAGAGAAGAAGTCCCCGAGTCAAGTTACGACTGTCCCTAACGGGAGTCTCCGCTGCTGAATGTGCAACTCTGAAGTGAGAACACTATGTGGGAACTGCTTGACATATATTTACCCTATAAACACAAAGATCTCCCTGTCTGGGAAAGGAGGTTAGTAGAAGAGAAGAAGTCCCCGAGTCAAGTTACGACTGTCCCTAACGGGAGTCTCCGCTGCTGAATGTGCAACTCTGAAGTGAGAACACTATGTGGGAACTGCTTGACATATATTTACCCTATAAACACAAAGATCTCCCTGTCTGGGAAAGGAGGTTAGTAGAAGAGAAGAAGTCCACTGGTCAAGTTACGACTGTTCCTAACGGGAGTCTCCGCTGCTGAATGTGCAACGCTTAAATGAGAATACTATATGGAAAGTGCTTGACACATATTAACTCTATGATCAAAAAGATCTCCCTGTCTGGGAAAGGAGGTTAGTAGAAGAGAAGAAGTCCCCGAGTCAAGTCACGACCGTTCCTAACGGGGTAGTCTCTGCTGCAGAATGTGCAACGCTGAAGTGGGAACACTATATGGGAACTGCTTGACATATATTTATCCTATAAACACAAAGATCTCTCTGTCTGGGAAAGGAGGCTAGTAGAAGAGAAGAAGTCCTCGAGTCAAGTCACGACCGTTCCTAACGGGGTAGTCTCTGCTGCAGAATGTGCAACACTGAAGTGGGAACACTATATGGGAAGTGCTTGACACATATTTACCCTATAAACACAAAGATCTCTATGTCTGGGAAAGGAGGCTAGTAGAAGAGAAGAAGTCCCCAGGTCAAGTCACGACCGCTCCTAACGGGGTAGTCTCTGCTGCAGAATGTGCAACACTGAAGTGGGAACACTATATGGGAAGTGCTTGACACATATTTACCCTATAAACACAAAGATCTCTATGTCTGGGAAAGGAGGCTAGTAGAAGAGAAGAAGTCCCCGGGTCAAGTCACGACCGCTCCTAACGGGAGTCTCCAGCGCTGCACTCTAACGTTCTTACCTTTCAATTTGCACGGGACGTTGCACTTCATCATGCCAATCCCCTCATACTGTCGTCTCTATGACTCTCAATGTATGGGCTGTCAGCTACCCAGTGATTTGTCGAGGCAACTGCAGTGTTTAGCACGCATATAAACTACAGCTTAGTCTTGGCCCCTTTGTTGTTTATTTTAGTGAGATTACCCGTAAACAAATGTGTACGCCTTTCATTAAATTATGTGCTTTACGTGCTTGAGAGATTAACAGGCATGTGGGGCTCTCATTATATAACCATTTTATTGCGTTGTTCTTTTTACTCTTTTTACTTTTTTCACTCTTTTTAAGCTTTGGTAAAAATAATTATCAAGATATTTTATGTAATAGCAGAGTATGGTTGCTGTATTTTGCTAGCATATTAGTTATGAGTACAGTGTGATTTTTGTCGTGCAGATTTAACACAATTGCTTTTGATTGATTTTTATTGATACTCGATCATAAAGTATCACAATCATCCTAAGAAGGTCTTGTTAAACACTCATACGTCATACACTATATACCCAAGACACAGTCACACATTTAGAGCGTTCCTAAAAGTTTTATGTCTTTGGTCTGGATATCTCTTAACTACTGTAGCTACTTCAAGATGGCATCACCTTCTGCGTCTATTCATGCCACAAATCCGGCGAAAAATCGCATTAAACAAGGTTTAATAATGAGTGTTCACAACGTCGTTATTCAAACACTAATTATAGGATGATCTGTAATAATCCACTAGTGGAGGTGTACGATATGTACGACTGAAGTCTAATGATCAATCTAAATCTTTTTTTAAGTATCCTAATTTGTGCAACAAACCTGAACAAAAAACCTTGTTTAGTAGTTTTCATCGCCAGGAGCAAAAGTGGTTGTTTCTACGCGCAGCTGTGTTTTACGAGCAAGACGAAGCCGAGATCTCGGAAATATGAGTCACTAACTTTTACTCCGTGCGATGAGCAATACTTTTTATTATATGGAAAAACAAAACTAAAAATTATAAGTTAAATTTACTTGCATATGCAGCTCAATCTCAACATAATCACACTGAATCTATCCTGTAACATAATCAAGCCATAGTGCAATGTCCTTCCGAGTTGTAAAGTCCTATTTAAATTTTAAAAGTTATGTTATCATAGCATCTATATTGCTGCTAGTGTTGGTATCTTTGCTTGGTAAGGTGTTTTATAGGATTGAAATGTTTTGTTGCCATTAATAGTTCCTAGCTTGCTCACAATTAATTATTGTGCCAACAGTAACTTGTATTGAAACGAAAATAACTTTGAGGTTCCGTTCTGAAAAAAAAAAAAAAAAAAAAAAAACTGTGTGCCAGCTGATTTTTATCTCTCTGTTGTAATGTAACAAAACACTTCGTCAACTTCAGTATCCAGAGAGCCGTTATTTGTGCAGTATGCTAAAAGTACACTTGTATATACAAACTAGTACTAGCGATTGTTTTTCATTCATATTAAAAGAAAATAAATAATATTATCAGAAAATCAATTCTTATCGAAATTAACCAATCACAAAAATAAATAAATAAAAGAATAATAATGAAAAGTTCTTACAAAATACTGAAACATAGATATGTTAATTGATTCCTTACTTTGTAAATATTTAATAAGAAGAATATATTTCCACTTATATATTTTAAATCAAAAGTGTATTACACAGAGTGTACCGGAACTCTCTGGAACTTTTCATCATACATTGCTCCTTAGGTCAATACAACCATATTTCATAATATAAACATGGGTCTACGGTGACTAGTTTACTGTGTCTGTCTGTATGTGTTTTTTACAAATCATTTTATAACTCAAGAACAATTTAAGATAGAAACTTCAAATTTAGTACATATATGTAGCTTAATATTTAAAACAGGGGAATAAAATATCATTGCTTTACCTTAATTCTTTTCAAAATGGCGGCCTTTTAAACTCTTTAATGTCTAAATTCCTTATAGCTATAAAAAATAAGTTTATAAGCAACATAGTTTACTGTAAATATGAAGCACTGCACATCATTAATCAGCTGTTTTATATCCACTTCATGTTAACAATGAGTAGGCGATTTATGAGATATTTCATTTGATTTATGAATCAGCTGTTCATTTGTAACGCATTGTTGACAAAAGAAAAAGTAAGCATTAGCTGTTAGGTGTCAACAATTTGTTTTAGTACAGTAGTATTATTTTATTAATTCAACAGCTAAGAATATTGTTTAAAAATATAAATTGCGATACAAGTAAGGAAGCTGTGAACTGTATGGGAAATTAGAACTTTTATGACGTGGCTAATGGTAATCCAAAACAAGCTTGAATATCTTTTAATACGACCTACAGTTTGCCCCTATGTATCTTGCAAAAAACCATACATATCTGTTTTCCCCCAGACAGATATGTCTGGGGGAAAACCCAGACATATCTTCCATGAATTATTAGCAGATGTGCCACTTCATATCAGACAATAATATGATATGTGGTCTCAACATGACGAAGCTCCAGCTCACTTACGGCGTCAGAGACTACGTAAATTGTTACATTTGAGCAGAGGTGGATGGGACATGGTGGACCTGTACATTGGTGTGCTAGATCACCTGACCTCAAACCATTAGAATTTATTCTGTGGGGGCACTTGAAAGAACTGGTACACGGCTCAACAGTGGAGAGTGAAATGAACTTGGTTGGCAGGATTGTAGAAGCTGCAGCTAGAATTCAGGAGAATGTAAATATTTTTGAACGAGTTCATCGATCTGTAGTATTAGTTTTTAGACTGTGCAATCTTGTTTTAAGCCGTAATTTTGAGCAACTATTATAAATTTGTTTTGTGTAAATATCTGCCATTCTATTTTATAAATAATCGATTAATAATAAACAGCTGACTCATTGTTAACATGAAGTGGATATAAAACAGCTGATTAATGATGCGTATATTTCATATTTCCAGTTAAACTATGTTTTAAGTATGCATTGTTGTATTATGGAAACTACATTTATTTACAAAAATTGTCACGCCAGGGTTATTGATTATTCGATGTCAGTAAATAAGGCGTTGTTTTATTTGTCTCTTGATTGTGCATTTTTTACTCAACTTTTATTTTTTATAGCTATAAGAGTTTTCGTGAATTTAGACATTAGAGATTTTAAAAGGCCGCCATTTGAAAAAAATTAAGTTAAAGCAATGATACTTTATTCCCTTGTTTTAAATGTTAAGTTACATGTATACTAAATTTGATGTTTCTATCTTAATTGTTTTTGAGTTATAAAATAATTTGTAAAAAAAGAGACAGACAGTAAACTAGTTACCGTAAACCCATGTTTATATTATGAAATATGTTTGTCTTGACCTAAGGAAAAATTTTTGCTGAAAAGTTCCATAAAGTTGCGGGACATCCTGTATATTACAAATTTATAATTGCTTATCTTATTTCTAATAGTTAGAAGTAAATGAAGCATACCATTTTAGAATGCATCTTATCAGACTGTCATTCCATTTTAATTCACTATTTTACAATTAAAATAATTTGATGTTCTATCACCTATTTAGATACAACAAGACGTCTAACAAACGCTCAGAAATATTGTAATTATGATTGATTCACAATCGAAGACTCTTGGATCAGAGATGTGTTTCTGTAATAGTACGTGCCAAATAAAATAAAGAGCCCCAAAACAAATCGTTTACAAACTCCTAGATAAACTTATTTGAGATATAATGCGATCTTCGTGTTTAAAAATCACGTCAGTTGTACTGTGTACAAGGGGCTTAGCTATAAATAGATATAAAGAGTATCGAAGTCACACTCGATCGAAAGTCAGACAACTGTGACAATACTATAAATGTAAGTGTGTTTCACTCACAGTTAGGTCAGATTATCGGATCCTATTACTCTACACGTGGTCGCCATCTTGGAAGTAGGTCATCTTTGGCTACCGTACAACTTTTTGGCTCAGGAGAAATCAGTCCAATAGCCTTTAATAACCAATCTCCTGTCATAAATTAGTGTTGCTAGATATAAGTATATATTATTAGGTTTTATTTCATTTACAGCTGAGTGTGTTAATTGCAGTGGGCATTTCAACTATCATGTCAAAATTACAGAATTGTTGGCCCTTATACAAAAAAATCACTTTTTTATAGAATGAATCATGATATCACATATTTAACCTGCACTGGGAACGTCGAATGGTGATCTATATTGTGTTGTTTATGTTTAAAGCAAATCACTGTACGTTAAAAACATATTTTACGAAAGTTTCATTTATTCAAAATTACTGAAAAACAACCCGTCTAAGTCATCCACGCTCAATTTTAAGGATTTTGTGGACTTAACGTGTCCTAATAATAGTCCTCTGATTTCTTTTTACTCGTACACTCACCGATACTCCTTGTAAAATCACCGATATTCCTTGTAAATTCGCCGATATTCCTTGTAAATTCACCGATATTCCTTGTAAATTCACCGATATTCCTTGTAAATTCGCCGATATTCCTTGTAAATTCACCGATATTCCTTGTAAATTCGCCGATATTCCTTGTAAATTCACCGATATTCCTTGTAAATAAACTAATAACTTCATAAATAATATACTTACAATTATATATTAATGTATAGTAAAAGCTGAATGTGCAATAAAAATAACAGGAAAACAACAAATCGAAAATGTTTACTATATTTACTGGCCGATCCATATTAACTGTTTGTTCCATTGATGTCAAGAAAACAAACTGATTATCAACTCATTCAAGTACGAAATTTAGATGAGAATAAACAACAGGAAAATAAGTAAAGGATGAACACTTAAACTTTATTTTTGAAATGAGCAAAGTAGGCCGAACTGTCAGTGAACTATGTTTGTGAATAATCAATACATCCTTTACCCACAGATATTCTGTTTGCACACAGATTTGTGCTGGACTGGTAGTTTTGTACAAATCAGGCGCACTATGACTCACACGTTTTATTAATAGATTTTTTTAAGTTCAATTAAACTCCATATTAAACTTTCGAAGTGACTAAGTTCATGAGATTTAAGACGTAATAAACTCAGTTGTAAATCGGAAAAGGGTATAACTTTTTTTGTTAAATCGTCTCTCAAAAATTTACATAAGCTGTTGGCATTAATTAACAAGTTGTACCAACTCCTTAAAGGGAAGCCTTACACAAGAGAGCAGCTTGTGTCAATTTAAAGGTTAGCTTAATGGATATCAGCTGTACCTCACAAGATGAGTGCGCGGGACTCAAGACATATGAGGGTTGAACCGACGTTTGTTCAACAATGAGGGCCCCTCAACAATGTTTGTATATCTAGTTAAAATTAAAATACACTAAAAATTTTAAAGTAAGTTTAAAGTACACTTTATTTATTTAGTGTAATTAAAAGGCTGAATCATTGATTTTGTAAGCATACAGATAGATTTCTCATCCAATATTATTGTGTTGTGTTTCAAATTATCAGCTGTTTTTGTGGTTCATTGTGGAGCGCTGTATAGTCTCATATTAATGAAAAGCAGTTTAAACCACATGTGGTAGCAAACCTCACTAACCAATCAAATTACTGGCACAAATATTCCTACTAAATGAGCTATCTATGTGTAAATAATTATGTAATCAAGAACTGGATGTAGTCAAAATAAAAGGGATTTTCTCTCGTTATAGACAGATAGAACACTATAATTCCACTAATGATTACTGATTAAGATATATCTTTCAATGTGTTCAAATTTAAAATAATAATAAAAATATAGCAAGTAAAAATATGAAGTTGGGTGAAATATTGTTAAATTTAAAATTAAATTATGCATTTGTAAATATGATGAACAGTGAGCTCTGAATTCCCAAACCGCAACTCACTAAAAATAAAAACGCTTACTGATAAAGACAACAATAATTATTATCCTTTATTATATTATTACTTACATAGTATATTTAATAACAAGAGTGGAAAGTGGGGTTTTGCATGTTCGAGACCATATGTTTGAAGTGAGAGACTTTTCGAGCACTTCGAATGGTCGAGAACATACAAAACACTTTCACTCGAGTTTTGAACGATACTTTTCACTACACTACGGAATAAAAACAGGTGTAGTTGACTGTGGAAAATTTTCGGTTGTAAACAATGTTACTTTCGGCAGTAAACAATAGACAGCTGTTGAAAATATGATGTTTCGCAGGTTGTAAACACATAACGAAAACAGCTAAACTCATAGTAGTGTAGTGAAGAAGATATTTCATGTAGCCTAATGTGAATGGTTTTTGTAATGGTAATTTGATTAGGTCTGCCAGTACAGCTGGTTTAAAATACATTACACTGACATGTGACTGGACTACACGTCCTCAAAACAGCTGTGCCTCCTCATTAGGTCTGCCAGTACAGCTGGTTTGAAATACATTACACTGACATGTGACTGGACTACACGTCCTCAAAACAGCTGTGCCTCATCATTAGGTCTGCCAGTACAGCTGGTTTGAAATACATTACACTGACATGTGACTGGACTACACGTCCTCAAAACAGCTGTGCCTCATCATTAGGTCTGCCAGTACAGCTGGTTTGAAATACATTACACTGACATGTGACTGGACTACACGTCCTCAAAACAGCTGTGCCTCATCATTAGGTCTGCCAGTACAGCTGGTTTGAAATACATTACACTGACATGTAACTGGACTACACGTCCTCAAAACAGCTGTGCCTCATCATTAGGTCTGCCAGTACAGCTGGTTTGAAATACATTACACTGACATGTGACTGGACTACACGTCCTCAAAATAGCTGTGCCTCATCATTAGGTCTGCCAATACAGCTGGTTTAAAATACATTACACTGACATGTAACTGGACTACACGTCCTCAAAACAGCTGTGCCTCATCATTAGGTCTGCCAGTACAGCTGGTTTGAAATACATTACACTGACATGTGACTGGACTACACGTCCTCAAAATAGCTGTGCCTCATCATTAGGTCTGCCAATACAGCTGGTTTAAAATACATTACACTGACATGTAACTGGACTACACGTCCTCAAAACAGCTGTGCCTCATCATTAGGTCTGCCAGTACAGCTGGTTTGAAATACATTACACTGACATGTAACTGGACTACACGTCCTCAAAACAGCTGTGCCTCATCATTAGGTCTGCCAGTACAGCTGGTTTGAAATACATTACACTGACATGTAACTGGACTACACGTCCTCAAAACAGCTGTGCCTCATCATTAGGTCTGCCAGTACAGCTGGTTTGAAATACATTACACTGACATGTGACTGGACTACACGTCCTCAAAACAGCTGTGCCTCATCATTAGGTCTGCCAGTACAGCTGGTTTGAAATACATTACACTGACATGTGACTGGACTACACGTCCTCAAAACAGCTGTGCCTCATCATCTTTAATTAGAGGTTAAATTAGAGACACAATATTCGACATCAGATGAGAAATCTATCTTTGTGCAAAATCAGTGTTATTATTTAGAAAATTATTAAGTTCACCATTCATATATTGAAAACAACCGTTTATTTCCGCGCATTAAAAAAAAAAACTTCTGTAAAAACATTTTCTGTTTTGTTAGAATCCAAATTCTCAAAATATAAAGAAATCATAATTATAATTTGGTAACTAAATTTCTACTACTGAATAGAACCATCGCAATAAAATATATCTCATGTTCATAATAATTTAATATACTACATCCGTTAATATTACGTTGCAAAATAATTTTTACATTGTGCTACAATAGTTCAGATGAACGATTAATTAAAGTGTTCAATTTGGTGTCCATATTATTTACTTTATTTTTATATACTTATTTTTGTTACCCTAATAACAAAAGTGATTAGATCGCGTCGAACTCGGAAGAAATCCATCAATCGTGATGGAAAGATGGCAACGTGGGTCGACATCCCCAGATTATCCTATATAGTCTGATTACTATTCAAGATCACCCATAATCACACGCCAGCTGATTTATTATGCATTCACAACTCGAACAGCTGTTTGTCAGCTGGTCTCTTGGCGCGAAATCTAGAACTCTTACTATTTTTACCCGATAATTACTCTAAGCTAATTATTGACATGTAATTAATGTGCCTGCTGCATATAAAGTATACTTGGAACTGTGTGGGGTTGTTAAAATCGTGGTTAGGTGATATAAAATATGGAGTGGTTATTTAATTTTTAATATTTTCTACTATTTGTTTTTAAGAGTCTTTTTACATTATGCCATTTTGTACTGGGTTCATTCACCTGTTTCATTTATCATATAGCTAGTAATTAATGTTCTTAGATTACTTAGTTCTTGTTTCATTAACAACTTCTTGATTTGTTATCTTGTTTTCTTTAAACTTTGTTTTGAAATTTAAATTTGTATAAATAGAAACGAGTTTGATCTACATATTAGTTAGAATTGTGTTCATTTTGCGTAGCTTGATATTTCGTACATCAGCGAAACCGAACAAAATGTTGAGTCTAGCAGTAAAGTTCGCGGACGTTTTTCACTGGTAAACAAAAGTACCGTATTCTATGAATATGTTTTACTTTTTCTGAATACTATTTGGATATTTTAAACCCATTTTGGAGTTCCAATCCCATTTTATAATCTTACAAGAATGTTGTTTTTTTTTGTTTTCTTAAAATTTTTTTTAATGTATTTTCTTTTTTCGGCAGTGTTTTTTAAGAATTATGGCAATTTTGAACGTTTTCAACTGTTCATATCCGGACATACGTGGATCTGTCTTCGGTAAGCAAAGCACTGGCATTTATTAAAATTAATATTCCTCATTACTACCAGTTAAGAAACGTATTTTATGTTTATTTTTCAATTCGTATTTCTGAAATACAAATATAGCAAGTTCAACTATAATATTAAGTTTTCTGACAATTTGTTTTCCATTTTCTAAGTTAATCAATAATGGAAATATTGAGAAATTTCAATTTATTTTCAAGTACTCTTATTTAATAAAAACATAAGATACATTACAAATTTGACCAGAGCTCAGAGAATACGTGTTTGCTACTTAGGGAAGAAGACACTTCATTTTCAGAAATTGTTTTAAGGATACAATTATCTGGTTCTAAAAGACAAAGGATCGAATTTTGCCTAATAGCGTCTGACCCAACGCTATTTCTGGTTTCTTGTCTGGTTCCAAACACCAACAGTCTTCAGTTATTAAAATGACCTAATAAAATTTTATATTATTATTTTATTGAGTCCCAGACATCTTGAGATAACGGCTCGGGTCTTGCCAGAAGGCAGTTCTTAGAAACAACACTATGAAGAACAGCCCACATGCCACTTGTATATTAGAGCCTCTTACCTAAAGGATAAATGTTTCATCAAGTCATACAAAACTAATTATCGTAAAAAATCCATTGTTCTTAGAAATTTATTTAGAATAATACTAAATTAATTTTTTAACAATCGTTTGAAAAGTACCATAAACCTCTCATCATTACAATGAGTATACGGTATCTATTTATAAGTAATTAAACTTTTACTAAACAATAGAATCTCGGCCTTTTTTCTTTTGTATTTGTTTTACTACATTAATTAATAACTGCAAAAGAACTTTAAAATGCACATATTGTAGTCCTAAATCATATATTTAGGATCCAATTACATATTAAATAAATATTGTATGCCCAAAGAATAAAAAATGGCAGCATTTTACTTTTACTTTCCCCCATATGCGTAAGCATAGAGAAAGTATTGTGATCGTTAAAAAATTTTTTTTACAATTCGATCTACATATCCATTTTAGGGTCCCCTGAACCCAAAAATTGGGGTTTTTTTGAAAAAATTTGTGGATGTCTGTTTGTATGTGCGTCTGTCTGTGTGTATGTGCACTTCACTAGAGACCAAAAGGATGAACCAATTTTTATGAAATTTGGTATGGAGGTGTATTTAGCAAATATTTCCAGAAAGACTTTTTCACTTTTTTGAAATTTTATTTTTTACTATTTTTTTGGCCAAAAAACATACAAAAATAAAAATTTCTCAAAAACTGCTCTAACTATTTATCAGCTCTATCGATTAAATTTTCAGGAAAGATGTGAATTACAATCCAAAATATTTTAGTAAAACCCGCATGTCTCTAACTTGACTATTTAGATATGGCAAACACACATATTTGGGAATAAAACTGGTAATTTTCAAAGTTTTTATATTATATTGTTTAATAAGGGGGAAAGTTTGTGCCAATTATTTATAACCATTTATTTATTTAGGGTTTAAATTAATTGAACTATGATACTTGCACGACACATATCCGTTATATAGAACCAAGTGAACTATTTTGACTGTCATGGTACCGTCAATGGGCGCTGGAGCTGGACAAACATTGACAGACTGCAGCCAGCCTGGCGTGAAGAGTAAATTTCTGTTCAATTATTCAGGGTATGAAAGGGAAACGAAAGGCCAAAGGGAAGGGAATGTGACGCAACATCGTGTTGTGATGCTTTCCCTGTCATTGTGACTGTGTCAACTGGCAATGATAGCCGTGTTTGTGGCTCCGTAATAAACGCAGCAGAACTTAACACTAGCAGACGAGTGTCTAGGAATGTGACACATCATCGAGTTGTGATGCTTTCCCTGTCATTGTGACTGTGTCTAAGTCAACTGACACATGATAGCGTGTTTAACTGGCAATGATAGCCGTGTTTGTGGCTCTGTAATAAACGCAGCAGAACTTAACACTAGCAGACGAGTGTCTAGGAATGTGACACATCATCGAGTTGTGATGCTTTCCCTGTCATTGTGACTGTGTCTAAGTCAACTGACACATGATAGCCGTGTTTGTGGCTCCGTAATAAACGCAGCAGAACTTAACACTAGCAGACGAGTGTCTAGGAATGTGACACATCATCGAGTTATGATGCTTTCCCTGTCATTGTGACTGTGCCTAAGTCAACTGGCAATGATAGCCGTGTTTGTGGCTCCGTAATAAACGCAGCAGAACTTAACACTAGCAGACGAGTGTCTAGGAATGTGACGCAACATCGTTTTGTGATGCTTTCCCAGTCATTGTGACTGTGCCTAAGTCAACTGGCAATGATAGCCGTGTTTGTGGCTCCGTAATAAACGCAGCAGAACTTAACACTAGCAGAGTAGTGTCTAGGAATGTGACGCAACATCGTGTTGTGATGCTTTCCCTGTTATTGTGATTGTGTCTAAGTCAACTGACACATGATAGCCGTGTTTGTGGCTCCGTAATAAACGCAGCAGAACTTAACACTAGCGGACAAGTGTCTAGGAATGTGACGCAACATCGTGTTGTGATGCTTTCCCTGTCATTGTGACTGTGCCTAAGTCAACTGGCAATGATAGCCGTGTTTTGTGGCTCTGTAATAAATACAGCATAACTTATAACACCCAAGACAAAAGTATGACACATGTCTTCAGTAGGTCAACTATACCGGACAAGAAGCACTCATGACAAGTATGACACAGGTCTCCAGTAGGGATCAAAAGTTGTTACCTCACAACCCGGGTTTATGACGGTGCCATTGTGACTTGGATCACCCAAGACAATAGTATGACACAGGTCTTCAGTGAGCTATTATACTATACTCGGAGTTCTATGACAAGTATGACATAGGCCTTCAGTTGGCAAACCACACATGGACTGGAAAACCAAAGACAAGTATGACACAGGTCTTCAGTCGGGCAACCACAATAGGCTGGAGTACTGAAGACATGTATGACACAGGTCTTCAGTCGGGCAACCACACTAGGCCTGGAGCACTGAAGACATGTATGACACAGGTCTTCCGTAGGGCAACCATACTAGACCTGGAGCACCCAAGACAAGTGTGACACAGGTCTTCAGTTGAGCAACCACACTAGACCTGGAGCATTCAATACATGTATGACACAGGTCTTCAGAAGGGCAACTACAGTTGTTACCTCATGACGCGGGTTTATGTCGGTGCCACACCAGACTTTATGACTCAGTCACATACTCTGCTCTACAGTATTACGGCACGCCTCATCAATATGCAGAAGCTGGCTCGAGCTACTCGTGTCTTTATAGCTGCATATATGCCACGAATTTGCTCCAACTATTAGTTACTTACTGTGGTTAGGATGAGATCAGAAATGGGCACATTTCCGTCATGTTTTTATGTTTTAATACTTCAAAGTAGATAACGTGGTTGCTTAAGCAATTATAAAGTAACTAAAAGTTATTTTACGATTTTATTTAAGTTATTATGTTCATTAGCTCCTCTTCAGAAACTAATTTTCCACAATGTTATGAAATTTCAAACATTTTTCAACCGATAGTTTATTTTTATTAAATTAAACACTCACTAAACATCTAAGCCTATTTAAATTGATAGGTGGTACCGTGTAAAATTTTCATCAGGCGTGTAATTTCATCGCCACTGCACGCTTATGGGTGGGAGGGGATCTATGATCACAGTACACGTATGAGTGGGTAGGAGAGTAATCACCACAGTACGTGTATGGGTGGATGGGGTAGTCATCACCACCGTACGTGGAAGGGTTTGTGGGAGGATCATCACCACTGTACGTGTCTGAGTGGGTTGAGGGTCATCACAAGCATTCTTGTATTGGGGGGTGAGATGGTAATCACCATAGTACGTGTGTGAGTGGTTGGGAGGGTCATTACCACTGTACGTGTAAGGTTGGGTTAGAGGGTCATGACCATTGTACTGCGTTATGTAAGAGTTTAGAATAATATTGTGAATTTGAACATGTCTATGATGCAGCCCAACATTTGTTTGGAGAGCTCAAGACTTTAGACAGATTAATTATCCTCTAAAATTACTTGTATAATTAATCTAAAAAGATTTGTACTAAAAGCGAAATAGCATTAGAGTTTTCTTAATATAATGATGTAATTAAGGTTCACCATTTTTCTTTCGAAATAAGAAAGTGTCTAATAATCAGATTGATTTCCAGACATTATGAAACTTAAATACTATTCCATACCTCATCAACTGTATTTTACTGTTTTTTTTTTTTTTTTTTTTTTTTTTTTTTTTTTTTTTTTTTTTTTTTAAGTGCAGAAGATTAATTGAACCGATTGGTTGGAACTAATGTAATGTAAGAAATATAAATATACAAAGAACTTTATTGGTGTCGTCCCATAAACATTCTACGAAATATTTTAAAGCTATTAGGATCTCGTAGATCTAGTAGACCACATAAGTAACTTCCGTAGCTAAGCCACCATCTCGTAGATCTAGTAGACCACATAAGTAACTTCCGTAGCTAAGCCACCATCTCGCGGATCGCCTCATCATCAGACCTTGAATTACCTCGACATTTGCCTCAGTCATCGACAGCGGTAGCAACAACGTTCCCTTGACCTTGATGCCCATTATGCGCCCTATAAGGGTAGACTTTGACCATGGCCTCAAGCCAAGGACGTGCTAGGTAATTACTCTCATTGTTTCTAGTCTTCTTTCGTTTTGATCGTTGATTGAGCTCTGGCCTTGGGTCAGCGGAAGGAATGAAGTGTGATGTCTTTAGATTGCCTCACCAGATTCACGTGGTCTGTGCATCCACAAGATTCCAATAATGTGAAGAGTTATAATCAAATAGTGTTCAAAGTATTATAGCTCTGACTTCTAATTATTTTTAACAGAGAGGTTATTTTTAAAGAGTCATTAAATCTTTAAAATAGTATAACCTCATATTTAGCACCGTTCTAAAGCGTTATTGATTTTTAAATGTCCAGCGTTTGAAAAATTTATCCATTTGTATTAACATGGTAAACAATCAGTATTACAGATGCTATATTTGTAAGGAAGTTTGGTATCCTTGTTTATCCCTGGACTTGGACAATGTTTACAGCAGTTGAAAACACCCTGTACCCAGTATAGATATCAAAATGCTACAAAAAGAGGGAGGTCAAATACGGTAACTAACAAAATAATTATAGTTTATAAAAGTACTAAACTAATCTTGTTCATTGTCTTGGTGAAGTGTCCTTCGATGGAGGTGGAGGACGAGGAACGGTACACTTGACTCTGGCTCCAGTAGTACAGTTGTGGAACTAGGATCTGGACCACTCACTGACCTGATGTTATGGGATTGGAAGTCTACTTCTGCACGGATGTTGTGTTCCATTAGAAATGTCTACTTTATAATGCATTTTACTCATAACCTACTTTGTGTTTTTTTGGTAGATGTTATTGAATATATACGATTCTTTATAGTATTTTCAAGGCAAAACATATTTTCCAAGTCTTTCATTTAGGTCTTGCATAATTTATTAGATCTTTGTGAAGCATAAATTTGATGACTTTAAAGGACTTTAAAATTATGATTTAGGTATTTTTTCTATATACCTCAGACCTTGATTCTTAGCTGAATCCCTCAGGTTTAAGGAAGGTGAGCGTGGTTCGCTGAAATCAATCACCATAATACTTGTGCAATTTTACTTATATTGTAAATATTTTTGGACTTTGTACTTGTATTGTGCTATATATGTGCAATTTGTACTTGTACCGTAGTATGTTTGTGCATTTTGTGCTTGTATTTTGATATTTTTTTTGTACTTGTATTGAAGTATATTTGTACATTTTGTGCTTATATTGTAATATATTTGTGTTGTGTGACGTTCACTTGTACTGTATGTGTACAGATTAATTAAACCGATTGTTTGGAACAAATGTAATGTAAGAAATGTAAATATACAAATATACAAGTGTGCATTCACGTTTTATGTACCAACACGTATTATGCTAATTAAAAAACTATTTGGGAAGTGTAAAGCAAGATATGTCATATGTCAGAACGTCCGGTTTTTTTATCAGCGACGAAGGGAGAGTCGAAAAAGAAGTGAACAAAACAAAGTAGTTTACTGAGTGAAAATAAACAGTGAAGTATAGTAGTAAAAGGGATGTAGTGATTTAATATAAATAAAAAATAAAGTGTGAACACTGTAATTGGTGTATTTTTTAGTGACAAGTTGATTTGATTGGAATTTTTTTTACATATACAAGGTGTTTCTAAAATAAACTGCCAAACTTCGGGAAGTGGTTATAGAAGTTAAAATAAAAAAAATTCAAAATTATTTTTTTCCCAAAAACGCTTCGTTTACCAGATATCCACCAGTTAGTTTTTTTCACAAAAGAATTTTCATCTCCTAGTTGGCTTAATTGATTTTTATGAAACTTACTATGCATGTTAGATAATAGAGACCTATTCTAAGAAAAAATCAATTTGATACAATTTTAAATTTCAAAATGGCGGCCATTTAAAATATTTAAATGGAAATTGCGGGAAAACGGCAAAAAATACAACAAAATGCTAAGAACATAATGTTTTAGATTATTTTATTACCGATCTTTCAGTATATAAATCATTAGAATCGATAAAAAATATCCGTGACACATTGACATTTGTGTTGAGGTTTTGCTGCCTTAACACAAACTGTCTCGTGGTTATTTTTTAAACGATTCTAATGATTGTAATATCGAAAGATTGGTAATAAAATTATCTAAAAAAATCATGTTCTTAAAATTTTTGTATATATTTTGCAGTTTTCCTGCAAGTTTCTTTTAAACATTTTAAATGGCCGCAATTTTGAAATAAAAAATCTATCAAATTGATTTTTTTTCTTAGAATAGGTCTCTGTTATCTTAACATGCATATCGAATTTCATAAAGATCAATTAAGCCAACTTGGAGATGAAAATTCTTTTGGTAAAAAACAAAATGGCGGATATCTGAAAAACGAAGTGTTTTTGGGGAAACATTTACTCTTGATTTTCTCTTTATTTTGAACTATATAACCATTTTCCGAAATTTGGCTGTCCATTTTAGAAACACCCTGTATAACGCGAATAGCAAGATGAAAAACGTTTATAAAGAAATATTGTAAATAATTAGAACTTTTTCGATAGCAAATCGTTTCCTCAGATATTTAAAAGTTTATTCTCTTATTACAACTACAACACAATTTCATAACAACTCCCTGAACGAATTCAGGTACCCCATTCCAGTGATGCAAATAAATCATAGTTTTAATAAAATAAAAAAACAATCTTTTTCTAAGTATAAGTTGCACAGGAAGTTTAGAATGTGCAAATTGTAAACGTTTTCTAGCCAATGTAATTCAATAGAATGAATATAAATGGATACAAGCACACGATACAGTATCGACAGCCGTTAATGAAATGCAATTGTTATTGGCTATTGTTATTCAGTGAGTGTACTCGACATTCCGTCAGCCGCCTTCAACACATGCATCAGCTGTCTTTCATCACTTGCTGCATATTCAACAGCCGTACCTGTCATCTGGTGCATTTGGCAATTTAATGGATTGTCTTTTTAATTCGAATAAATTAGACATCACGGTTCTCCCAAAAGGCTGGACTTTTCGTACTAATGCAACCAATACAAATGCCAAATCAGGGGATAAATCTTTGTGTACTTGGTTTGTTATTCCCAGAAACATATAAGGCATCATGAGAATGGACATTGCCTTATATGTTTTAAATAGTTAGGTTAGTGGAGGAAATCAAGGTGACCAACTATATGTCAGAAGACCTTTGATATCATTAATGAATTACATGATTTATAATAATAATTTATTTTCCAAAAATACATAATCAAACAACGAAAATAAAGAATACCAATGTAACCTTTTTAGGCTGATCGTTAACTGCTGCCATACAATTTATTTAACTGAATAAGAGGATATAATTTATAAACGTTAGAGGAAAATAAATGTGTGTACAAAAATAAATGTCAGCAAATTTAGTATATAATTCAATTCCGATCCTGTAATGTTTTATATTATCTCCAAGGCAAAGCCATATAGTATCAACATTACTGATATAAAATGTTATTTGTTTACTGAAGAGTTTTATTTTCACAGTGATTAACAGTCTTCACAGATCAATTCATTATTGGATTATTTAACAGAACGCTGTTGAATTTAAAGTTGTGATCAGATAATAATGACTTATAAAGTTACTTAAAAACACCAAACATGCTTATCTTAGGAAGAGTCGATAGCAAGTTGACAATAGTGGCATAGATGAGTGTAGGTCCTGCTTTGGGGTTAAAGAATCAATGAACATTCAAATACAGAATACCTAGGACTCAGTAGGAGGTGTTTTAGAGCCTATGTCAAGAATATGGATTATTTGATACTGGTTGGATTTTGGAACTCCACTATTAAGACAGATTCTGCAAAATACCGACATGGTTCAATTGGATAGTTTGTACCAACCTCAAGTAAATGGAGAGATATTATATATTACCTGTTCTTAAGAACTCAATAAACTATCCACATTTGGTTAAATGAGCGCAAACCTGGTGTGGATTTATAATTTACATAGTAAACATGTAATCGAAAAGCTTATATTGAAATCGATTTATTTACTCCTTAATGTACAATCAAGAAAACATTCTTGATTCTTTAAAACATCAAGAAAATTACTAAATCGTTTTCAAGAACGGATGGATAAATATATTCCCTGTCATTATGAATATCATTAGCTTTAGTCCATAGTCGAAACAATATAATAACACAATATTTACAATAATTTATGTAGAAGTCAAATTATTCCAGGAAATGTCTAGTGTCGGCTGAAGTAGGACGGTTGGTGGGCTGTGAAATACGGCTTCACATATAGATAACACTAAGTGCCCTGTATCTGTCTGTTAATTCAGCTAATTTGAATTATCTGCTACGTGCATTTTCATCACACACCATACTTTACACGTGGAACGGAGTGACAACATTGATTAAACAACAACTAGATGGGTCACGTATTGTTTTTATCGAGAGACTTTAACGGTGGTATGAAAAAGCTTTGAACTAAATTCATATTCAATTAAAGAGAGAGACTTGCTTGGTTTGTTCAAGTTCCGTGTCCATCTACCTGATGCCTTTATGTCCATGAACTAACATTTTTATTTGAAATTTTCAGGCCGGTCTTCATTGCAATTTTTCAAGTTCCACTTTAACTCCTTGTCTGTTATTGGTAAGAGCTACTTCGTCAGATAAGTCTACAATTTTACAGTTAGTCTATTATTTCTCTGTTTATCAGTTTAGATGATCTTACATTATTTTCCCATTCTTAATTAATACTAAAACGTGTTAAAGAGTAAGTATGAGATACTGTCTCCTTCTCGTACCTGACCGGTGTCTATGTGGAACAAATCTCAGATTTCTTTCATGAATTTAAGTTTTAAGGTAGTTACTGATGAAATATATCATATGATGGCCCCTGTTTTCTTGTCGCTTCTAAATTTGTCCAAACTATTAATGAGAGTTAATCTCCTACAGTCACACACTTTCTTAAAGTTGCCAGTGTTATTGTGTCGTTACGGAATTGCCTGTCATGTGGTAGATTTTAAAGGCTCCATATTTGTTTAGCACGAAAGTGAACAAATTTATATATATTTATATTAAAGTAAACTATTTTTTGGAGATGTCTACAATTAAATATTATGAGAGTTATAAATATTTACTAATATTTGGGGGTTTTTAAAGTAATGTTCTTTGCAATGAAATTTGTCTATAAATTCCTTCATAAGCAAAACTCAAAAAGACTATCACTTAAAACAATATAACAATGCAAATAAATAAATTAATGTATGTTAATTGTGTGTATGTAGTATGGTTATATATTTTTATTTATTTGTACATGACCTATCATCGTTTGGTATGGTTTTAACTAAAACTTATTTATTTTTCAGGAACATATAACAAGTTGTGTGAATATTTACTTGGATACGATACAAAGGAAGCCAATAAAAAATAAGTTGATAACATTTTGTAATGGAAACCTTTAAATACAACTGCTCGCTTACCTTTTTAAGGCAAATTTGGCTCTTTTGTTATTTTTGACCAAACTGTATTTAATTTTTAAAACAATACAAACTTTTTTTCTCCTCTGGCATATTTAAGTTTCGAATTCATGGAACCTAAGTTTAATTTTAAAATTGTTATTTACTTTTCTATAAATTTTAAATGTTTTATTTTTCCATCGATTGTCAACTAAAGTCAAACCATCCGCTAGTTAAGTTGTGCCTTAGATATTTACTTATTACCTCAATTATCGACCGGAACCTCTTCAGACTTTCCTCTGAAGATTCCAATTGCAGTTGGACTATAGATGATGAAGAACAGCAAGTCATTGCTCCATTGAGGCCATCCGTAAGCCCCTGCCTCATCTATCGCTTTCTTTTTCTAATGCCTTCCTTTTCCTCTTCCTATTCCCATGGAGACTCAAAGCTACCAATCATAGTCATTCTACTTTATAATAACAACAACAGCACTTTCTTTGATCACACCTTCTTAAATTTAAAAACTTAATAATTAACTCTGACTATAAAACTTAGCTGTCAGAAATAAGTTAAAACTAGTGCATAGTTAATAATTGTTTGGTATTTTGTTATATACCACTGTACGTGTATGGGCGGGCGGGTGGGTCAAGACCCCTGTACGTGTATGGGTGGGTTAGTGGGTCAAGACCTCTGTACGTGTATGGGTGGGCGGGTGGGTCAATACCACTGTACGCGTATGGGCGGGCGGGCGGGTCAATATCACTGTACGTGTATGGGCGGGCGGGTGGGTCAATTCTACTGTACGTGTATGGGTGGGAGGGTGTTTCTGTACATTTACTGTTCATTGAATGCATAATCTCTTGATATTTTTACAAACCTTTGTTATCAATTAGTATTGATATTTCTTGTTTAATTTATACCTTCAAAATTTGTTGTTATATTTTACGTTGTGTTGTATTATAAAATACGTTGTGTATATACAACGTATTTTTTTAATGTATTTTTAAAAAATGTCTTAATGGTTATCTTACATATACTACAAACACATGTCACTAAATGACTGTCTCACCTACCGTACAAACACATGTCACTAGATGGCTGTCTCACCAACCGTACAAACACATGTTACTAGATGGCTGTCTCACCTACCGTACAAACACATGTCATTAGATGGCTGTCTCACCTACCGTACAAACACATGTTACTAGATGGCTGTCTCACCTACCGTACAAACACATGTCACTAGATGGCTGTCTCACCTACCGTACAAACAAATGTCACTAGATGGCTGTCTCACCTACCGTACAAACACATGTTACTAGATGGCTGTCTCACCTACCGTACAAACACATGTCACTAGATAGTTATCTCACCTACCATACAAACACACGTATCTCACCTACGTATCTAGTACTAACACATGGCACTAGATGATTATCTCACCTACTATACAAACACGCGTAATTATAAGGTTATCTCACCTACCGTACAAACACATGTCACTAGATGGCTGTCTCACCTACCGTACAAACACATGTCACTAGATGGCTGTCTCACCAACCGTACAAACACATGTTACTAGATGGCTGTCTCACCTACCGTACAAACACATGTCATTAGATGGCTGTCTCACCTACCGTACAAACACATGTTACTAGATGGCTGTCTCACCTACCGTACAAACACATGTCACTAGATGGCTGTCTCACCTACCGTACAAACAAATGTCACTAGATGGCTGTCTCACCTACCGTACAAACACATGTTACTAGATGGCTGTCTCACCTACCGTACAAACACATGTCACTAGATAGTTATCTCACCTACCATACAAACACACGTATCTCACCTACGTATCTAGTACTAACACATGGTACTAGATGGCTGTCTCACCTACCGTACAAACACACGTAACTATAAGGTTATCTCACCTACCGTACAAACACATGTCACTAGATGGCTGTCTCACCTACCGTACAAACACATGTTACTAGATGGCTGTCTCACCTACCGTACAAACACATGTCACTAGATAGTTATCTCACCTACCATACAAACACACGTATCTCACCTACGTATCTAGTACTAACACATGGCACTAGATGGTTATCTCACCTACTATACAAACACGCGTAATTATAAGGTTATCTCACCTAACGTACAAACACATGTCATTAGATGGCTGTCTCACCTACCGTACAAACACATGTCACTAGATGGCTGTCTCACCTACCGTACAAACACATGTTACTAGATGGCTGTCTCACCTACCGTACAAACACATGTTACTAGATGGCTGTCTCACCTACCGTACAAACACATGTCACTAGATAGTTATCTCACCTACCATACAAACACACGTATCTCACCTACGTATCTAGTACTAACACATGGCACTAGATGGTTATCTCACCTACTATACAAACACGCGTAATTATAAGGTTATCTCACCTACCGTACAAACACATGTCATTAGATGGCTGTCTCACCTACCGTACAAACACATGTCACTAGATAGTTATCTCACCTACCATACAAACACACGTATCTCACCTACGTATCTAGTACTAACACATGGCACTAGATGGTTATCTCACCTACTATACAAACACGCGTAATTATAAGGTTATCTCACCTACCGTACAAACACATGTCACTAGATAGTTATCTCACCTACCGTACAAACACATGTCATTAGATGGCTGTCTCACCTACCGTACAAACACATGTCACTAGATAGTTATCTCACCTACCATACAAACACACGTATCTCACCTACGTATCTAGTACTAACACATGGCACTAGATGGTTATCTCACCTACTATACAAACACGCGTATCTCACCTACGTATCTAGTACTAACACATGGCACTAGATGGTTATCTCACCTACTATACAAACACGCGTAATTATAAGGTTATCTCACCTACCGTACAAACACATGTCATTAGATGGCTGTCTCACCTACCGTACAAACACATGTCACTAGATGGCTGTCTCACCAACCGTACAAACACATGTTACTAGATGGCTGTCTCACCTACCGTACAAACACATGTCATTAGATGGCTGTCTCACCTACCGTACAAACACATGTCATTAGATGGCTGTCTCACCTACCGTACAAACACATGTCATTAGATGGCTGTCTCACCTACCATACAAACACATGTCACTAGATAGTTATCTCACCTACCATACAAACACACGTATCTCACCTACGTATCTAGTACTAACACATGTCACTAGATAGTTATCTCACCTACCATACAAACACACGTAACTATAAGGTTTTCACACCTACTAAACAAACACACGTAACTATAAGGTTTTCACACCTACTAAACAAACACACGTAACTATAAGGTAACTATAACCTACCGTACTAACACATGGCACTAGATGGCTGTCTCACCTACCGTACAAACACATGTCACTAGATAGTTATCTCACCTACCATACAAACACACGTATCTCACCTACGTATCTAGTACTAACACATGGCACTAGATGGTTATCTCACCTACTATACAAACACGCGTAATTATAAGGTTATCTCACCTACCGTACAAACACATGTCACTAGATAGTTATCTCACCTACCGTACAAACACATGTCATTAGATGGCTGTCTCACCAACCGTACAAACACATGTCACTAGATGGCTGTCTCACCTACCGTACAAACTCATGTCACTAGATGGCTGTCTCACCTACCGTACAAACACATGTCACTAGATAGTTATCTCACCTACCATACAAACACACGTATCTCACCTACGTATCTAGTACTAACACATGGCACTAGATGATTATCTCACCTACCATACAAACACACGTATCTCACCTACGTATCTAGTACTAACACATGGCACTAGATGGTTATCTCACCTACTATACAAACACGCGTAATTATAAGGTTATCTCACCTACCGTACAAACACATGTCACTAGATAGTTATCTCACCTACCGTACAAACACATGTCATTAGATGGCTGTCTCACCAACCGTACAAACACATGTCACTAGATGGCTGTCTCACCAACCGTACAAACACATGTCACTAGATGGCTGTCTCACCTACCGTACTAACACATGGCACTAGATGGCTGTCTCATCTATCACACAAATATCTCACTAACCCACGTATTTGATGATCTACATTTCAATCAACTATTCACAGCATTAATTAACCAAATAGTTTATCCACAAACGACCGTTTAAGGATATAACCACAGTCAACTCTTCACAATAGCCTATCTATACCATTTTGTAACCACACGCCACTTGACGGGCTTAACCACATATTACTCTTGATGCTCTACTCATTTGTTGACTTATCACGGCATTTCACACACATCTTGTCCATTTACTACAGTCCGAACTTCGTGAGTACGTACATTGCTCTCAACGTCATCTTGCTAACTGGTTAAGTATCAACATAGGGAACATAAGCGGTTTTATTACTAATGAACTCACAAAAATTAAATTGGAATTACAATTTAATACATTCTGTATCAGAAACATGGTACATAGTTGACTAATGCACAGTGACCACTTGACGGTATAGTGCGTGCAGATAAACATAGTATCTGCAGCCGCTTTCCCCGCCACCGTTGACATCTCTGGGTCGTTCGCTTTCTACTTGACTTTCTTCGTTCAATTCAATTGTCTTTCTATGAATAAGGGGCCTTGCTAGCGCTAAAACACCCATTAAACACGCTATCTTGTCAGTTAATGGAACGTTTTGTCTTGTATCAGCCATTAACTGGTTATTTAGTAAAACGGTTCTCAATTTAGTTCTTAAAACTATCATGAATTTTAATTTACTATTAGTATTGGTTGTTATTCATTTTGCAGGATGGTTACAATACTTAAAAAAATAAAATTAATAAAATTGTTGAATGTA